>PVKU01002655.1:0-214996 GCA_004027475.1 Anoura caudifer
CACACACACACACACACACACACACACACACACACACACACAGCTACAGACTGAATTGCATTCTTTCTAAGCCTTAACACCCACTGTGATGGTGTTTGAAGACAGGACCTTTAGGGGAAAATAAAGACATTGATAAATACAAAGGACTATTGGTAATGTTTAAGTATGTTTCAGTAGTTACAGATGTATCAAGGTGCATCTGGGGTAGGGTAGGGAAGGGATGTAAGGGTGGCAAGTAATATAAAAGGTAAAATTATGTAGTGAGCAAAGAATAGACTATAAAGACATAGCTTAAAGACCAGGACTTCCAGGTAACTTTGACGGCATCAAGCTTACTTTTGAAACTCACTCTATGTTATATAAAAATATTAAAATACCCTCATATTCCACAATACAACATTTATATAAAATTATAACAGATTTGCGTTGCGTTGCTGTTGGTTCATCAATATATCACAGAAAGTTGTTTATTTTTCAAATATTTTTATGAACTGTTGAAAAGCTTAAAAGACCTTAGGTATTGTGGACATCTGATGGATAAAATGACTTTAACGCACAGCAGATACTCATTGAAATGTTTTGAATAGGTAGATGCTGTATTTAGATGTATGTTTCAGGTAAATCAGTTTGAGGAACAGATGAAGATGGCTTAAATGGGGCAAGAATGAGTGTCGCAGTTACCTCATACAGCTGTCACCATGTGCTATGTTTTCTTACCCCGGATTTCATAGCCCTATGGGGAAGTTCACTTATGGTTATGATGGAGCAGCTTACAGTGATAAACCCAAAGTAAACATGGAAATGTGTTGGAAGACGTTAAAGAACTTGCAAGGCAGGCACGTATCGAAGAACCAAAGTCACGGACAAGCTTGCTGAGCGCTCCTGGCACGCGACCTCGTTCAAGCTGTGCCAGGCTGCAGACTGCGTGTCTCGAAGGTGGCCAGAAAGAACTGCACAGTATATTAGTCCCCAAATTAGGGGGAGACAAAAAACCCAAGATCTACTGAGGGAAGGGACCCTGTGAACAGGAGGTGGACTGAAGATCACAAGAGAGCTTTACGGAGTTTTGAGTCATTTCCAGTCCTGGTGAGGTTGCAGCCATCGGCCCACACTGCAGCTGCCTGGAAGAGACGAAGATGAATCTTTCCCTGAGATGACAACATCATCTGTCAGCTTCAACATTTTTTAAATGAAATGTCTACTATTCATTTAAAAATTATAAAAAGGAAGAGAAACAGGCAATAGATCAAAGCTAATTCAGATAATAGAGTGACTAGATTTGAACATTAAAGTAACTATGAATAATATATTCAAAAAATAGATAATAGGATGTAGAATTTCATCAGAGATCTGGCATGTATAAAAATATTCAAATGGAAACTCTAGAAATGAAAAATACAACTAAGTGAAGAACCCTGTGTATAGAATTAACAGCCTTTCAGACAAAGTCAAAGAGACTTGAAAATAGGTCAGCAGAAAGTATTTGGACTGAAGCACAGAATAGCAAGCTAGAGTGGGGGTGGCGAGAAGGAGGGGCATGGTGAAAAATTAAGCAAACTTGTAATTGCAATACCAGTGCAATAGAAATGCAGATAGTGCAGAAGCGGTACGTGAAGAGATAAAGGCCGAGATTTCTTCAAGGCGATTAGAGCCATCAAGCCATGGGTTACAGACAACGCTCGGAACCCAGAAAGGGAAGTACAAAGGAAGCCACTCTAGGCACAGCAGAGTGAAGCTGCTGAGAACGGTATTTGGAGAGAAACTCTTAAAAAACAGAAAATAAAAGACAGTATCTTCAAATGGAAAAAAAAAATTATTTAGATTTGCCCAGGAAGTATTTCAGAGATTTAACACACTCAGAACAACTTACCACAGTAAAGATAGAAATCACTAATAAGGTATAAATTAAAGTTTCCTAAATGCATGTGTAAGCAAATTAAATAATATATTTCTAAAAACTCAAGGATCAAAGGAAAACTTAAAAATACGAAACATTTTGAACATGGTAGTCTAATTATCATTTTAATACTGTATCATAATAAAATATTACATATTAAGACCAATCTTTCTCATGATCATAGATGAAAACACTCGAACCAAAATGTGAGCCCCCAAAATATAAACAGGGTAATGCTGCACGGGTGAATTGGTTCAATTTTAGGAGTGCAAGACTAGTTAAAGATTTTTATACTAACCAGAATAGTTCTTCACATTAATAAAAAAAATAACTCAAAAACTTAAGTTCACCTATTCAGATGAAGATAGGACATTTGATAAAATTCAACATGTACTCATTATTAAACTCTTAGCAAGCAGGAATAAGCGGCAATGACTGACTGATAACAATCCAGCCAGCATCATCATCGATAATATTAAAATGCCGTAGAAAAGAATTCTTCTGACACAGCAGCTGCAACTGGATCTAACACTTGTACGCAGTGATGGGTGCACGTGGTCACTTTGCAGCATCTGCCTTGCTTTTTCAGGGGCCAGCCTGCTGAATTAATGGATGGGGATCCCCACTCCATTAACCTGTCTAATTTGTGCCACTCATCATCCCGGCATGCAATGCTGTGCATTTGTTGTGATGTCGGCCCCCGAAGGTCAGTGTCGGAGGCTTCCATTTGTCTTCTACACTGATTTCTCTTACCTCACGGGCCAAACTTCTGGGAAACTGACCTTACCTGTAGGCAGAACTTTCCAGGTCCCAAAGTGGCTCTTATCTGGAAACTCAGCAAGAGACTTTTGGTTTTGAGTATCTATTCTTACTTTCCTTTGTGCAGGATGATTGCTTTTGCTGGCTGCCTATGTCTTTTGTCCCTAATGGCATCATGCCACACTAACAGCCTCCGTAGCTTTTTGCAGGTCAGACTGCCCCTGGCTGCCTCTCTGATCCTATCATTACACTTAAATATCTGCCTCCACCTGACTCAGGGAGCCCAGTTTTGCAATAGCATCTCCTCCATCAGGCCTGGCCAATGGCCTGCTACTGCTTAGCTTCCTAGTATCGCCAGTGGCCCCTGTTAAGCATCTTCTACAGAGCTTTGGTGACCAGTGCATCCTCCAGGTCTTGCCAAACATGGTCCTCAGTATTTACAGGCTGCGTGACAAATACCAGCAGGTCTCTGCCCTTATCACAATGAAGCAATTACCTGAACTGTTAAAAGATGTCGGATCCTGGCTGCAATGCTAGCTGTTGTCAGAGAAAGGGAGCCACTGAGCATGAGAATTAGTCATGTCAAAGTGTACATATTTCAAAACTACATTTGAACTACAGTTGTGTGCTAAGTGCCCACTGGCAGAATTCTGATCTATAATTACAGCCTTAATCAGCCACATGGTGGTGTGGGGACCCTTGCATCACTCGTACCTCAAGACCATTCATGACCTGAGTGTAGGGTCCAAGACTTCTGAGAGTGCATGACACACAGTAAAAAAGGTAGGAATGTTTTTTGGCTACCACTGAACTAAGTAAAAGAAGGGTTGTAGTTTCGAAATGAAAGTTAATAGAACCTTTCTTAATTACGACTTCTCATGTCAGAAATATGTGTGCTTGGATAGTACTACTTTGCTAACTAGTCAATACTAGAGATCCTAGATGATTCTTGAACCATTCAAAATACACTGAAGCTACATATATTTTTTGGAAATGTGTATCTATATTAATGTTTATCCATTGATCTATCTCTGTCAGTCTCCAGTCTTTTTGGGTCCTATGAGATAAGATTCTAGAATTGTGTAGATTGGGAATATGCATTAATTTGTTATTTGCATGTTATACATTGGGGAACAAGGGAAAAAGCCACCTACTGTACAAATGCTGACATTAATAAACTGAAACCTATGGAATTGTACTTAAATCTGAGTGACCCAAATTTACTTCTATTTTGAATGTGGTGGCAAAAACTCATATTCAAGTTACATAGATATCTCACTTAGTCAGCGACAGACAAAACAGTTACTTCTTCCCAGACAAACCAAATGAGGATGCTATTTGAAAGAACACTGAAAATGCAAACATCTTCCCAGTATATTATTTAATTATATGCACCTAAGTTTATTCAGGATAAAATCGAATGCTGTAAATTTGACTTTTAAAAAAAAATGTATGGCGCAACAGAATATTCAGATGTCAAGTGACAATAGCCTCTTAAAGTCAAATTTTTTTTTCATGTAACGGAGACAGTAAAATTTATCTTACAGTGACTTTGCAAAGTATTGTATAGTATAATTATGGAGATCTATACTTTTTAATTTAATTTCATCAGCTGTCACCAATGGCATGAATATTTCAACATCCCGGTGAAGAAGTCTGGGGGCTGGGAGATAACAGACTAGAAATTTGGGACATGAATGTTGAGTGTTATATTTTACGGAAAGGTGTCAAGTTTTAGTGGGACGATGGAATGAGCTGGATGCGGCAGAGATAGACACAATGAGAACAGAACCACGATATTCCAGCCATTAAATGAAAAAAGTGAAATAAGGAAGGGAGAGGAGACTCTGGAAAGTGAATAAATGATGCTGAGGTTAGAAATTTAGAAAAAGAAGAGCGTATTTGGATTAACACAGAGGGGAATAATGGAAATAATTTGTGAAGTATAAATATTTATTTTAAAATGCTGCAATAGTGATCAAGATGAAAGGATTGTGCCCTTTTAGGTTGTGAAAACACCACCATTAGTTAGAAATTGCATATGTAACGTAGGAGGGAAACGATGTGCTTTCTTTCATGAGGAGGAAAAAGCCTTTAAGAAATGTTGTTCAGGAAGTGCACAAAAATGTCTTGGTCCAAATACTTGGTCCAAAAGACTTGTAGATGTCTTTAAGGAAACAAAGGGAGGAAATATGATATTTATGGCTTCATTCAAGGGCTTGCTGTGGGAAAGGGCCATTCTCATTCTAAATGAGCTCTCAAGTACTTAGGACAATGAAATATCTACAGAAGAAAAAAGTCTCTAAGCAGTAAAGTTATATGATTATTTCCAGTTAAGTAAAAATGTCAAGTAAGTGAAATATTTTGCTTTCTCTAAGTTTATTTTTATGTAGAATCAAGAAAAAAAGCCTTAAAAAGTGTTTACAGATAATGAATCTTTGACTTTAAAGTATATGCATGAAAACTTTAGATTTATGATTGTATTTCAAATGTTTAAGAAAATGTAGGGATTAAACAAATGAAATAATGTTTTCTGATTATAAATTACTAAGTCCCTTGTAAGACAAAACTTTAGATTAGTAATTTATAATATGTATTGAAACAGTTAAACCTTAAACTCTGGTCTCAAATAATTTGAGAACTGATGATTATAAAATAAAGTGAAATAGATACCATTTCACTTCTAGAAGTTTTTCATGATGAGAGAGAGAAAAAGTTGTTAATTTGAGTTTATTTTAAAAATACTATTTATTTATTTATTTTTAGAGAGAGGGGAAGGGAGGGGGAAGGAGAGGGAGAGAAACATCAGTGTGTGGTTGCCTCTCATGCACTCCCCTCTACTGGGGACCTGGTTCTCAACCCAGGCATGTGCCCTGACTGGGATTAGAATTCACAACCCTTTAATTTGCAGGCCAGCACCCAGCCACCAAACCACACTAGCCAGGGCTGCTTTTAATTTGTGTTTGTAAATGCCTTACTTAGAAGGGTTAATGTACACATATTAAGTGAACTGTATCAACATAGGCCAGCTTACACACTGATGAATATATATAAGTAAAAAAAATAAAAGTTCAGTCATTATTGACATAAAACAAAAGCTGGCATGTATTTGGACAGCATAATGTTATCAAATATTTCTGAACTAGTTGAGAATATTTAAAGTAGGAAAATTTAACATAAATTCCAGCAATGAGAACCCATTTTTAGTGGAAAAAAATCAGGACCTGTGGCAGTACTGACTAGATTTCAGCATGACAAAAATTAGCTAGCACTGAGTTCTCGCTAGCTCAGTTAAATGAGGCATGGACTTGCCAGTTTTTCTTAGTTTGTCTACTAGCTGTTATCTCAGAAGACCAACAAATCTCCTGGTTTCAGCAGAAATGCCAGTGACCCGGTTCGGTGTACATTGAATGCCAAGCAGAGAGAGAGATATCTATTAATGATCACCAACCATTTTTTGTTCAGGTTTTTAACATCATAAATAAAAATAAAAAAGTTTTCATGAAAGTTGCTTTTTTCCCTCAAAACAGAAAATTTAGGAAAATATGCCAACAAAATGAGTAATATAAAAACTAGCCCATAATGCTGTGACCTAGAGGTAGACATCAGGGCCAATCCTGGATCTATCAGTTCCTAGTATTGTAACCTCGGGTAATTTATTTTTTTATGCCCTCACTTACCAAAGAGTCTTTAGTAAAATCAACCTGACACATCTGTTCTTTGTACTAAATGAAAAAACTACTTAGTTTTTTAGGTGTGTTTTTGTCATTAAATATTTGAATTAGAGTACTATTAAGTAACTTTATATTTTTCTCTTGATTTGTGTATCTCTCCTAGAACTTTAGGAGCACATTGAAAACATTTAAGGCAGCCCCCACCATAGCAGTGTCCTGCCTCTCGGGGTGTTTTCCTTGTCCTCTTCCAAGACCCGAGGACATGTTACTCAGCGTGAGACCGTTGGCACCTGATACCCCTTGTCAAATGGAGACAGAAGGACAGTCCAGTGCGCAGGTGTTTCACTGCATAAAGAGAGATAAAGGCTGTTCTCTTTGCTCTGAAAGTGTTTTATCCAGAATATTTGGATGAAAGGAAAGTCTAAACTTTTAGATCCTGAAGACACTATCCAGGATTCCTTATATACAACACAGTAGAATTTTCAAAAGTATGAAGACCTAGAACTGAGTGGCAGTCTCTCAGTCTGTGCAGAAGACAGTGGGGAGAGTCTATGGAATCTTCATTCTTTAGAATAAGGCAGTAAATCCCCTGCACTGTGAAAGGGACTGCCTCTTTGAACTTAATGTGGCAAATGCTAGGGTAAGTCTTGTCTGGGGAGAACTTCATGGCTCTGGGTGTCTTGTGACACAGGGCCCCGCTAGGGCTGGATGACCCAGTAAGAAGGACAAGCCCATGCAGCAAGCAAAAATTCTATTTTTGACAAAAGCATAATTAAAAAAAAAAAACAAGCAGGAAGTGTTTACTATGGAAAGAAACTTGGTTGGACCTCTCTGCACTAGTTTTGAGTTGATTTCATTTTTAAATTATGTGACAGAGCATTATAATGCTTTCCCTGTGTGTCCAGCCCTCTGTTGTCCATGCGGACTTAGGTCTCTGACTTTCAGAATCTTTCCCTCTTGATTTTGGGAGTCAAAGCTCTCTCCGGGACTTTGCAAACAGCTTCAAATTTCCGAGTGTTTTCCAGGAATACACTATATCCATTGAGGCTGCTTTCTGATTGATTTCTACCACAGGTCTCTGTGCTCAGCTAGAGCTGAATAAACTAATCTTGCATGGTATTTTCTCTCAACTGTCTTTATAAGTGAAGGAGTTGTTGGTAAATCATTCCACTGTTTTACTGGGGAGCTGGTCCTGGATAATGAGCCATTGATGAGATCATGCGAACCTGCAGGTTCAAAGCCATTTTTGCATTCTTTCTCAGTGAACCAAGCTCCTTGGTGAGAAGCAATCATGTGTATGATGATGTCAAACACAGCTGTGAATAAGAGCTTGGAATGTTAGGGCTGGCAGGATCTCTACAAGCAGGGATCATGAACCGATCCATAGAACAGAGTTCTATTCCAAGGGGAGTCGCAGAATAGGCCACCATACCCATATGATTATTGAGAGAGTCCACTGTGGGAGAACTTTTGTGGGAGAGCTATTGACATGGAACAGAAAATTCTCATACTCTGCGCATGTGCTAAATAAAGGTCCGTAAATATGCCTCCGCTTCAAGCACTATTGTCATCAGCATTCTAACATTTTCTTTCTAAACTCTTATCTGAAGCCATAAATTGGGAATCCAACCTTCCCTCACACAGGAGGCTCTGCTCTGTGCCCTGCGTCTTGAAGTTGAAGGAGAATCTGCACTTTTCCTTTGTGGGGACTTAGCCACATTTTTTTTCCCGTAATAGGTATAGAGTTTTTCCGGTTATACAGATCAAAGAATATTTTACTAGCCTGACAATTTTTCATATCTAAGGATCCAGTAATCAATTAGCCACTATTACAGATGCCTGAACGTCAAAACATTCTATTTGTCAGTCCACCCAGCTGCCCGTTTGATGGACACGGTAATTCTGATGATTAAATTTGACCGCCCAGGCTCTGTCATTGCAGGATCCTATCAGTCCCATGGAAATCAAGCATCTCATTTCAGTTCAGGCATCTTCCAGCATTAACCTTGGCCGTCAGAGGAAAGACATCCCAGTGATCTCACAGGTGATGGTTTACCCCTCTTTAAAGTAAGAACAGTGCTTTGGTAAAGGAACTAGAATTGAGGTTTTCTTGGTGTGGCTAGTATTACTCATCATAAGTTTTTTCGTAACATTTTCATTTCTTAAATCTCTGGATTTCTTTTTCCTCCTTTTGCCAGGGACTTTCTGGCATTTCAGTCTTATTGAATGTGGTTCACTTTTGTGTATAGCTTTTAGTGAATTAATCAAAGTGTTATAGCTACTTCTATCTGCTGGAAACTAGCTTACTGAAGGGAAAAAGTCTTAAGAAAATGCACACATGTGGATAAATTTGACTCAATCCATGTCACAGTGCCTGACATATTGAGAATCCATTCTTACTCATGTCTCTCAGGTGCCTGCCGAAATAAATGATCAAATATTGCAATTCTTTTTGCACATACAGCATCTCATCTTGGGTTAGATTCTGGCTTATCCCCCAGAGGCATGCTGGAATGTCCTCTTATGCTGGGGAGCCAAGAGGAGTAATGAGGGTGAGTCTTGTGAAGAATAGACATCCCATTGCAAAGTGAGATTATTATAGAGTCTTTAAGCAGGGAGAGATTTATCCTCAGAAAAGGAAGAGACTTCCTTCCACTGGCCGTGGAAAAAGGCTCAGAGGAACATAACGGTTCAAGTTTCTCAGATTCTTCTGACTCCAATTTAAAGTCTCCATTCCAAATTTTAGGAGCTCACTTTTCAGTGTTCTGACCTTTTTCTTTTTTTGAAAAAAAAAAAAAACTCAATAAAGCTTTTCATTCAATTTGCATAATTATGTCCCAGTTGGCATGCTTACATTTAAAGTTTGATTCTTAGCCATGTGGACCTTATGGCTGTAAGATATTTCAGAGCTACAATAGAAGCTCCCCGGTACTTTGCCTTGAGCTGATAGTTTCAAGCCAGATTTTATCTTTTCTTTCTGGTAGAGCCAGAAGTAGCTATCTTGTACTGTGAACTTGGCAGTCTATGTCCATGACGATCAAGGGCAACAGCAGTGTCTCATCCAGGAGCCTTGATTTCCAATGACAACCACTGATGGTAGTTTAAGTAATAATGATGATGTTTAGTATCTATTTTTCCCAGTGGCAATGAAGTCATCACTATGTTGTTGCTGGAATAGATGTGTAACCCAAAGCCAGAATCTCACCATGGAGGTTTATTTCTTGAGTCCGTTTCTGGTAACAGAATTCTGTTATGTTCATGTCAGGCATATGGGGAACTAGTTACAGAGCTACTCAAAACAGGTGAAAAGGGGGTGACACCAGGTCATCAAAAAACAGTTAAGAGAGCCCCTTAGGACAGGAAGGAGGTATAGAGGGGAAGTGATGATGTCACTGGGGTCCAGGAGCCACGAGCACTTGGCAGGAGCTGAACCCGCTGAGCTGAGACACATCTCAGGCTCCCTGTAGGTCCTGAGATATGAGAAAGGGGGTGCTGCAAGGATCTGCTGAATGATGAGCCTGTGCTGCGGATGTCACAGGATGGGGATGTCATTGGAGTGTAGGGGGGTCACCCAGACTTCCCTTCTCTTCCCACTCTTTGGTCTCCCACCAGAGCACCCCGCTGAACCTATCTGAAAACCAGCAGGCAAAGAATATCTTTGCAAATGCCAGCCCCATGGATCTGACAACAAACAAGGAAGTGATGGCATAAGAGTTTTGTGCATCTATGTCTGAAGACCTTACGTTCTACATGAAAGACAAATTTTAGCCTACAACAATGATACGTAAGCTATTGACCTCATATTGGGCAAAATATAAGAAAAAGACATTCATTTTCTTAAATTACTCACAAGGCTAAATAACAAGACTCACTGGCAAAAGAAATGACACATAATCTACTTTTAGTTTTCTATTGCTACCGTCAGAAATTAACACAAATTTAGCATTTACGATGTGCATTTAACTCCGATTGAGGCTAGTATTTTTACCCTTGTCTCTGTGTTAGTCTTTCTATTGCTCTATGACAAATGATCACACATTTGGTAGCTTAAAACCAAATCTATCAGTCATCGCACAGTTCTGTATATGAGAAGTCTGAGCTGAATGAGCTGGTCACAGACTGGGTGTCTCTTGGATTAGACCTTTAGCTGGAGGCTCTGGGGAATAATCCGGTGCCAAGCCCTTTCACTGTTGGCTGAATTCCGTTTCTTTCTCCCAATCACCCAGAGGCTGCCCCTTTCTGGGCCACAAGGCTCTCGCCATCAAGCTGTTAATATAGCGCATCCAGCCTTCTTGTAGTTCAAATCTCTCCCCTTCTGCTACTAGACAAAAGTTTCTGCTTTAAGGGCTCATATGATTAGATCAGACCCACTTGGTTAACTGCCCTATCTTATAGGTAGTATAACATAATTAAAGAAGGGGTATTTCACCATGGTCACGGATTCATGGATTAGGGTGAGAGCTCCCTGGTGGTGGCATGGGGGAGCATTTCAGAAATTCTGCCCCCCCGCCCCAAGGGCACCCGATGCCGATACAGGGCCGTGGTGCTTCAGAAGAGACTGCGGTGATTAATTTTGACATTTGGTGATAACGAAATACGTGTTTTAAAATTCTATGGAAATTCTATTTGATAACAGCATTTTAAATTAATTCCTGAAACAGAAAAACACTAACATTTGTGAAAATATGAGAAAAGTTCTATCAGTTTATTACTATAGTTTATTACAGAATATTGCTGTTATTGAACAAAGATGATTTTTTTTCCCAAGAAAAATAGCTCTATAAAAAAGGAAATAGGATTATAAAAATATCTAAGTCCCCAGGTTCCCATAGATTTTGTTAGGTATGGGACTTTATGGATAGTTTTATTTTTCCTGAAGAAGGAGCTATCCGAGCATCATGTAACTTTCCCCATCAATTCTCTCAGCACCGCACTGGTGCCTCTGTGGGCTCAGATATTAAGATCACAAGCCAAGACTTCACCTGTGTATTCAGAACCTTTCTGACTGTTACAACATCATGGACGAATGAAAAAAAAACCTAGGGGTCGTTTTGAGTTGACTGAGACATTTTCCCATTAATTTTTATTTTGATATTTCTTTCTTTAGAAATAGATTATCTGTGTTGATTTTACAAGAAACTATGCATCCTTAAGAAATGATCAACCATTAGCCTTGTGTAATTTCAAGCAAGTGGCAATATTATGTGATAATAAAATAGTTAACTTCTTAAATTAGACATGAGCATTAAAACAAACTCCTCCTTGTTGGAAATCCAACTGATTGCCATTAGCCACTTTAGTATCACAGCAGGTAACACAAATTATTATTATATTTAATTAGCATTCTGACAAGTTGAGGAATTCTTTACCTGCATTCAGATTACACACAGAAAATTATTTGAAAGCATTTCCTGCCCTGAAAACATCAAAGCAAATCAAAAAAATCAGCTCCAATCTTATCTTTATTATCAAATACCTGGGATTCATTAAATGAAATTACACAGGAAGAAATGCCTTTTATAAATGCTGTTTTAAGGTGACATTTGATTTTCCATACAAGGAAATTATTACAGGGAGAATGATATAATCCCACAGAACAAGTTTAGTCTGATGTAATGCTGATGATGCCAATTTTTTTTAATAATAGAAATCTAATATATCATTATTTTATTTAGGGCATTATTCAATCCCTATTTAATTCTGTTTCCAATGTAATATATGTTAAGTAATTAGTTATTTGAATTTTTGAATATCAAATTAAAGTTTCCAGCAAAAGTAAGTTTCAGTGGCAGAAAAATACATAGATTTATATATTTGAAAAAGTTTCTATGCTGAAAAACAATGGTGTAGAACATGGGGATCTAATACAACGTAAAAATGGTAAGAGTATGAAATAACATTTTATTTAACACTAAATAAAATTACTTTTGTAATTTGAAGTATTTGCTAATGATATTACTATTTATTAATGATGATTTACTAATAATATTTAGAACTTTCTCAAACTCATCTAGTTTCTTGGTGTTAAATCTTTAATGTGATGAAAATAATAAAACCTGCATGAGAATATGTTCATTTTGAAAAATAAATTTCTCATTTTTGTTGCATTGGAAGTAAACTCAGATATATCCAAAAAGTGATATAGTATTATTTCTCCTAAAATATTCATTTTAACGATGAAAGTTTCCCAGAAAAACTACGGAGCAATAATTAGATAAGGCCAATGAAATGGAAAGTGTTATCCAGTTGCAGCTCAGAAATTCAGTATACTTTAAAATGCACTAAAATTCACAGTAGGCACATTCTTTTTTATTGGAACGATGTAAGACAGTGTTTTTCTATTCCTTAGTTTAAGTTATGAGTATAAACAGCACTGATAATTTCCTGGGAAATCATTGGTGCCAGATATTGAATAAGAATAGGGAAGGTCAAGGGGTCAGAGGTGTGGTGGATCCCAGGGAAAATAAAAACTAGGAAATCAAGGCCCCAGAAGGTGGGAGGCTCTGCCTAACGTAAAATCTGCTTATTTGTGAAAATGCAGAGGATAGACCCCCTGCTGGGGTGAAGGAAATGAAATGTGGGCTGCACAAGGAGGCTCAAGGCCGAGACACCTTACTGTAAAAAATCTTTCAACTCTATAGCAGGACAGAACTTTTGAGTGGAAAAATCAGAAAAAAATACCCTTACACTTTCCACATTCTGTCCTAGATCATTCGACTAATAGATGGACCAGGAAAATTCCATTTACTCAAACAAGAATGATAAGGAAGGGAAGTGACCGTGCGGATGAAACGGATGCCTGCAGAAGCCCGCACTGGTGCTCACAGAGGCACCCCAAGGGGAACAGGGCACAACGTGCCAAGTGACCAATCGGAAGATAAGTTGAAGAAAACAATTATTTCAGAGGTCCCTATTAATTTAAGGTAGCAGAAAGGAGAAAAGAAAACTGAGAAAACAAGGAAAGTAAGGGACATATGAATAAAATCACAGAAATGAAAATTTAACTAAAGTAGAGAAAATGAAATGTATTAGAAAGAGATTAAAGAGTATGTTGAGAATGCACTCACATACCTATAATTGGAGGCCTAAAGGAGAAACATGAACTAAGATAAAAATCGAAAAAAATAAAGAACTGAGATAAACTTAAGGTAAGTTCAGCCAATATTATATATGTCATTCTTATTTTAGGCATATTGATAATATTTTGGCTGTGAAAATCATCATTTTTAAAAGATGTATATTAAATTTTAAGTAAAGAATGTCCCAATATCTGTAATTAAAAATACTTTTAAGACATTGTACATTGATGTTCTCCTATTAATCTCAAAGGGAAGCTCTCATACTTAAGGGTTAAAACTATTGACTGTGAATTCAGAGCCCCCCAAGTTCAACTCCTAGTGGCCCACCTCACTGGTGTCAAAATTTGACAGTATTATCAAAACTTATTTTCTATGTCTAAATCAAAGTTTAATTTATGGGCTAAGGTGAATGAATGTATGTGTGTACATGTGTGTACACACAGACACTTCAAAATATCTCATGTAATCACACAAATGTGACCACTATTACCTTCATTCCTGGGACTGTCCACAGTCCACATTTGGAACTCTCCAAACCAATTATAATGGACCTACAGAAGACGATAAAAGAAATAAATTATAATTAATAAGGTTTAGAAAATAGTATTCTCTACTTCACCATCTCTTACATGAGATCACTAGCTGTTACAAATTTCTCTTTTTAATGTTAAAACTCAGATTTGAATTCCTGTGCTTGACCAGATTCAAATCGACAGATAAGAAGAATTAGGTGACAAACAATGGTTTTGGTTTGCTGGTAAATTTTAATATTTTCTTCTGTCATCATCAGATTTAAAATTTTCTCAGATTTCACTGATTATTCATGAATTCACATAGCTGTCTTGAT
Organism: Anoura caudifer; assembly: GCA_004027475.1. Classification (NCBI taxonomy): domain Eukaryota; kingdom Metazoa; phylum Chordata; class Mammalia; order Chiroptera; family Phyllostomidae; genus Anoura; species Anoura caudifer. The sequence goes on from PVKU01002655.1 coordinate 14,257, forward strand.
CTATAGTGATTCTAGAACATGATTTTCCCAACTAAATTTCCATTAGGACATTTACAAAATGCTTAACCCTTTGTGAATTTGCATTTATATTCTACCAAATTTTCTTGCACCTTGTTTGTGTCACTAGCTTTTTATTTTCATTTGTAAAATGGAGAAAGAAAGCCAGGAATTTGAGTTAGGACTCTTTACGCCAGTACCTCCTTCTGTACTGTATTTCATATGTACAATTTTAAGTGATGATAAAAATAGCATCAACCAGTGCTGATCAGGTGCTCATTTTGTGGTAGGCACAGTACAATCAGAACTATACAGATGACAAGGACCTTTATGTCATTGTCAGGTCTTTAGCTTTTACCATGATTAATATGGGAAAGCTCTTAGAGGATTGTAAGCAGAAAAACACCAGGACAAGATTCTCTGGATTCTGGGGAACGAGTGACTGAGGAGCACAAAAGCCAAAGCCGGAAGACCTTTAGGTTTGGAGTTGATTTAAAAAAATATTTGCAAGTAAAGATGGTGGTCGGGACCAGCGGCAGTGAAGATGAGGAGAATAGCTCAGATTCTGGATGTATTCTGAAGATAGTAACTTTAATATTTGATCACAGATTGGATATATAATCAAAAAGTGGAAATCAATGAAAAGTCCAGATTTTTTGGCAATGAAGGATGGCAAGAACAGACTTGATATTTATTGTTGGCGTGTTTGTAGAGAAACTCACTTTGGTGGATATATAAAGAGTTTGGTTGTTGTCATGCTATTTAGAGAGCCTTATTAGAATATGAGTGTGTAAATATATATGTGTGTATATCTTAAAAAATTCATATTCAGTTAAATAAGTGTCATCAGTGTGTGAAATGGGAAAAGTCAAATTCTAAAACCTTCAATAAGTTTATAAATGGATAATTTTCAATATATACAGGAACTGCTTAAAGGGATAAAATCTATTGCAACAAAGTAAACAGAGTGGGAAGGTCTTTTATTAAAAATATCTACTCATACAGGTGGTATTCAGCTAAGAAGACTTTGCTTAAAGTTAAGAAACTCTACATAACTCAACCCATAAGAATCATGCATAGAAAAGACAAGTTTTAGCATTTTTCCAGGAAAATCCATTTTCTAAAATATTATGGATGTACAGACAGGTGCCTTAAAGCTGAAATAGTTAGAGCTCTAGAAATAAGTACTTTAAAAGACAAGGGTTGGATAGTTGCAGATGGAGAATGTGAGGATGCAGTATTATAATTATTTTACTATATTAGTAAGACCCCTTACATTTTAAGTGTAAAAACCCCCACTTAGATGAGCTGAAAAAATCATCTAGTTCATGAAGCAGATTCATAGTTATTTGGAAGCCAAAAGCAAAGGGGGAGTCTTATCTCAGGAGACCAAGAGCTGCTGGTAGTGTATTTTCTTCATCCTCTTTTTTCTTTCCTAGCTGACTTTTTCTTCTTTGCTTTCTCCTGCATGGAATAGATGATAGTCTGCAATTTCTGAGTTTCAGTACTCCTGGATACTGGCCCTTTCTTTGTCTTAATTGAAAACTACGAGAAGATAGAATAGGATCAGCCCTCCTTTGGTCAAGTACCCACCGATTAGAGCAGGAAGAAGAGGGTGACACAAACAAGACCAGGGATTGCATCTGATTCCATCACACAGAGAGGCATTTGGCTGAGTTTCACACTTACAAAAAGAATGAGCGAGTCCAGTGAGGCCCTCAGTGGGAGACGAACTTCCGGTGGAAAGAGAAGTCAATCAGCAGATGATGTTAAGCAAGATTAAGCTAAGATGAAAAAATCCAGATCATAACAAAAGAGAACATATGAGCCTGGCTATTCTTGGCTAAGAGATTCACCAGTAACAAAACAGGAAGCACTTGACCCTAAAACTTGGAACAACACTGTAATTTTTTCCATATTTTAGTTCAGATTAAATATATATGCATTTATATACATATATAAATGTATACATTATGTATATGTTTATTTACATAACTATCACTTCTATATTTATACATATGTGTAAATATACACATAGTTAAATAAAGTTTTCTTCTCAGGGACAAATTTTATTGTCATGTTTGAAAAATCTGAGTTAACCATAGTTGTTTTAATGAATATCTAAACCCAGTGGAACCCAATTTGAGAAGTCAAAATCCTGGTGCCTTATGTTTAGGCCAGACAAAGTAAGCATAATACGGACTAGTAAGCATAGTAGGGACTAATCAGGTTGTATTTTATTGGTGATGACCACCCAAAGATGTATTTCTTCTTATCAACAAGTGTAGCTTTTCTACAAATACACACATTTTTGGTGTAGTGAAATTGTTTGAGTACTTGTGTCTTGAGACCCAGGGAATTACCTCGGATTTCTCACTCATTGACACTGTCATCCAATCTTTTTCAACAGTTGCTCTCATTTTATTAAATTTTAAATCTATTTCTTATCTTCCTCCAGCAGAAGATGAAGAGGTTAAAGAAAGCCATCTTTATTTTCTGAATAGACTAGATAACAGTCTAGTAAGGTGTTCATAAATGATATTCTGAATTCAAGATTTATTGAAATACAACTTACAATGTACCAATTTGAAAAGATGACGCAGGAAATACTATTTTTTGCTATGTATATTTTGTTTGCATTGTGAACTATTAAATTACACTTAGAATACATAAGTGTTTTGTTAAATTGCATTTAACATGGGCAACTGAATAGACATGATTGACTTTACTATGTTGCATAGAAAATAGAAATGTAAATGTAAAACATACTTCACAGTTAAGCCTTTGCATCTGCAATTACTATTTGTGGATATATTACAGCTCCCTATGGGCTATAGGTTTTCATAAAGTGAACTGGGCACCAAAATCAGAGAAATTAATTTTTGAGAAACACAAAGGTTCTTATTTGGTTAAAAAAATAAATTATTTGCTGTTCTGCATTGAATCTACATGTTAACAGCTGTCATTATTATTGCCATTTGGGTTTTATGTGCTATTCATTTCCAACTGCCTACAGCCTTTTCTTGATCTAAAAACTGCAAAACGAGTTTTGAGATTCTGTATTCATCTGATTGCCTTGAAAGCAATGAGGGATTCTTTAGAATGTAAGACATGAACCATTAAAGGGTTTGTTTTGCATGTTATGCATTCAAAACATTTGGAATTCATTTTGAATGTTTCAGAGCACACTAGTGTCTTTTTACTCCCCAAACTCACATTCTCAATGAATGATTTTTCGCTTACAGAACTCTACCTGGGCATGAGGCATAGAAGGTAGGAGATGAGGCGAATTGCCTTTGAGTATAATGTTAAATCGCAATAGGGAAGATGCTGATATTTATGTTTAAAAAGTGACTATATATATTAAAGCATATATATATATATATATGCCTTAATAGAAGGTATGTTAACTCAAATCCTGTCTGGTATCAACATATATCTGAATTTCTCAGTGTTGTTTTAAGTCTAGAAAAATAACTTGAAGACTTGTGCACAATAATTAAGTACTACAGTTCATACTAGTGTGCTTGTTCATGAGCTACTAGAAATCAGGATCATTTGTTGTTTATTATTATCTCACAAGTACCAAATAGGGTGTCAGATATATAATCAAGGCACAATAAATGTTTTGTTGAAAGTATTAATATAGGGCATTAAAATCACTTCTTATTTTTGTCATAGAATTAATTATTATTTAGAATATATATAAACGGATTTTGATCCTAAATTCAAATTATTCCACTTTAGTTTTATCTTGGAAAACTCCAAACTAACTATAAATCTAAAGAAGTTCTATCACCAGTTTCTTTGTTTTTGAGTATTTCCTCTATAAGCCTTTCCATAATGTTTTTAATGACAGTATCCATTGAACATATTAAAAAATAATTTCTTTTTCACTTATGTTTACATAAGAAAGTAACCATATTTGGAAAATAACTGCTGTAACCCTAAATGATAGATTAATATACTGAAACATAATAAAAAGAAGCAGTTCAAATTCGGGCTTAAAAATTTAAGTTTGAAACACCAACACAAAGTATCTGAGTATAAAGACAGATCTGAGAGTTTTTCCAGCCCTGCTTTAAAATTCCAGTGGAAAAATAGGAAAAGATGACAAGTGGAAACATGGAAGAAAATTAAGAATTGATGTCCATCCCCATGTAGGAAGAGATTGCTATTTTCTGCAAACCCTGTGCAATTGAATCAAAAATCCCAGTCGATGGCAACATGCCTGCTGGCATGGAACTCTCCAGCTGTAGGGATATATCGCGTTGGGGAAGGATGGCCTTTCAAGACTGACATTTGCATGCTGCAGTGTAATCCAATCAAGCTAACAGGCACAGGCAGGAAAAATCACGCCTGTGGGGCCTGGGAAGTGGGGGCAAATTCTGGGCACTGCGGTTGCCGTTGCTGTTTTTCATTAACTTCCATCCCATACAAAGGGGAAAGGAATATGAGTGGTACACACAGTGCAGGGAAGAGAACATTGTGTAACTCGCACACAGAGAGTAGTCGGCAGAGTTTAATTTTAGGCCTGTATGAGCTCCTTAGAGGATGACTAATGAGAAAGAAAATAAACTTGGACTCGTGGAAATATACTGCAGTCCGATAAAGAGAAAGCCCTATCTTGGAAATGAAAGGAAATGTGTACTCTTTAAAAATGATTTATTGTAGTAATATTTTAGAAATCTGTTTGGTATTTTAATAAGATAAAAGAAGTCTCAATGAAATAGCACAGAGACATAAGGAAATAACATTTTTACAATTAAAAAAAACCCCACCACAGATTGTGTAAATATAGGAATGAGCTAAAAGTAAGGAGTCTGGTTTTACAGTAGGCTCTAGAAATCAAAGTGTCCAAGGAGAAGCTATAAACAAACACACAAACTAACAAACAAAAGACATTTCCGAGGACAAGAGCAAACCTCAGCCCCAGGAATTTGGGACGTTGTCATCCGGGACATTGCATGCTCTCCGTTAGGTGTGCGGAGGAAGAGGTCCAATGTTTGGGTTGACTCGGGTCTTCTCTGCACCTAACAACATACTTTGAACATCATGCGAGCTAAACAAATATATCCTTTAGAAATAATGGTCAGGTAATTTTTTTTTAAATTTAAAACTGTAGTTAGAAGATAAAGCAGTAGTTGGCTTTGAGAACTAGAATATACAAGACTGTCAGAATAATATCCATTTGTGTTTGGCGACAATACTTCAGGGAACAGATTTCAATAAAGACCCCCAGATGACCATAGGTAAAAGGACTCACGATTTTAAATCATCTCTGAGAGAGATTGTTCTTTGGCGGCTTTTTTGTGGACTTTGGATAAGCAATTGAGGAAAGTCATCACAAAGAGATATGGCATCAGAATGAGTGATATTAATTTTATTCATTTACTTAAAAGGATACTGATGTTAAGATTGTAACATCGGGGAGGAGTACCTGTTTCCTCCGTTCCCATCTCTCTCTCTTCCACAGTGAGCACATTTAGGAAAAGGGAGCGCAGAGGTTACGGGGAGAGTTTTCACTATTTGGTTCTTTTTTTAAATATATCGGACTTAAATCTAGAGACACAGCTTTTACACTCAGAAGTGAGCCAACTCTAACAAGCACTGTCGGTCCCTGTCTGACAGCTTCCATTGGCCTCACGCCTCGGGACAAAAATGGGAGGAGAGAGGGCAGCGGTGTTGGGAAAAATAACGCTTCAGCGATATCTCACCACATTATCCTCTCATATCTTTATTTTTCTTTTGTATCCGATGCAATATGTCTACATGCATAATTTCATAGGCTGTTTCCTGAAAATGATTGATGGAATAACTAGAATTATTAATTACACTCACGAAAAGACCAGCACATTTTGAACACAATTTTGAAGCTAATGTGGCAGCATTTCACTGTCTCAGATAAACTCCTCAATGGCATTATGCTAACTCTTCTTGGCAAAACACTAGTTCTTGGCCGGAGCAGCATATCCCAAGGGAAACAAGGATTTGTGTGCCTTGTAGACAATTCTGTGGAAGCAATTAGAGGGCTGATTAGCATCTCTGGCACAGACTGGGCTGGAGAGGAAGGTCAGAGGGAATAGCATGGTCCTAATCTCTCCTCCCATTTCCCAGAGGATTAAAGCCAAGGAAGCCACTGAGGGCTCCCCCCTCGGTGTGGAGAGCGCAATTTTTTTGTGGCATCTGCTTAAAATGTTCAGCAGTTTTAGCTCACAATTATATGCCTGTGTTAAACTTTGTTACCTGTGGTACTTCTGTTTTTTCTTTTATTCTGGTTAGTATCTTATGCCCTAGTTTATTCTCTTCCTTTTTTGGAATTCAGGTAAACTTTTTTTTGCATATTTATCTTTTCCTTTTCATCTTTTAGTCTTTTTGTTTCTACAGTCTCACAGTTAATTGTTCTTAGTTGATTTATCTTTTCTTACTTTTTTATAAGACTTTTATCTCACATCTACTTTGTTCTTATATTACTTATTTACCTAGTTTCTTCTTATCACCTTTAGGCGTTGCTTTAATTATTTCCTTTTTATGTTATCTATTTTTCATTGTAGTTTTTAATTTTTTATTATCTTCTTTTCTCTTCCTTATCTATATTTTGGTTATCTTAGTAAAAGAGGCAGAGAGCACAAAAGCGTGCAGGGAGAGAAGGGAGCCCAGTCTCTCTGCCCGAAGCAAAGGAGTTTGCTCTCTTGTCCATTGGGCTGTTCCTCCCTCTTCCAGGGGATGAGTATCTGGTTTTAAACTTCCTACCAAGAAAGAATCTTTTTATTTTACTTTTATTGCATTTATTGGAGTGACATTGTTTAAAATTATATAGGTCTCTGGTAACAGCCTCATTTTAGGAAAGCAGGGTGTCGCAGACAGTGGCGAAGGTCACAGTCGGGAATAAAACTGAACCTGACCCACCTTGGAAGTGTGCTCCGAGGAGGGGCTCCCTGGCCTCTAGCACCTGAAACTTCTGTGGTAATAACAGGAACTTTCAAACGGTTTGTGGATTAATTCATGTGAAACCTACTTCCTAATTTTTAATTCCCCTACTTCAATAGAAGGACTGGGATCTGAATAACACTAAATCACGTTTCTGGAAGAGTGGCAACTGCTGTTTCTTTATTACCCCCTAACAACCTAAGTGGACTCTCTAATGGACGACTGATACTGATAATCAGGTCTGCGGTTTTCGGCCAAAATGGACTATCATGTTAGTTTCATACTTTCATTAACTTTCTGATTTTTTTTTTCTCCGACTCCTGAACCTTTTTCTTCACTTTGCCAGTGAGGAGACTGGTCTTTTAACCAAGGCCTGAGACCCCGAATTTCTGTGAACATTGCCTGGAGTAGCCAAAATGCTACCTTTAGGCTAATTCCTTCATTCTTGTGATGTTTCTCCGCTTTGATTGTCTGTTTATTCCGGCTAATGGTAACCAAAAGCCACATTCCACTGACAACTTTTAAAAATACTCAGCATTAAGTCATTCTGCTTTCTACTTGGTCTCAAATTTCTTGGCTGGAAAGCTGTGGAATGAATACAGGGATTCTACATTCGAGGTCCCCGATCTATAATTTTTAGGAGTTGATGTCCAGAGCTTACCTTTCTGATTTCACACCTCTCTCTCTCTCTCTCTCTCTCTCTCTCTCTCTCTCTCTCTCTCTCTCTCTCTCTCTCTCTCAGTTTGGGCAACACTATTAATAGGATAGCAGATAATACCGTGTGTAAGTTTCACTTGGTGTCCATGGAAAACGGGGTCGGCAGGGTGGTCACCGGCGTCCAGCTCTCAGAGTAGCAAAGTGGCCAACGGACGTGTGCACTGAGCAAAGTGATATCGGTGCGCATCATTCAGTCTCAGTATGAGCTGGTTTCAACCTACGTTTCTTCTCCCTGTTAAAATAGAGGCTCCGTCATAATGCCTTTTATTTCAACCTGTGTTCATACTCGTGTTGCCTAAAATGTGATTCTCCGGAACAGGCCTGAAGCCCCAGTAATGCAGTGTGGGGAAACCAAACTTTGACAAAGCTCCACAGATCATTTGGTGCCCTAAGTCAGAAAGATTGTGAATTGACTGCTATTGTAAACAGCACTGTTTTATTTTGTTAAATTGAAGCTTTTTCTCTCTCTTTTTCAAATAATTCTTGAGAATAATTTAGATATTTTTATACACATTGGTGATTGTTACATTGTGTTTGGTTTTTTCATACAATAATGATATCTATTTGATTTTCCTCCATTATGATGCTAAAATGTGAGAATGGTAATGTTTGAATATCAAATAATCTGCTCCATAAACAAGGCAAATTCCTGTATGAATCAATATCAGGTTTCTCAAATGAGGTGGAATTCAGGATTGTAAATGTCACAGTCAAATCCAGCTCTTGTTTCCTAGTTTTTAATCCCAGATATTAAATATGATTTCTAATAGTCAAGTGACTTAGATAGTTTCTGCTAACTGCTTTCCAAAATATTTGTCATTCTTCATTAGATTGAAAGTTATTTTAGTAATCGTCCTCTTTTGTCTTTTATTTCTCAACATTCAAAACAATTATGTCTGCATTGGTAGCACTTTTTGTCGCATCAAGCCTCTTGTCATTTACAACTTACTGTATAGGGCAATATTTTAAGGATCATGGTAGCACATTTTTGAGATTTTGGAATTAAGGGTTTCAAATTATTTTTTCTTTTGGAAAATATTGTTTTGCAAATACAACAGGAGGCTCTAGTTTCCATTTTCATGAACTGAACTCTAGACATACACAATATTAAAATGTTTTCTTTTAATAGCATATAATATACCTTATTACCACCTGATGAGTTACCTTTCTTGAGCTCTTTTTATTCTAAGTATATTCCTTAGACTTAATATGCTCCTTTGGATTGATTAAATAAAATAAGAATGGGGTTCAAAAAATAGCAAAAACATTTCCAGATACCATTCTGCTTAATGAGTTTGAGCATTATAATTGTCCAACATTTGAGCAACTTTGGACCTTTTGAATTTTTTCATGCTTTTGGAATCCTCCAGATGTTTTAGTGCAAGTATAAAACTGAGCTGGAATCAACCAAAAGGTTTCTTTCTTTATTTTTGCATTACCTTAGGCTTTGTAGCTGGTAGGTAAATACCACTTGGACAAGCCGTGTTATAATGGTGCTTGACAACAATTTCTAACATTGCTTTTTAATATGTGAGCTTACAGTTGACTAAAAATTAAGATTAATTTAACCTGCTTTTAGTTTTACAAATGTGATAAAAAGAAATCAGATTCATTACTATTTAAAACTCATTCACAGCATTGTTTATATTTAGTAATTTAGACTTTAGGCATACCCACATTTGAGAATGCAGCTTGATAAAATAATTGTTTTCATTTCCACGTTCAACTCCATATCAACATTTGAGATGAGAAAGACACCATTAAGTAAGACATGATGCTCATTAAGCTTTATTTGTTCATAAAAATTATTTACTTTTCATTTTTGCTTTGGACTAGAAGACTCATGTTTATTTTCTTGAAAACTATTAATTTACAAGCAATATCATCTCATCATCTCTATTTAGGCAGGTCCTGACCATGGTGCTATTCAACAGAATCATTCCAATTGGAATGACAAAGCTTTTCAGCTGCATTTTTTCAGAAATGTTAAGACACTTGAATTCAGTAGCTGCTTATTTTGGCCCCTTATCTTTTCTGTGTGACTTATATAAAGTTAATTTTAATTTTGTTTATAGTTATATTTTTATTTTTGATGCTGCCTCAATTTCCTTCCTCCTTTTGTATTTTTGTAGACATTTGGGAAACTTACCTTTTTTATGAGCTTATTTATTTATTTTTAGAGGGAGAGAGAGGGAGGGAGAAAGGGAGAGAAACACCAGTCTATTGCCTCTTGCATGTGCCCCAGCTGGGGACTGGGCCATACCCAGGCCTGTGCCCTGGCCAGGAATCGAGCCAGAGACCTTTTGCTTTGTGGGATGATGCTCAACCAACTAAGCCATGATGGCCAGCATGGGAAAGCTTACCTTTTAAAAAGAAAAATAATAATACTGCACTCCCATAAAATTTGGTTATAAAATGCAGCATCTTTTCTTTGGAATTATAATCATCTGATTATGTATTTGTATCACTATGTAGTGACTTCTTTAAATAAAATAACTGTTTTTTACTTCTTTTCTTTCTTTATCATGTACTATAATACCTGGCAATAAAAAAAGTACTGAACAAATGTTTTCATTTTTTTCTGAAAAAAATCAGATATTAAAGAAATTAAGCATATATTTTAAGGTTGTTACATACTTTTCAAATTTTTGCAAATTGAAATTATTATTAGTAGTGTTTACTTATATATTTGTGTTTTTCTCTTGCTTATACTTGATAAATCATTTATTAGTGATTATTTAGAAAAACAGAAACTGTATTGAATAATTCATATTACCCGATTCACCTCTCAAAAGCTAATTACCTAATTTCTATGACCTTTCCATGTTTTTCTATTTGCTTTCATAGTCAATTCAACAAATGCTTAGTGAGTGGTCACTGTGTCTAAGGTAATATGGTTCTTTAATTAGAATGAATGTTTAGCTCACAGTAATTACGTTTTCAACCTTCAGTGTGGTGGCAACACAAAAGCAAGGCCGTGTGACTATGCACAGTTTAACTCCAGCAGATATTTAGGAAGCACCCACAATCTGGCAGTGAATATGCTGAGTGACGGAAATAAAGTGGTGGGACGTAGCTTCATCTTTGCCCTTGCAGAAATTATAGTGTGTAATGGAGCCTGTGTTTTTCGTTTAAATATTTTTAAAAACATTCAGTTACAAACGGAATGCTGCCATGTTGTTATGTCACACAGTTTTTAATGTTAAACTTAAATTCAGCTTAAAATTCTTTTATAATTATAGAGAAACAGTTTATACATTCTTTCAAGAGAATGGGAAAATAAGAATAATGACTAGATGTTATTTAGCACTTACTCCGCTCTGCAGTTTGACATGTCACCACATTTAAACCTCGAAACAGTTGTCAGAGGTAGATGCTGTTGCTATCAACTGTCCTCATTTGCATGAAGAGAAAATTGGGGCTTAAAGAAGTTTGATAACTTCCCAACATTTTAAAGAAGTGCATGGGAGAGTAAGAATTCCTCCCCGTTTCGAGCAGCTGTGAGTACTGGTATCTCCCAGGGGTTTGCTGAAGGAGATGGGAGGGAATCGGGAAGGGGCGTGGCCAGTACAGTTTGGTGCTTTCACGTAGCGGTGCTTTGGTTAGTGGTAGTTACACTGATAACCTTCTGGTGCAGTTGGCAAAAGAGTTCTCAAACTGAAGACACCCAGGGAATGCAGAACTTACGCACACAAGGCACCTAGAAAGAAACAAATCTCTGTGCTTTGAGAAGCTCCTCTTTCAACTTCACAGTTGCTAAGTGATCAAAGGAACAACACCGAAGCCGGACAGGCCGGGGGTGGGCGCATCCCGTGCTTGGGTGGCACGTACCTTTCCTATGCATGCCTATGTTTTGACATAACAGAAAAATACTTCAAAATTTAAACACTTGCAACTTTCTCAAAAGTTTTTGTCTTGGAATGAAATCACACACATGACAGATTTTTTGAAGAGTCTGGAGTAGAGCCATTAACATTTGACTTTGATCCACTGAACAGACTCTAAGAAAGCACCTGAGAATGTACACAATGAATTCCTAAAACGCAGTTAACAAGGGGTTAGATTTGAGAAGCATTATCTAGTTTTTAAAAATGAAAGAAATGGTGCTCCGTTGTCCACAGGCTGATTTACAACTTTGGGGGTTCATATTTTCACATAAATTATCTAATTTGTGTCTAAAATTCATATAATGTCCATTATCCTTTATCCTAAGTTGCAGATCACTGACTTAAAATTAGAATGTGACATTTTAAATAACATCCCAAAATGTTATAGTAAGTAAACTAATATGTCTTTATTAGTCTTTGAGAATCAATTTCAAAAGCCTTTAGATTCTGATGAAAATTATGCAAATTCCAGCATACTATCATCCTTATAGTTTATGTTAATTTGACATTAATGTTAGCTGCCTATCTTGCTAACAATAATCCATCTGAACTAGCAGGCTGGAATACCAATTACAGAAACGAGTCAGGCTCATCCTTGAAGTTTCTTTTCTCTGTTGCAAGTAGACATGTATCAGCACACAGGGAATAGCACAGATGTATCAAAGTCTTTCAAGTAACCAGGCATCTTTGTATAATGAAGCAGGCTGTGGTTGACATACTAAATCTTGAAAAGAAAAAGAAGTCACTTTGTATTGAGAACATAAAAAGCTGAAAAAGAGAAGAATTGATGGGAAGATATTCTTATATGTTTAGAGTCATTATTAGAGAAAGTTGACCAAGTGGGATATCCATTTCACAGTGGATTAATTTGTATTTTATTGGATTTGCTTGTGAGGAATTCAAGGTGCTAATTGGTTTTTTTTAATGAGTGTTTTTTCCTCCCTCCTGATTCTGGCTGCTGAGTGTGAATTACTTTGTTGTTTTTACTTTCGTTATTGGCTTATAAAGAAAGTAAAAGTTTAAAAAATGAAAATGATTTTTGCCATTCAAAACACATTGTTATTTGTCTTCAAAGGAAGAGTTAGCTGGAATCCGTGAGTTTGTGTACATGTCTTTTCTTAGAGTGGTGGTAATTTTTTTTTTTTATAGACTTCAGTGAATGCCTGGAATTCCTTGAAAAATTCCCCAAATATTGCTTCCCCCATACATTGTGGAAAATTCTAACACAAATGATTTCAAGACTATGTATCTAATACCAAATCTATTTGTAATTATTATGCTCTTTTATGATAGTTAAAATGTTACTATAACATATCTATTAGATATATTTACACATTATGTTGCATCACTAACTAAGTTTCTAGGTGTATATTTATGTGCATTTTCTTTGCTTTCCCAAACAAAAGATTCTTAAAATTCAAGACAAATTTAATTCTTGTTATTCCTTTCACAATGCTTGAGACACAATAAAAATTCACATATTTTCTTTATTAATTCCACCATAATTAATTATATAAGTGCTTAGAAACAATTAAATAATCCCCCCACCCCCCACAAAAGTGCAGGAACACTTTAATAACTGCTATTATCACAAATGCCAATGGGGAGTAGATGGTTATGACAGACATAGAGAAGAAATAGTAAAATGACAATGCAGAGGAGATAGTTCAAGTATCTGGACTGGAAAATCGATCTTGCTCTAATTAAAGATTAAAAGGAGCTACCAGTTAGGAATGGATCTACCAAGACATTAAAAAAGCCCCTGGGATGAGGGCTATTCTTACGACCACAGACATTCTACTCTCCATCGATTGGGTTTTCTGAACATGCACAGTAATGTCACAGGAATGGGGATTATTTTAAATTTATATTATGCAATATTTTGGATATAGAGAATAGAGAGGATCATATAGTAAACAGATATATAACTTTTACCTAGTAAACAGTTGTCGACATTTGCCAAATAGTTAAAGTATATTTTAAGTACTTTTAACTTAATTATAAATGACATGATAACTTATTCCTAAATATTTCCGTACGTATCACAAAAATTACAGATATTTTCCTACGTAACAAGAATGTCATTTACACAACAGCAAACAATGTAATAATTCTCTATATTGTCTACTAATCCACTTACATCCAAACTCAGAATAGAGATTTTAGCACCATTGCCTTTTGATACATACCGTGGAAAGTTCTGTTCAACTACTTCTCTTTACTTGTGGGGAGGGCAAGCTCATGTTTCTGATGGATGGATGGATGGCTATCAGAGTAAATCTCACCACACGACAGAAGTGCTGTGATGCGGGGAAGGTGTCGGAGGTGTTAGCTCTCACTGTGGTGGTGATCATATTGTTACACACACACACACACACCAACAGGTTGTACCCCTGAAACTTACACAATGTTACATGTCAATTACATTTCCATTAAATCTGGGGCAGGAGATGAGCAGACAGGCAGCGGGGTTGAAAAGAGGCCGTAGGATGAATCCAGTGATGAATGCACGTGCCCCCCAGTGATGCATCAGGTGATGTCGGAAAACGGGCTGTAGCCTCTGCTGTCCAGCTCTGGCCTCCCAACACGGTTACCTGAAATGTCTCGCTCAGCAGTAATCTACAATTTTATTTTATAAAAAGATTTTATTTATTTGTTTTTGGAGAGAGGGGAAGGAAGGGAGAAAGAGAGGGAGTGAAACATCGATTGGCTGCCTCTGGCACACACCCAACTGGGGTCTGAACCCACAACCCAGGTGTGTGCCCTGACCGGGAATCAAACCGGTGGCCTTTTGCTTTGCAGAATGATGCTCAACTAACTGAGCTGTGCTGGTCGTGGCTACCATTTAAAAAAGTATTTTAAAATACTTTAATTTTTGAAAAGAAAGCTGAGAATTCCAGCTTTTTCGATAGCCAAGTGGTACCTGCTAGATAAATAAGCTATTTTCAGTATCTAAAATTTCACATCTGCTATTACACTCCTCCCTGCCTTTACAGCAAGTTGAAACTTTTATTTTTAAAATATCCTTCACTCCCCCCCCCACAATTCTCACATTTCAGCCCACTCCTTATCTCATCCCCTCTGCTCCATGAAAGTGCATTTCTTTCCATGTTTTTCCACTGTTAAAAGTGAGCATTCTCACCTCATTAACTCATTTTCGCTGATACTTTATTTACATGTTTGCCCTCTTAACTACTTTTTTCTCCATAAACCTCTTCTCAAACATCTGAATTATTGTGACATTTTGGACTAATCACAAACATTTGGAAACTGTATGTTTCAGAGTGACCCTAAATTGCACTTAATATTAAACTTCATTTGTAAAATGGATATGTTATTATGGTCTTAATAACAATGTTTAGTGAGCCAGTAATTATACAGTATGTGATCAGTGTTTATTGGAATCTCTGTAATTTGTTTATGTAAAAAGGAGGTTAAATCATTAACCTTGGTGTTTACTTCAAGATTGCAAATGGACTTGCTCAGCTTGCGAAGAGGATCAGATGAGATGATGTAGATGAGTGTTATTTGTGAAGTGTATAATTCTATGTGTATAGTATTAATAATAACCTAAAACACTTAATCAGGTTTTCTAAATGAAAAATAGCCCTCTGCATAGCAAAGAATGCAAAAGAGGAAGCACATGCCATTCTCATTGGAGCTGTGGACTGGCCTCTGTGTTCCGGGAAGCCTGACGTTTTTTACTCTTCTTTTCCTTTTTCTTTCTCTAAAGATTTTCTTTTTCGCTCATGAATCTCTCTTACTCAGCTTCCCAGCATGCTCTTGCTCAAAAGAGCAAGGACCTGCTTGAAGTAACCCTCTTTTCAGAGAACTAGCTACATCTTCTAACCTGCAGTTCTCCTACTATAAATATATAGAAAGAAAAGTATTCATTTCTAACTGTAAGGTTGTAAGTTTATATAATTTGTATTCTACTGATTAACTAACAACTTAACCAATATATATTTTTAGAACTTTACATCTGAAAATGGCCATGAAATTGAATGGAAGTGAATTCAATACTTTGAGTGAATTTTTAATTAAAAAAATTTTTTTCATAGCCTGCCAGTGTTGAAATACAAAACTGTGCAAACTACCTTTTATATCAAGGGGTCCCCTTTATTTCCTCATTATTTTTAATTTAAGTAGTAGAGCGATTTTTAAAATTCTGGGATGTTTACAGAAGCTATATAAATGGTCCTATGTTAATAGATACTGTTAATACTTAATAGCTACATACTGCTTCCATTGAGTGTTACAGTCTTCATTTTATAAAAGACATGATAGAATTCTGAGACAACAAAAGTATAGTCACCCCAAAGCTTTCTGAGCATGCAACTAATAATATACTGGAACTGGAATGGCTGAAATGAAAATTGTCTACTTATATAAAAACATTTTAATTAAATTTATTGGGGTGAAACTTGATAATGTCATTATATAGGTTTCAAGTGTACATTTCTAGGCTACATGATTTGTATATTGCGTTGCATTTGGGTGCCACCACCCAAAGTCAAATCTCCCTCTGTCACCGTATTTTTGACCCCTTTCACCCTTTACCCGCCCCACCTGCCTTCCCTGTGGTAATGACCACACTGTTCTTTGTGTCTGTTAGTGTGTGTTGTTCATCTTGTTTGTTCGTTTGTTACTTCCAGTTTTATGTTTTTTTAAATGCTTATTTTTTAAAAACATTTTATTTATTTATCTTTAGAGAGGAAGGCAAGGAGAGAGGGAGAGAAATATCAATGTATGGTTGCCTCTTGTACATCCCTTTGCTGGGAACTGGCCTGCAACCCATGCATGTGCCCTGACTGGGAATCGAACTGAGGTCCTTTGATTCACAGGCCTGCACTCAATACGCTGAGCTACACCAGCCAGGGCCAGTTTTATGTTTTACGCATGAGTAAAATCTTAACTTTTTCTATCTGACTTATTTTGCTTTGGGTGACATTTTTAAAATCCATCCATGTTGTTACAAACAGCAGCATTTCATCTTTTCTTACAACTGAGTGGTATTCCACTGTGTTATTTGCACCACATCCATCCACTCATCTTGGCCACCATGAGTAATGCAGCAACGGACACAGGGTTACTTCTGCAGTCTCTTCTGTTCTGATCTGGGGCTCACTTCCTTCACGCAGACTTTAACACCTGCCATGTTTCAGGGCAAAACGTGAGATGCCAAAAAGTACTTCAGAGACAGCCAGCCTATCCCATCGAGACAGCTCTTGGGTTTAGAAGGTACATGCATTAGAGGGAAAGGGCAGAGAGGGTTAGGGGAAGTTGTAGAGAGCTAATCCAAAAGGACAGGGAGAGCTTAACTGAGACTGAGAAGTAAAAGAGTTTTAGGATATTTTCCTTGTTTGCACCCTTACTTGTTTAAGAGCAGCAAACTGATGTCCAGCTTACCCTGATGTGCTTATGGGCCTGTAGAGTACCTGTGCACATGAGATCCAGAAAAATTAACGAGAGAGTCTGTGGCAAAGTCTGCTGTCTGTGGAGAGCCCTGCTGCGTGGGTATCTCTGAGCCCATTCAGAGCATCTCGGGGCCCGGAGGGAAAGGGATTCCACTAGGAGGCAGCACTGTGTGAGAGGGGCAGCATGGATGAGGACCACAGCAAGACACGTTTGGGTCTATCTCTGCATCTGGCAGTGGGTAAACTGCCCAATTCCCACCTGATCCTCAGGTGGGGAGGAGATGCCAACCCACAGAGGAAACTAAGCTTTCACCACTAGCAACGTGTGAGTTGGGCCGTATTGATAACTTGAATTAGGAAAAAGTCTATAAAGTTTATTTTTACAGAAGAGCTGTGTGAGAAAAGTTCTATTTATTAAAAATAGAGGCTTTTTATTTATTTATTTTTTTTAAGCATAATGCGTGCCAGGCTCTGTCCAGAGCTAGAGACCTGGAATATCTCCTGCCCTCAAAGGAGCACTTAGATTCTCTAAAACAGTAACGTTGCTTTTTAAAAATGTAATCTTTTTGTATTTTCCATTACCATTTATTCCCCTTATACCCCCCTCCCCGCAGCAATTACTGTACTGTTGTCCAGGTCCATGAGTCCCTTTTCCTTTTTCCACAATCCCTCCACCCCCTAAGCCCCCCAACTAGCTGCCACCCTCCTCTCAGCCTGTCCTCATTTTCCTTGTTGGTTCAGTTTGTTCATTAGATTCCACATATGAGTGAGATCATATGGTGTTTGTCTTTGTCTGACCGACTTATTTCACTTGGCATAATGTTCTCCAGATCCATCCATACTGTTGCAAAGGGTGAAGTTTTCTTCTTTTTAATGGAGGAGTAGAATTCCATGTACATGTCCCATAGTTGTTTTATCCACTCATCTAGAGATGGACACTTGGGCTGCTTCCATGTCTTGGTGATTGTAAATAACACTGCAGTGAACATAGGGGTGCTTATGTTCTTTTGAATTGGTGTTTTGGGTTCCTTCAGGTATATTCCCAGAAGTGGGATCGCTGGGTCAAAAGGCAGATCCATTTTTGAGTTTTTGAGGTATCTCCATACTGCTTTCCACAGTGGCTGCACCCATCTGCATTCCCACCAACAGTGCAAAAAGGGATCCCCTTTCTCCACATCCTCACCAGCACTTGCTGTTCATTAATTGATGATGGCCATTCTGCCAGGTGTGAGGTCATATCACATAGTGGTTTTAATTTCCCTTCCTCTGATGATTAGTGATGTTGATCATCTTTTCATATGTCTATTGGCCATCTGCATGTCCTCTTTGGAGAAGTGTCTATTCAGATCTTTTGCCTGATTTTTAATTTTTTTTTTTTTGTGTGTGTGTGTGTGTTGTGTTTTGTAAGTTTTTATAAATTTTGAGTATTAACCTCTTATCACATGTATCAGTGATTATGTTCTCCCATTCTGTAGGCTGTCTTTTTGTATTGTTGATGATTTCCTTTGCTGTACAAAAACTTTAGTTTGATGTAGTCCCATTTGCTTATTTTTTTCTTTTGTTTCACTTGCCTGAGGAGATATATCCAATAAAATATTGCTATGAGCAATGGCCAAAATTTTGCTGCCTATGTTTTCTTCTATGATTTTTATGGTTTTGTGTCTAACATTTAAGTCTTTGATCCATTATGAATTTATTCTCATGTGTGGTGTAAAAAGGTGGTCTAGTTTCAATTTTTCTGCATATATCTGTCCAATTTTCCCAACACCATTTATTGAATAAACTATCTTTAGCCCATTGTATGTGTTTGATTCCTTTGTTGAATATTAGTTGACTATAAAGGTGTGGGTTTAATTCTGGGCTCTCTATTTTGTTCCATTGATTTATATGTCTATCTTGGTTCCAGTATCATGCTTTTTCAATTACTATGGCCTTATAGTATAGATTCGTATTGGGTAGTATAATTCCTCCAACTTTGTTTTTCTTTCTCAGGATAACTGTTGCTATGCAGGGTCTTTTGTGGTTCCATATAAATTTTTGAAATACTTGTTCTACTTCTGTGAAATATATCATTGGAATCTTGAAAGGAATTGCATTGAATCTACAGATTGCTTGGGTAATATGGATATTTTAATGATGTTAATTCTCCTTATCCATGAACATGGTATGTTCTTCCACTTATTTGTCTCTTCTTTCTTCAGTGTCTTATAATTTTCCACATACAGGTCATTTACATGCTTGGTTAGGTTTATTCCTACATATTTTATTCTTTTGTAGCAGTTGTGAGTGGGATTGTTTTCTGAATTTTCCTTTCATTCATTATTGCCATATAAAATGCAACTGATTTCTGAATATTAATTTTGTATCCTGCTACTTCACTGAATTCATTTATCAAGTCTAGTAGTTTCTTGGTGGAATCTTTGGGATTTTCTATGTACAGTATCATGTCATCTGCAAATAATGACAGTTTTACTTTTTCCTTTCCAATTTGGGTCCCTTTTAGTTCTTCTTCTTGTCTGATTGCTGTGGCTAGGGCTTCCTGTACTATGTTGAATAAGAGAGGTGAAAGCAGACATCCCTATCTTGTTCTTGATATTGTGGGGAATGCTTAAAATTTTTGCCCATTGAGTATGATGTTGGCAGTGGGTTTGTTATATATGGCCTTTGTTATGTTTAAGTATGTTCCCTCTCTTCTCACTTTGCTAAGAGTTTTTATCATAAATCATGCTGAATTTTATCAAATGTTTTTCTGCACCTGTTGATATGATCATATGGTTTTATCCTTTATTTTGTCTATGTGGTAAATCACATTTATTGATTTGTGAATGTTGTACCAACCTTGAATTCCCAGAATAAATCCCACTTGATCATGGTGTATGATCTTTTTCATGCATTGCTATATTCAGTTTGCTAATATTTTACTGAGTACTTTAGCATCTATGTTCATCAGGGATATTGACTTATGATTTTCTTTGTTTATAATGTCTTTATCTGGTTTTGCAATTAGGCTAATACTGGCCTCATAAAATGACTCTGGGAGCTTTCCCTCCACTTGAATTTTATGAAATAGTTGGAGAAGGAGAGGTATTAGTTTTTCTCAGATGTTTGGTAAAATTCACCAGTGAAGCCATCCAGTCCAGGGCTTTTGTTGTTGTTGTTGTTGTGATTTTCTTGATTACCACTTCAATTACACTAGGAGTGGTCTGTCTATTCAGATTCTCTGATTCTTTCCAATTTAGTTTTGGAAGATTGTATGTTTCTAAGAATTATCAATTTCATCCAGGTTGTCCAGTTTGTTGGCATACAGTGGTTCACAATATTTTCTTACAATCCTTTGTATTTCTTGGTATCAGTAGTTATTTTTTCTCTTTCACTTCTGATTTTATTTATTTGAGTCCTTTCTCTTTTTCCTTGATTAGTCTGGTTAAAGGTTTGCCAATCTTGTTTACTACCTTTTAAAAGAACCAGCTCTTGGATTCATTGATCTTTGTATCTTTTTTAGACTATTTCATTTATTTGTGCTATGATCTTTATTATTTCCTTCTTTCTACTCACTTCAGGCTTTGTTTGTTGTTCCTTTTCAAGTTTCTTTGAGTGTGAAGTTAGATTGTTTATTTGAGCTTCTTCTTGTTTATTGAGGTAGGCCTGTAATGCTATAAATTTCCCTCTTAGGATTGCTTTCCCAGTGTCCCACAGATTTTGAATCATTGTGTCCTCATTTTCACTTGTTTTGAGGTATCTTTTGATTTCTTCCTTGATCTTGTTGACCTATTCATTGTTTGATAGCATGTTATTTAGCTTCCATGTGTTTGCATGTTTTTCAGTGTTCTTGTGATTTAAAAAAAAATTAAAGTATATCTTATTGGTTATGCTATTACAGTTGTCCCAATTTTTCCTTTCCTTTATCCCCCTCTACCCTGCACCCCACTAACCTCCAGCATCCCCCATCTTTATTCTTGTCCATGGGTTATATATATAAGGTCTTTGGCTTCTCTATTTTCTATACTATTCTTAATCTTCCCCTGTGTATTTTGTGATTACCAATTATGCTTCTTATTCCCTGTACCTTTCTACCCTCATTCTCCCCTGCCTCCTCCCACTGATAACCCTTCATGTGATCTCCATTTCTGTGATTCTGTTCCAGTTGCTTGCTTAGTTTTCATTTTTGTTTTTTAGGTTCAGTTATTGATAGTTATGAGTTTGTTGTCATTTTATTGTTTATAATTTTTGATTTTCTTCTTTTTCTTAGATAAGTCCCTTTATCATTTCATATAATAAGAGCTTTGTGATGATGAACTCCTTTACTTTTACCTTACCTAGGAAACACTTTATCTGCCCTTCCATTCTAAATGATAGCTTTGCTAGATACAGTAATCTTGGGTGTAAGTCCAAGCCTTTGAAGTCATGCTTTTCATGACTTCAAATACTTCTTTCCAGCTCCTTCTTGCCTGCAAGGACTCTTTTGAGAAATCAACTGATAGCCTTCTGGCCACTCCTTTGTAGGAAGTCCAGAGAGTCCCAAATAAATTGTACCTAGGGTGGAACACACCAAAGTACATCATAATTAAGTTACCCAAGATTAAAGATAAGGACAGAATCTTAAAAGCAGCAAGAGGAAAAGAGAGAGTTATCTACAAAGGAGTGTCCAGTGTACTTGTAGTTGATTTCTAGTTTCATCACATTGTGGTCAGAAAAGATGCTTGATATGATTTCAGTCTTCTTAAATTTATTGAGACTTGTTTTGTGTCCTAGAGTGTGGTCTATCCTGGAAAATACTCCATGTGCATTTGAAAATTATGTATATTCTACTGTTTTGAGGTGAAATGCTCTGAAGATATCAATAAAATCTATTTGATCTAGTATGTCATTTAAGGCCTCTGTCTCCTTGTTGATTTTCTGTCTGGAAGATCTATCCATTGAAGTCAATGGGGTGTTAAAATCCCTGACTATGACTGTATTTCTGTAGATCTCTCCCATTATGTCCACCAAGATTTGCTTCACATATTTAGGTGCTTCTATGTTGTCTCTGTAAATGTTTACTAGGTTATATCCTCTTGTTGGATTGTTCCCTTTATCATTATGTAGAGTACTTCTTTGTCTCTTACTATAGCCTTGGTTTTAAACCTATTTTTTCAGGTATAAGTACCACTACCCCAGCTTTTTTTATTTTCCTTTCCATTTGTATGAAACATCTTTTCCAAACCTTTTACTTTTAATCTCTGTGTATCTTTTAATGTGAGATGGATCTCTTGGAAGCAGTATATATATGGGTCTTGTTTTCTTATCCATTCATTCACTCTATGTCTTTTTGTTGGAGCATTTAAGCCATTTACATATAAGGTGATTATTGATAGATACATATTTAGTGCCGTTTTATTGTTAGATTATTTTCCTCTGTTTTTTTCTTTCTCTTTCTCTACTTCTTCTCCAAGGTAGCCATTTAACATTTGTTGCAGTACCAGTTTGATATTAATGAATTCCTTTAGCTTTTTCTTGTCTGGGAAACTCCTTGTTTCTCCTTCAATTTTAAATGATGGCCTTGCTGGGTAAAGTAGCCTTGGTTGAAGGTCCTTGTTTTCATCACCTTGAGTATTTCCTGCCACTCCCTTCTGGCTTGAAATGTTCTGTTGGGTAATCAGATGACAGTCTACTTGATGCTCCCTTGTATGTTACTTCCTGCTTTTCTCTTGTGGCTTTTAGGATTCTCTCCCTGTCTTTAAGGCTTGTCATTTTAATTATGATGTGTTTCCGTGTAGGCCTCTTTGGGTCCAACTTGTTTGGGACTCTCTGAGTTTCCTGGACTTGTATGTCATTTTCCTTTACCAGATTAGGGAACTTTTTGGTCATTATTTTTTCAAATAGGCTCTTGATCCATTGCTCGCTCTCTTCTCCTTCTGGTGTTCCCATGATGTGGATGTTGTTAAGCTTCAGGTTATCCAAAATGTTTCTTAAGCCCTCTTCATTGTTTTCAATTATTTTTTGTTTTTGATGCTCTGCCTGGGTGTTTTTTTCCTACCTTGTCTTCCAAATCACTGATTTGATCCTCTGCTTCATCTAACCTACTGTTTATTCCTTCCAGTGTATTATTTATTTCAGATAGTGCATTCTTTATTTCTGATTAGTCCTTTTTCATGGTTTGTACATCTCTTTTCATGCTGTTGAATATCCTTGTAATCATTACTCTAAACTCTCTATCTAATGAATTGCTTGCCTCCATTTCATCTTGTTCTTTTTCTGGAGAATTTTCTTGTTCTTTCATTTGAGATATCTTTCTTTACCTTCCCATTTGGCTGCTAAAAATAGAGGCATTTTAGAGCCAAAGTATTGTAAACCAAACTTAGCATTCTGAAAAAAGGCTTATCTCAATTATATTTAATTGAAAATGTGTAATTGATTTCAGCATAGTTTCCTGCTCTTTATGTACCTTTTGTATTCTGGAGATAAATTATTTTTTAAGATGTGCAATTGATATTTTCTTTTGTGTTGAGTAATAACAGGAACTCTATCTACATAAAATTAATAGTATTTTTGGAGTTCTGTGATAAAAATATGTGTAATAACAAACCACATGATGTTCTTAGTTTTCTTGTAGAAGTCCAGATCTCCAAAATATATAATAAATAAGTACACAAATAAGTATCTTGACTTTTTAAAGTGCCTAAAAAGCTTTTAATTGAATAGAAATGTCATTTTATTTTATACTTAAAAATAAATTTTAAATGATATACACATTTTGTGTGTGTGTGTGTGTGTGTGTGTGTGTTTCTGAAAACCATTGAGCTATTTTAACCTTGAAGACACATTTAAATGAGGAAAAGGATTTTGGGGGAAAAAGATTAATTTAACACCCCAGAATAACCATTAGTTTATTTTAGAAATATTCCATTGCACTAAAATCTGTCTTTCTTAAGGCCCTGAAATGAATGTTTTTATTTAAAATTGTATTTTAGTATTGGACTTCTAAAATCATTCTTAGTAATTCTTACTGAGTGTGGGATATGTCAGGCCACTGTATTGCATGACGATGGCTTTGTTTTATTCACACACAGCAGTTATCAACTTCTGGCAGCACTTAGTGTGAGTAGTTGGTAGTGAAGAAAGATAGCCTTTTAAAAATTAAGTAATTGTTTTTCTTTGTGACTACTGTCAACCAATCTATTTTCTGTTAATGAGAAGACCCACTTGTTAAAAACAGAGTAGAAAATTCTTACCACTGGTGAATTCTAGTTTAAGGTAATATTTATGTAATGTTTACTGTGAGGCAGAGTTTATCCTTGACACTGGTAATTTCATGTAGTATAGACAGTGCCCTTAAGCTGTAAGTGCTGTGGTCATTCCAGTTCTTACATCTGACGAAACAGAAGGACAGAGAGTTCCAGTAACTGGCTGAAGGTCACGCAACTGGTACACGGTAGATCTGGAGTTCACACTCAGTCAACTTGTCTCGAGAGTACATGTACCTGAGCACTGTGTCACAGGGCTTTGCTATGTTAGAAATTGCTTATATTTAACGAGGCCTCATTATATACCCAACACTCTACTCTGGCCTTTAAAGCATTACATCATTTACTATTTAAAATGAAACTATGAGATAGAATCATTATTACTCACATTCCAGATATTAGAAAAATTTAAAGATGTTAAGTAGCTTATCTAAGTAAATATAAAAACAAATGTAGATGAGGAATGTGATGTCTCTTCTCCCCCAGAAGCTGAAGTCCTCAACTTGTCTTCTAAAGTGTTTTTCCAAGGCATGTAAACATACCTTCCAATATGCACATAATACTAATTATTATATTTTTTGGCCAAGGACTTTGAGTGATAATTTCTGTAGTTGTAGCTCATGTTGATTGGCCTGAATCACTCTCTATATATTCAATTGGAAAAGTAACCTTTTTTAATATCAAGAATCTTTAAATATGTGGTAAGCCTTCAAAATGTTTGTATCAAACCTATTTATTTTCAAATTGGAAATATGATTCTAAACACAGGACTGTTTTTGTAAATAAAAGGTATTCATTTTGCATGAATGTATGGCAGTACAAACAAAAATTAATAACAACCTGAATACTAAGCAATAAGGAAAGAGTGGAATAAACTGTAAAATTTATTCTTGGTGGAAAATCGTGTACTCATTAAATATTTCCTAAGAGTAGGCTATAACACTTAAGGAAATTACTATATTCAAAATATAAATTTTATATTAACTTGTTCCTATGGTAATGTTAAAATTATATTTAGTGATTTTATTTCTTCTCTTTTACAGCCTTTTTTTACTCTTGTGGTTCATGTTTTCAAGTATTTTTGTGGGAAGTGGAAAAATATTCAAGGAAATAAGATAGTATGGTCACAGTGTAAGGTAGGGTGCAGTTATTCATTTTATCGTGCTTAAGTAACAACTTACAATTGGAAAATGTGCTTTGTTGGACTTATGCGGTGTTTAAAGACTTAATTTCCAATGATATACCATTAAAGATCATTTAGTAAAGATGGCCAGAGGGGATTCGAAGAGAGCGTGATGCTACAAAATGGATTGGTTGAAAACAGGATGAACAGGGTATTTAACTACAAATATCAGTGCTCAGTTTCATTTTCTTCAGCTAGTTGTAAAGAAAGCACAATAAATCTGCTCTGATTGATTTAATTTGATTACCTGGGAATTGCCATTGAGTACCTGCATCCACTAGGTACCTGCATGCTGGCTTCCCATGGGGAATGGTACCAGGCTATAAGCCCAGATGGCATCCTGAGGGCTACATGGAATCTGGAGTCTAGGTGTAAGTGCCCAGATCCAGGGCAGGTTACCTCCATTTGGATTTTCAGGGTAATCAGCTTTCAGAACGCATGGCATTCTGTTTTCTGTTTAAAGCAAGTGGCTAGTTCCAGGCAGCTTGTATAAGGTGGGAGTGGGGGTCTGCACAAGCATTAGAGCCAGGTGGAGCAAGGGCCAAATCCTTGAGCCCTTTACTAACCTACACTCAGTGTCAGCTTCCTCATCTACAAAACTGAGTTCATCCTACTGCCTGGCTCGTGATACTGCTGGAGGGACATTTCTAGTGTGGACTTCGCTGCACAGTGTTCCACATACTGCTTGTTATCACTATTGCTATTGTTAATGGTATTGTTAAATCCAAAACCCCATGGGGCAATAGGTGAGGGCTGAGCAATGACTCTATATACTTTCTAGGTATAGAGCAAGGCTTGGGTCCTCACCAGAGGAGAAACTTTCTTTTTGGAAGAGTGTAGCTGAGAGTGGGAAGACCAAAGTGCAGAGTGAAGTACAAAAGAAGGACAACTCTGGAAGGAGTCAGAAAAAGAAGGGCTACATCACACCTTGAGTCTTTTGTTAGGGTGATAGGTTGCTCATAGGAAAAGAAAAAGAAAAAGAAAAGGAAAATCCAAAGTAGCATTTAAGGTTCTCTATTCTGAGGACAAATGGTAGGGAAGGCTGCTTCAGGCTGCAGCAAATGCCAAGGAAAGTAATTTAGAGGAAGAACTTTAATCAGAAGGGAATTATGGACTATAAAGTTCATATTTGGAGGTAAAGGAGAAGAAGCAATTTGCAGTTTTATGTTTTGAACCTAATAGAGAATAAACTGGAAATTAAAAGGCAAGAGAATGTGGCAGGAGTTGGAGATGAAGGTGTAAGAAGCAAAACGAGCTGAAAAGATAACAACTATAAAAACACATCCCAGAAGCCTGCAAATTGGCTTCCTCTTCAATGTACTGTTTTATTTCTGTTAATATAGTTGTGGATATTTTTTCCTATAATAAGCAAAGGTTTCTTCCTGTACACAGACTTTTATTTTTCATCTGAGTTAAGCAAGCATGCAAACGTTAGCCAAAAGTCATTGATAGTGTCTTGTCTGAGAAATCCATGATTAATTTAAAAATAGATTATGTAAGTGCAAATTAGACTTTTATTATGTAAACCTTGGGTGGGGGGACTTCAGTGGTTTCAATTGATTCCTAGTCTCTCCAAACATTTGTGGGCGGCTACCTTTCCCTCTCCCCTTGACCCAATAAGTCTCCCAGCCCAGGAATTCTTGGCTTTTTCCTTGCAACATTTTAGTGCATCCATGAGTATCTTAAGGCTGAATCCTGTTCCATCTAATTATAAATGTTCTTCGGCCATTGTTAATTTATGCTTCATGTTCTATGTTAGATACAGGGCTTCCCAATAAGGCTTACAGAGCCCTGAGCTATGATCTGGGATGAAGGCAACTCTCCCTTTGCTTTTATCACCCTTCCTTCAGCCCCACCCTTGAAATATTTATTCCTGTATTGACTTTAGGGGTACAGGTAAGCATCCTGTCCTCATGCACAGCAATGGCCTCTAGGTTCTCATTATATCATGTTTGTTTTACATCTTGCTTCCATTGGGTAACATTTACTTTCAGGTCCTGTCAGTCTGATTCATTATAATAAGGTTCATCATCAAAATTTTGCCTACTTATTTTACTAGCTTTTGAAGGTCATTACCTAGAAATACCATTACTTCATTGTATTATACGAGTTTTGATATCAGTAACAAAATAGTGCATTTCCTTTTTAGTGGGAGGTTTGGGGGTCTTTTATTCACCACTTTTTGTGGTTGGTTTTCCTGTGATGCTGTACGTATAAGTGCTGGAGTCAGTCCAGATCACTTGCGCTTTATTAGTCAGGAGCCATGTGCCTACTACAAAACCTTGAATTTGTATACGACTGCGATTTCCTGGTCTCTTAAGTGTTATCTTCAGGGATATAGACATTATCACCCTGTGTTTAGAAAATTTATTTAATGAGCATGTACTACTTATAGTCTAAGGGAAAAAGTAATTTTAGAAACTGGGTAACAGAAGCAGAGTACATCCGGTGCAAACTACTGCTGGTAAATAATTAAATATGCTTCCACTATAAAGTCTAAGGAGACCCTTTACTTATAATGATAGTTTGGGGACACACTGATATGTTTTATATAAGTAGCCTACTTTGTACTTTTATGATGAAAGATTTTTTTATTCTATCTTAAAGCAAATAGAAGAGATGACCCCCAGGAGATGTACACTATAATTCTGGAGGCCCAAAATATGTCATAATGAAATATAACTGTCTCTGTTCCTATTATGATAAAGGTTTTCAATAAACTTTTGACATTTTTGAAGGCCTGATTTCTCATTAACATCATTATAAAGCAATTGGAGTTATTAATCCTCTGTGAGAAGTTTGTCTCTCAGCGTATAGTTTCAACCTCCATCCCCGTGTTGCTGTTTTGCAGATTATTTTTAGAGGGCACATTTTAGTTCACTGGAGTGTTCACAATGCAGATCTCTACCAGCACTACTAGGGAACCACATCTAATATTTGCCAAGGACCCCAGGAGGGGTAATAGGGTGATCGTATTGTTGTACACCACGGAAAGTAAAAGCAGGATTTCCAGTTCAAGTGCTAGGCTGACACAAGTGGGCATTCTTGACATCAGGCTTTCAAAAAGGAGGAAATCTCCACATTGGATTATCTTCTGGTAAATACAGACCGATACCTGTCTGCTGCAGAGAGTGAGTTTTGCATTTCGCCATTGTAAGTGCTGATATATCTATTTCACAACAGAAAAAAGGGTTGAAGTTCACTTAGAATGAAATACAAGAATTGTTGCAGCATTGCATTGTCTGAAATCAAATGATCCTCAATATTCCCTTGACAGAATATGGAACTATCACCTTTAAAAATGTCTAAGCTAGATGCCCCAGGATGATGCAGTATTTGAAATATTGCTTTCACGTCATCATGACTAACACGCCCAGTGCAGTTCTCCAAATGTTTACTCATGAACTTCTACATGCAAAAGTATTAGAAATCATGGATGATATAGATTGGGACTTTGTTCATAATAAATAAAAGCATCTTTCTGTTCTTTTACAAGTGAAAACTCACACCTTCGCTAAGATAAGCAAGTAAAACAAAAGCAGGACACTGCCTGAAGGTAAATGGTGGCATTAGTTAGAAGGGACGTTGCAGCCGCCGCGGGGAAGGCTCTGACCACGTCTAGCAGGTGCGAGGGAGGGCCATCGATTCTCTGCGCTGCTGAGTGTGTGTGCACAGCCCCACTGTTACAGATCGAATTGTTCAATGCTACTTGAATATCTTAGTTTTAGATAAATTATCTGCTCATTGTTCTAGACCAACAAAATAGTTTTTTAGAACCTCTGCACTAAACTCTTACACACAAATGTGATAGCTACTGCGTATTCTTCAGTACCCAGTGACATTGGTAGAAAAAGAAAGTACTGTATATCATTAATTCTTCCTTAATTTAAATCGTATTTAAATGTAAACTTCTTGCCTAAGAAATGAAAATGAACAGTGTCCCTGGCCATCCCCTCCACCCCCACACACTGGACACAATGAGTTCTTTCTCATGCTCCCATCCTTCCTCAACCTGTTTTAGGTTTTGTTAAGATTATATAGAATTTTACTTTCAGATTTTAATTTTCATTACTGTGACTATTTCCCTTTTATATTGCAAAATTTAATTTTAACAACAGCATTAAGTCTCAGAAAGCAATATCAAAACTTGATTGCAATTCTGTGTAATTTCTCGCCTTTCTTTGCTGAGTACCACAGCTTCCCTTTAATGTGTACCTGCTTTCAAAAAAAAGCAAAGTACTTTCCTTTTGCTAAAAGGAGAAACATATTAATAACTTGAATGATTGAAAATCCAGTGAAGTCCGGTAATCCTGGGCTTTCATTACTTACTGGTTAAGTGGACAATGCAAATCCACAGCTCAAATAGTGTCAATGTGTTAACAATTACAACTTTCAGTTTGAAACCTGTGTTTAGAACTGATATACTTTGATCTTTTTCTCACCGCTTGCCTAATTTGTGCCAACAATGGAAGGTATTGAGAAAGAGTTTCTATTGCTAGACTTTTACTTACTTTTGAATTCGCATTTGAATTTTGTCTCTGCAGAGCAGGGGCATTCCACATGAAACAGGAATCTGAGAAAGGGCCAGGCAACTGAACACTCATTCCCTTCCCTGCTTGGCCATGAATATAAACTGACTTGGTTTCAGTTTATACACCTACTCATTTTCTACTTTAGAGTGGCTTTGATGCTAAGGAAATGTCTGAAGAACTTCTATCTCCTGGGAAGAAAAGTGTGTTATATGTCAAACCTGCAACTGTTAAAAGACTGTAATATTTTTAAAGGGTGGGAACCAAGGTCAAATCAAAAGGCCAAGTCCCTTTACTTTTCTGTTTCCCATTTCTCTTCTCTCCGCTATAATCACGTCTATTTGCTAAAAGGTTATGCAAAATAAATTAGGCTTTTAGAGCGCTGACAGCTCAGGCATAGAGAGATTCTCTCCTCTATTTTTTTTTTTTTGCACTTTATACGTGAACACCTGCTACACTTTTAATGAGCTTTAAATTATACTTTACACCCATGTAACAAGAATGGATATTGCTCTTTAGTTATAATCAAAGAAAATATCATGATGACTTGTTGCTAAGAGCAACAGCTTGTCAAAAAAAACGATCCTTCCTTCAGTCACAATATAGATGGATAGGTCCAGGTAGATAGATGGAAAGTATGATTTATACTACATTGAGAGTTATCAATCTTTTAGATTTTCTTGTCTTCTGCGATTCAGGAGGAATTCGTCATTGCTGTATGGCTGTGCCTAGATTATTTCCCTTTGTTCGTTTCTTTGTTCTTTCAGCCTCCTTGCTAGTTATAGGCCAAAGGGTTAAAATGAAAATTTCCCTTTATGCTTTTATTGTCTCTGACACTTTAGAATGGGTAGACTTTCAATAAGATTCCAAGAGCCTCTTGAAATACCAACTTGTAATGATATATATTTATTTTGTAATTCTGTTTTCCCCTATAATTTGATCCACTTTAAAATACCACTGTTTGGGTGACCTCTAGCCATTGTTGGATTTTCTTTGAGAGGAGCTTACTGTAGACAGAAAAGCACTCATTAACGATGAACTGCAGCAATTTGACTGCATACTGTCATCACATGAGAGATCTTAGACTTCACGACCAACCACAATTCATCTTTTCTACAGTGGCATCAATTTAATGGCACCTTCACAGAAATGAGATAGTTGAGTGAAAGAAAAGACTGCTGTAGAACTCAATAAGATGTAATGCAGTGGAGGGGGAAAAGGGGGCCCAAAAAGGTTTTAGTTCAATGTCCCGGCCAGG
Organism: Anoura caudifer; assembly: GCA_004027475.1. Taxonomy (NCBI): domain Eukaryota; kingdom Metazoa; phylum Chordata; class Mammalia; order Chiroptera; family Phyllostomidae; genus Anoura; species Anoura caudifer. Next base: position 45,398 of record PVKU01002655.1, read on the forward strand.
CATGGAGGGAGGCCGGATGGTAAGGGATAAGAATCGCATACCATATGATCTCACCTTTAACAGGGACCTAATAAAAAAAACAAACAAACTAGCACAATATAACCAAAGATACTGAAATTGAGAAGGGGTTGATAGTCACCAGAGGGGAGAAGGGAGGGAATTTCAGGGGGAAAGGGGAAGGGTTTGGAGCAACAAGTGTAAAGGACACATGGACAAAAACTAGCAGGGGTGGAAATGGGAGGAAGGTGGGGAGGGCTGGGGCGGTGGGCTGGAATGGGAGTAAAAGACAGAAAACTGTAGAAGAACAACAATTAAAATAAAAATTAAAAAAAAAAATCGCATCTACGAGGATCGTCAGCAGAGTGCGCCAAGGAGTAGGTCCCTCTCTGCAGAGGTGAATCCCTTCCTGGCCGCTACCTCACTATCTCACGATGGCCAGGCATCCGTAAAGCAGGCTGTTCCCTTGATAGTTAGTTAGGTTTGGACTCATTGCTGAGTCAGCTTTCCTCTGGACACCGAGAAGTAGGGCTGGCCTCCGTGCAACTATTCTGTTATTTAAAATACCCTTTTAATAGGGGCTCGGAAGGTAGTACTGGGTTGGCCAAAATGTTCATTGACTTTTTCCTATACGATGTCTCTAGGAGTGCTCAGGTGTCTTTAACTTCATTCAAAACAGTTTTGTTAGATTGCATTGTGGCAGCTGTCTTATCAGCGTGCATTTTTAAAAAAGGAATAAAAATTGGTGAATTTTTGTGTAGCCATTTTAACATTGAACATGAGAGAAAATAAGCAACATTTTTGAGTATTATGCTTTATTATTTCAAAAAAGGTATAAATGCAATTGAAAGGCAAAAAAAAAATGATTTACACAGTGTATGGAGAAGGTGCTGTGGCTGATCGAATGCGAATGTGTTCAACATGGTTTGTGAAGTTTTCCTGGTACTGTTGACATTTTGGCCAAATAATTCTCTGCTGTGGGGCTGTCTTATGCATTGGAAGATGTTTAGCAGCACCCCTGGCCTCTACCCATGAGAAGCCAATAACAGGAGATAGCCAACATGCTCAAAACATCCAAATCAATAAAGTTATACGTGAAAATGAAAAATGTGTCTTTTATTTTATGGAAAAAAACTAAACAAACTTTTTGGCTAACCTAATAACAAAAGGAAAGATGAGGAGAACACAGCAGAATGGGGCAGGAGTGAGTATGAAAATGAAGAAAAATGAGAGGAGAAAATAAACACGGTGGGAATATTCTAGCATATTTTCCCATGCCACTTTATAATCAACATAAAATGTGGGAAATGACAAATCGCTTAAGTGGACAGAGAGTTAACATCATCAATTCTATAATTTCAGTTTTCAGATCTTTCATTTTCATAAAAGTTTTTAAGGTTTTGAACTAAAATGAATAAAAATACAATAAATAACCTTTTTCTCTTCATGTCATTTCTGAAATAATGTACTTTTGCCTATGAGTGTGCATTTCTGTCCTCTCCCTTGAAAACATTTTTTAATGTCTCATTAAAAAGCAGCAGAAGAAATATAGTCTTTTCTCTTATCACCAGTAACAAAAAACTTCAAAAAATGCTTGGTTCCAAAACTCCTCAATATGCAAGCTATCTATTTATACTAATTATTCAAGCCTTGAGAGACTGAACACTGGAGATAGAATTCTCATGAGAGAAAACAAGTTCTGTGCATTTCATGTGCGCTTTCCTAAAATTCACTGCTTCCATTCAGAGCAGCTCAGGTATTTTAAGTGAGCTAATAACAGGGATAACTTTATAATAAAACATTAACAGTAATAGTATATTTACAGAAATATTTCTTTATTGAATTGGCTATCATGTCATCAAGAATTATCAATAAGTGTCCTTCAAGCATCCTTGTTTCCTCTCCCTGGAACTAATATTTTTTGCAGAGAGGGATTGTATATGTGTGTGTGTGTGTGTGTGTGAGATTTTGGACAGGCACAGAGATAAATGTATTAAATCCAGTGGACTTGTTCTGTGATGTTCTTTAAGGTATTCTCTAATTCAAGGATTTTTTATACTGTTATCTTACCTTGCTTCTTTTCATATCTCTCTCCTTGTTCACTAATTGGTACTTGATTTTCCCAAAATGCTGAAGCTGAAGTCCAGTCCATCTTGTCTTGTCCTAGGACATCCCAACTCGTGGTTCTCAGGCTTTTGTACTCAGATTGAGTGATGCCACCAGCTTTTCTGGTTCCCCAGCTCGCAGAAGACAGATTGTGAGAATTCTTGGCCTCCATAGCCATGTGAGCATTTCTTGTAAAAAAAAGAACAACCTCTTGGTTCTATTTCTCTGGAGATCCCTGCATGTCAGCAGGTGCACAGATTCTCTTAGTTTCTCTTGTATTTTCTCTTAGGAATGGATCAGGAGTCAAGTAGCAAGGTTTGTATTTTTGTTTTCTTTTGGAATTGGGGTTGGAAATGAGTCAAGGCAATTGAGAGATCAATAAGTCACTCTAAGAATCTTAATTTTACAGTACTGACTTTAGCCCTGGCTGGTGTGGCTCAGTGGTTGAGGGCTTGCCTGCAAATCAAAGAGTCACTGGTTTGATTCCCAGTCAGGGCACATGCCTGGGTTGTGGGCCAGGTCCCCAGTAGAGGGCGCTTGAGAGGCAACCACATATTGATGTTTCCCTTTCTTTCTCCCTCCCTTCCCTTCTCTAAAAAATAAATAAACAAAATCTTTTAAAAAACAGTTTAAAGTACTAACTTTAAAAAATAGCTAAAAAAACAGAATCTATTAAAGAAAACTAACCAAATGTGTATAAAATGCACATTTACTTTATTTTGCATATTTCTATTTTTGTGTGAGAGAATATGTTTTTCTAATCATTCTCATTTGCCTGCTCATTGAGCTGTTCATTCATTTTAAACTGTTCTGTATTTCCCTCTGCAAGAAACTCTGAGTGGGTAATTTTGATTAGTAGCTCTCTCTGCATACACATCTTTTTGTTCTTATTTTCAACTGTTACCATTTTCCTTTTCATTTGAATGTGGCTCTTCATTTTATGCTTGTGATTTAGACTAATGCTTTTGATGTGTGGCATTCATATAGAGGTTTGATCATTTTGCATTGACAAAGGTATGAAAATACATTAATTCATTCCTTTAATAAGAAATATCCTACTATTGGGATTTAATAAGTAATCACACGTGAGAAAGCGAAGGTGTGTCACTTTCTTTGTTAAGTAAAAGCAACAGGTCATGAAATCTTTATCTTTGTGAAGCAATAGGTCTTCTTGGAGATCACAGTAGAAGATACATGTAGGAAAGGTTTTAAAGAAAGTGACGAGTGAACTGAAACATCTCTTGCACGCAGTAGGCCCTACGTAGCACCCTCGCAGCATTTCTGCCCCACTTTGGCCATGAAGGGAAGACATGAGCACGGTCTGAACCAGGTGTGGGTGGGATGGGTGCTGAGACAGGAAGTCTTAGAGGATCTGTCACAAGGCCATTTCTTGCTTGCCTCCTGTGTTGCACGAGGCTCTTAGGGGACAGTGTCTCATCTGTCTCTGTAGCTCTGTCAGGATTGAGACTTTCTATTTGACCCTCATTTGGATACAGCTCTAAACTATTAAAATGCTTGACCTTGGCTTAGAGTCTAGCTCCTTCTATTTGGTGTGCTGTGAAAACAGGTGTGAGGAGCTGATACCACCGAGCATGGTTTCCTTGTCTATGACAGTTAGAAACTTGCCAACCCCATCAGGACTCATTGTCTCCATTTCAGGTGGATCTCTGTTGGTACCTACAGCCAGTCCTGCAGCTGCCAAGGGGCTGTGGAGCAAGGACTGAGTGACTGCTCACTCAAGGGGGGAGAGATCATAATTAATAATAATCTCCATCATGTGTATATTATAGGACCCCTCTCTGTTGCTTGATTCATCCTAGTCTTTACTTATTTTCATGTTTTCTTCTGCGTATTTTTTTCTTTCTTCAAGCACATTGTGTTTTGTTTTGCTGGATGGATTGCAGTTTATTTATCACCGATGTCTTTTCCATATATGAACATGTACACACTCACAGATACTTACTAGAATGGTAAACACAGTATGACTACAAATGTTAAAAAAAAATCTATGCTATAAAAGGAGGAACTAAGTGCATTTTTTTAATAAGCTGAGGGTGGTCCTGGGTATTCTCTGTGATTATTCATTCATCTTCTTTTAATATTCTACACATTTTTCTTCTTCACTTATACTTGAAAATGGTCCGCTGTTATTTGTCATCTTTTTACAAATAAGTAAACCATTCTATTCGGAGGCTTATCCTGCAGTTTTGCTTTGGACATCATCTTTGTTCTCTGCCTCTAAAAACAATTTAACTTTTAAAGTCTTACATTATTTTTCCCTTTTTGATATTTACTTCTCCTAGTTCTTTTTGTAGAGATCATGGTCAGGGGTCAATTATAAGTATAAAAATTTAGAAAAGAAGAACAACATCATCAAACTAGGAATCACCGAGCCGACACTGCATGTCCGTGTATTCTGTGGTTACCAAACTTGTTGAAGAGTAACGAGTAGTCAACACTCAGCACCCCGTGGGTTGGCTTCCCGCTCGCTTCTCAGCCCATCAAAATCCGATGTGTGCTCCGAGCTCTCCACAGAGATAGTGACTAAGGCTACATGTGACTAATCACAAATTTCTCAGTCTTCTCAATACATGGACTTGCATGTATATAACAACTATGATAGAATTATTCTAGATTTTCCTTTAACTGTATGTCTGCAGTTTCTAAATATCCTTTTTAGCTTCTACTTTGATTTTTCCTAAATACATATCTTTGTCAATTTCTTTACTTGCATCTATTTTTTATCTTATTCCTTCCTCAAAGATCTTTAGTTTCTCAGCTTTGATAATTACATTTATGTGTTCAGTTATCAAATTTGTATTTGCAGCTCATATATTTCCTGAGCTACATTTCCAGGGATTTACAGGAAATTTTTATCAGGTACCTTAGTAGCTCCTTAAAATTAATATCCCCCAACACTGCTCAGCATCTTTAATGCCCATAGGCCTCTCTTAAGCATTCTTTATCTCTATATTACATGTCTGTATTCCAAATCTTGTAGAACCATCATTCAAGCCACTTCTCCTTCAGACACCAACTATGTCCCATCCATCTGACAAGTTTTCTTTATTTTACTTTCCAGTGTCCCGTGATGTAAGGTCATCTTTCCATGCCTCCCTGTTACTGTTCTACTTGAGGCCCTTATTACAACTCTCCAAATAGACCCTTTATCCACCAGCTTAGTGCCAATATTCCTTCCTCCCATTAGTCTTATACACTTATTTACTCACAAGTCAGATATACTTGTTTGTATGCCCACAACCAGCACCTTGCTCTCCTCCAGGAAAGCCCAGTGCTGCTCTGGAATTTTCTGTCCTGCGTCCCCAGCAACAATAACTCTCTGTGTGCAGTTCCTCCAGGTTCGTCATTGCCTGTCCATGCCAGGCAGGTTTGTTTTATTTCCCTTGATGTGATTGTTTTTGTCATGACCCGTGACTCATTTCTAGCAAATTGCACCTGATAGGGAATCTGTGGTCTTCCGGGAAAGGTTTTTCTTGTGGATTAAAGGAGATTCAAGGTTGAAGATGTCGCTGTTTTTAATAGGACGTCAGCTCTCTGCACGTGAAACGCAGAGCTGGTTTAGATCCCTGTCCGTCATGAAGGCGGTCGTCGGTGCGTGGGGGTGAAGGGACAGGTGGATGCGCAGCCCCTGCTCTTTGATGAGCTCACTAAGCGATTGAATTTGCTAGCTATTTAAGCACAAGGACTCTAGTAACTCATATAATATAGCACACCACTTATATTTAAAGCCTTTATACATTAGGCAAGTTAGTTTACATGGGGCTGCTATTGAGAGTCAGAAGCATTATCTGTTGCAACTTAACTCATTTTATTGCTCTAATTGTCTTCTATTTCCTCCAGAATAAATTATAACCCCCTGAGCATTCCATTCAAGGGCCTGCATGAACTGCCCCCAGGACACCTTACCAATTTTATCTTCTAAAACTGCACTTCACAACTGTTACGCTGTATTCCGAATAACCTGTTAATTCACTCTTCTTGAACATACGTTAGAATCTCGTTGTCTTTGAAGCATTTTCTCCTCCATCTGGAATAGTTCAAACATTATTTTTTCTATTGCAGTTATTGTGATTTTCTAAGGTTAAGTTCAAAAACCACAGTACCTATAAAGTGACCCTATTCCTTTGGTTGAGATTATTACAGGAAATGTTAAAAGGACTTTTTAACATTTTTAACATTTAACAGAAAAAGAAGATCAAAACCATGAACATTAAAAAGGCAACAAATTCACAACTATCAACAACTGTATCTAAAAACAATGACAACAACAGACTAAGAAAACAACCAGAACAAGAATAGAATCTTAGATACTGAGATGATTTTGAGGGTTACCAGCGGGGAGGCGAGGGAGAGAATGGGGTAAAGGTACAGGGATTAAAAAGCATGAAAGGTAAGAACAAAATAGACAGGAAGAGGTTAAAAATAGTATAGAAAATGGAGAAGCCTAAGCAGTTACACCCACAACCCACAACATGAACTAAATGGGAGCATTGCTGAAGGGAAAGGGGGTACTGGGTGAAGAGGGGCGAAAGGCAAAAAAATTGTGATAACTGTAATAACCCATAAAATATGCTTAAAAATTAAAATTAAAAATAAAAATAAAATCCCCCCATCCGTTGGATGTGTAGATCCATCCGGTGGTACTGTGGACGTCCCTCCCCCCACCCGAGGCTTCCTGTGTTGAGTCCCTTCCCCACTTGCCTCTCTATGGGGAGTGTGCCTCTGCATGGCCATGTGCCTCTCTATAGGGAGTTTGGAGTCGGAAGTATTCTCTGTAACTGAAACAGGGAAAATTAAAAATAAAATAAAACTTGGAACCCCCCCCAGCACGGGGAAGAGAAAGGGACATTTGCTGAAGCTTCTTCCTTCTTGGAGGCACAGAGACTGTGATTTTGGGGGTTTATTTCAGAGAAATTTTATGCTGTGTTTCAGAGAACATTTCCACAAATATTCATTACAGCATTGTTTGTATTATGAAAAAATAGAAGTGACCCAATTGGGGTTGCCTTTTCTTTCTTTTCAACTAATCTAGGGTAATGGGTTATTGGAAATAACACCACAGAGGTCAAGTTCACACTCTCCCAGTGTCTTAATATCCATGCGCTCCCACTGGTGAGATTAAAACATTTACCACTAGGATAAGGTAGTGCTTGCCAGGTCCTTTCACTCTGTTACTGCTTTCTCCTTCCTAACCCTATTTTTGGAAGCAAGTCACATGGGCTAGAACCCTCTAGGGAAGGGAGGGGGTGGGTCAGTGGCAGGAAGGATGCCTTGCCTCCTGGGAGGTCGAGTGTCTGCATATATGGTATGATTGGCAATTCTTCTGCACAGATTTGTCCACTGATTTATTTATTCAATTGTTTATTTATATCAGCATGGACTTGTGCTTATGTATTTTGTAGTTGGTTATAACCCAAATGACTTTATTAATTGCGTAGCTTGGACTGTTCTAGTTTCGGTCACTGGGAGCTCTTTCCGAAGTCCCGCTTCTTCGACAGTCAGCCGTTCCATTCCTGTTCTGTTCCTGTTGTACTTCACCTTGACTCTTCCCCAATCTCATCATGTCTACAGCACCTCACGCAATAGAAATTCAGTACATTCGGACCACTGCCTTTCAGTGTGATGCGCAACCCAAAGGGACGCTTTTCAGTTCCGTATTTCAAATTTTGTGAACCTACTTTGTATCATTTGATTTCCCCAACAAATTAATTCAACACATGAGGCCTTAGTAACATATATTTGCTATGGTGAAAATCAGAACTCACAGAATATAAAAAATAAATTACCAAGCCATCTGTTGAGAAATCTTGATACTTAAAAGGACTTTCCTTTCCCTGACACTTGTACTTCTCTCCACCCTCTCATATGCTGCTCCAAAGATGACAGCTGCCGTGGGTGATTGGATTCCTCACCTGCAAAATCTAAATTCCGCATGCCTAATGTATCATTTATCTAAAATAATATACAGTCATGGACAGGCTCCCTATATTTACACGTGGGTGTGTGTGTACAGTGGCAACTTCTACGCCGCCACAGTGCAGAGGCGACCTCAACATGTCAGTCACATTGGATGGGGGACTTACAGATCGCTTTAATTTTTTGAAATGGCATGGTATTTTTATATACTTTTGTCTAATTGTGTACTCAATGTCAAGTGGTGTTTTTTTAAAAGAAGGGTTTTATTTTCATAGAGGAATTTGTGTACTATTATGGCTATTGACTGGAATTTAGCGATGAGCATTTTAACAAACCCAAGGCCACACCTATTCCCATATCTTACCTGCTTTTTTCATGCTTCTGTTTCTGGCCTTTGGCTCTTACAGTGGAATACTAGAGCAGGAAAGTGGCCTAACGGAGTGCTGTAAAGTTTAGAATTCTGGCTCCACTACTTAATATCCCTCCTCTATATAAAATAGAGATTAATACAGTCATTATGGCAACAAAATAGATCTAAAAGAATTCTTAGCATTTTTATTTAGTCATCTGCGGAGCACTAGTAAGGCATATTTAACTCATGAAAATCCATGCATTTATTTTCCTTAAAAAATAAATGTATATTTAAATAAACAAACAAAAAATAAATAAATATGATGGGCATTTGAATATGTATGTTATTTATTCGGATGGCAAGTCAAACCATTGAGCAAAATCCTCCCAGCAAGAATGCCCTTCCCTGGTAGCCAGGCTGGTCCTTGCTCTGAGCCTCCCTGTCTTGTGCCTCCTCCCCGCCCCTTCCCAGGAGACTTCCACCTGTGCTGTGTTGCCATTGATGGAGACGACCAGGGGAAGTGAAGGAGACATGTAAAGACAGCAGGATGTTTACGACCATATTTATTTCCTGATCCTTCTCCAGTAAAATCAAACATGTTTCCAGGGGTGATGCTCTGGAACACACAGACTCAACTTCATGCTGTAACTTCGCCGCCTCTTTTCACAGTTAAGGCTTTCCTTGAAATTCGTTTCGTTTGTCATTGTCTTTGAAAAGCAATGGGGAGACTCCGGTGCTCCTTGTGACCTTGTACTCTGTGATCTTCAGTCCCTAACGTGACCCTGTTGTTTTTCCTAGTGTTCAATGCTTGTAAATGACATCTTTGGAAGCAACATGAAGTTCATCAGAGTTAATGGAATATAAAAAGGTAAGAGATTACCTCATTGAATTTTAATATCTCAGTGCCCTAGAAGGATCAGTATTGTTTCCATGGGTGTGTAAAACTACCAAGGGCTATTTTAAAGTGTGAAAATGTAAAGCCAACATGAAAACACCCACTGTTGCCCACACACATTTCCCATATTATTTTCTTTTTTTACAGTATTTTTTTATTTTAATTGTTGTTCTTGTACAGTTTTCTGTCCTTTGCTCCCATTCCAGCCCACCCCCCCAGCCCTCCCCACCTCCCTCCCATTTCCACCCCCGCTAGTTTTTGTCCATGTGTCTTTTATACTTGTTGCTCCAAACCCTTCCCCTTTCCCCCTCAAATTCCCTCCCCTCTCCCCTCTGGTGACTATCAACCCCTTCTCAATTTCAGTGTCTTTGGTTATATTATGCTTGTTTGTTTGTGTTTTTGATTAGGTTCCTGTTAAAGGTGAGATCATATGGTATTTGTCTTTCACCTCCTGGCTTATTTAGCTTAGCATAATGCTCTCCAGTTCCATCCATGCTGTTGCAAATGGTAGGAGCTCCTTCTTTCTTTCTGCTGCATAGAATTCCATTGTGTAAATGTACCATAGTTTCTTGATCCATTCGTTTACTGATGGGCACCTAGGTTGCTTCCAACACTTGGCTGTTGTAAATTGTGCTGCTATGAACATTGGGGTGCATAGATTCTTTTGGATTGGCATTTTCTTGACCTTATGAATATGTATATACTTTTTGCATACCCTATGTCTATTCTACTTAGAATACTTTTCAGGTTATTGAAGAATATTAAATATTGTGTAAAATGTCAATGACTATGAAGTTTATGACCAGGGACATGATTTAGGCACTATGGCAAATATGTACTGTTCAGTGTAAAATTAATGGAAATATTCTTAGTTATTATATTTGTAATAACTGAATATATACTTACACGTAAAAAACTCTGAGCATTAGAAGGATAATCTGTATGAACTAAATTATAGAATATAAACCTAATTCCTTTCTTTATGATACATAACATACTTTTTTGGAGTACTAAATACTTCAATATATCTCTTTACCCATGTCTTCTGTGTATCGACAATGTGTAAAAGCAAAGGAAAGTTCAGACATTGTGGCTAACGTCCACAGTCCACTACTTTGGTTAGGTACACTCCTTCCAAGATCATATACCACATGGAATAGGTCCTTTGGCTCTAATCACAAATTTTGTGTGGAGAAGGGTAAAGATTCTTTCAACAGTATCAAAACTATTATAAACAGCTTATAAATAGCAATATATAAAGACTCTTGTTTTCATTTCACTGCTCATATTTATAACAATAGAAAGAATTTTTTAAAAACCCATCATCATGTTATAGAAGTTTTCTTATAAGACCTTAGATAGTATTAAATACATCAAAATTAGTAAACAGAAGTCAGTTCGGTACTGGGTATGTTGGAATGTGACTGAAACTAGCTCATTAAAATTCAATCATCCATCGAGCAAAGCATATACTACCTACTATGTTCAAACCATGTATAAAGTACATATTTTACATCTTTTTTAAAAAATAGAATGTAATTATTACACTTTGTATTCAAGATGTTTAAGATTGATCTTCATTTTATTTTTTTCTCAGAACACCAATAAAATCATGAGAATTCATTATAAATCTATAGATTTTATGTTTGGTTTTCCAACCTTAATTATTATAAAAGTGAAACTAGGGAAACAAGAAGGTCATAACTATTTATACCTTTTTATATCATACACTTTAAATTTACACCAGTATGTGGTTATAATAGAATGTTTTGTTATATAATTCCTCCTCTCAAAGACTTTCTCATTTGCTGGGAAACTAAGACTTAAATTCATAAAATAATCTGTTAATAAGGTACAAATTGAAGTCAAGCATATCATCCATCAACTGAGATGACATGGATTCAAGGAGATGTAGCCACATTAAGTTTGGCCTGACACCATAGATTGGAATCGTGATGCATTTGAATGTTAAATATCTCAGCGTGAGCAAGAAGACTAAAGAATAATTAGGTATGAAGATTAACTCAAATCTCAACTTATTTTAGGAATAAACTCTAAACATATAGAAAAAAAATTCCCAGTGCTTATAACTGTTAATTATTTTTTCTATTTTTATGGCAAGTATTATTTTATAACTAATCTAAAATTTTTTTTCTAAAATACAGTTCTAGAAAGTAGACTTATCATACCTGATATTTTAACTAATTTATTTGTACATCAAAGAAAAATGCTTTGGATACTTGTAGAGCAAATTTCATCTTCTATTAATTGAAATGATTGGAGTTCATTTATTTCAAAAGTCGATTAACAACTGAGATTCCTGGAATCTGTGTACAATAAGAGCTGCTTTAAATAATTTCTTTGTAAACAACCATCTGCTTTAACTGGTGCTCTCTATTAACTATATTAAAAATGCCAATGCTTGCTGGATTGCTGTGGCTGTTGTTTTGTTGATTAGGTTCCACTTATAGGTGAGATCTTAAGGTATTTGTTGTTTTAATCTTAAATGGATGTTTATCTTGTGAAATGCTTTTTCTGCATCTATTGATATAGTCATTTGATTTGTAGCCTTCATTTTGTTAATGCGGTGTATCACATGGACTAATTTTCATACGTTGAGCCACCTTTGTGCCTCTGGAATGCACCCCATTTGATCATGATGTATTATATTTTTAATGCATTGTTGTATTCTATTTGCTAGTATTTTGTTTAGGAATTCTGGATCTGCATTCATCAGAGATATTGGTCTGTAGTTTTCTTTTTTTATGTTATCCTTGGGAGGTTTTGGTATCAGGGTTATGTTGGATTCATAAAGTATGCTAGGAAGTATTGTCTCTTTTTCTATGTTTTGGAAGAGTTCCAGAAGGATAGGACTGGTCCTGGACTTTTATTCTTTGGGAGGCTTTTGATGGCTGTTTCAATTTTCTCACTGATGATTGGTTTGGATTTTCCAGTATTCATGATTCAGAGTAAGAAGGTTATGCATGTCTAGGAACTTATCCATTTCTTCTAAGGTATTGAATTTGGTGTCCTTTGATCGATGATTGGATAAAGATCTGGCACATATACACAATGGAATACTGTTCAATCATCAGAAAAGATGAAACACTGCCACTCGCAGCACCATGGATAAATCCTGAGGGTGTCATGCTGAGTAATATAAATCAGGCAGAAAAATTCAAGATCCATATGACTTCACTTATATGTGGGATGAAAAACTGAAAGCAACAGATGAATAAACAAGGCAAACAAACAAACAAACAAAAACTCACCAACACAGACAACAGTGTGTTGGTGACCAGAGGGAAAGGGATGTGCAGGGTTTCGTGAAGGATGAAGGGGGTCAATCAGATGGTGAGGGAAAGCGATCTGACCTTGGCTGGTTGGCACACCACACAGTGTAAAGAGGATGTCACAGAATGACAGAAAGAAATGCTAACTCATGCTCATGGAATGCTTACCATTTGTGACAAACTGACTGATTTCTAACACCGTGAATTAGTTTTTTAATTTCTAAAATACTTTATGCCAATATACTCATTATTGAGTAATAAAAATTTAATAGAGATGATGTAAAATGATACAATATAAGAAAATACACTATTTTTATAAACAGTAAGGTATTTGTAAAGATTTGATAAAAGTCTCTAAAAATTATTCTCTGTGTTTTTAGTCTGTTTTTAAAGACAATTTTAAAAAAGTGCTAATATCTCAAAAAATTCTGTAAAAATATGGGTTTTCTACTGTCTATATTTAAGTTCTCTCACTTTACAGAAATTATAAATGGAAAACATATTCTAGGACATATGCCATAAATAAAAAGAATTTTATACTTTAGATATTTATTTAAATAAAAGACCTTAAATTATATTGTGGCAACTGGTATCTACTTGATAAAAGATAAGTTGGATTCTTTGCCTTCCCACTTTAGGATAAATTTCAAATTGATTAGAGAATAAAATGCAAAAAACAGAACTATACGTGAACTAGAAGAAAATTGGTGTGATGTTTGCAATGGGTGAAAAACGAGCTAAAACAATAAGCTAAGTCTAAGCCAAACACAAACTGCAAAATAATATTTTAAATATATATGAAAAAAGTTCATTTCTCTATCTACCAAGAACTCTACAGACCAACAATTTGTAGCATAATGAATAAGTGATATAAACTGGGTGTTCACAGAAAAACATCACTAAACGTTTGAAAAGTTGCTCACAGCCCTGACTGGTGTGGCTCAGTGGGCTGAGCACTGCCCTGAGAACCAAAGGGTCTCTGGTTTGATTCCCTGTCAGGGCACATGCTGGGATTGTGGGCCAGGTCCCCAGTTGGGGGTGCACAAGATGCAACCACACATTGATGTTTATCTCCCTCTCTTTTTCCCTCCCTTCCCCTCTGTCTAAAATATATATATATATAAAATAAAATATTTTAAAAAATGTTACTCACCATTGCTTATAATAGGAGAAATGTGAATGAACATTTAATGGCATCAGATTGGCAAAATTCCAAAAGCATGACATAATACTTTGTTAATGAAGCTTTGGAGAAATGGATAGTGTCATGTACTACTCGTGAACTTGGGGGGAAAGCATTACAGAGGTATAGAGGCATAGTTGCCAACATCAGCAAAATTACACAGTGAATTAATCCTCCAATTTTACTTTTATGAATCTATCACCAAGATACATTGGCAAAAATATACTCGCTGTGGTATTCTTTTTAACAGAAAATGATTGAAAAGAACTTACTGTCCCTTCAGTAGGTGACTGAATGATTAAATCCTGCAGATAATGCAGTGGGATACCCTGCAGTCATAAGAAAGAATGAATATGATCTTTATATGGTGATGTAATGTGGTTTCTATGATACACTTACATGTGGAAAAGATGCGGTATAGAATAATGTATGTAATTGTTCTGATTATCTCTATGGGAAGGAGGAATGGAAATGGGGGAGATGGGAATGCAGTCAAGACTTTACCTAAATATCTTGTTATATTATTTCTAATTGCAACCTTTTAATAGTCTTACATAATCAAAAAATAAAATTGAATCAGACAGTGAAAAGTACCTAAAAATTGAAACTAATGAAACTAACTACATATTAAGGTTGATTTAAAGTGTATTTTTCTGTCCAGCTTAATTGAGAACATAGTTTAGTTTATTTTTCTATTCAAACTCAGAGAAGTATGTTTGAAGGAAAAAATGAACTGCAAAAAACTCTTGAAACCCATTCCCCTTTCTTGTTTATTAGCAATCCTGGTGTTATTACATTAAACCTAATTTATTTATGATTGGGTAAAGCAGACAAGCAATAAAATTGATTTCATTCTGGAATCAAAATAGTCAGCCTAAGAGAAGATAAACGCAGGCTTAACATAAACTAGGTAGGTAAAATTCTGCGGTAGTAAGTTTGGATTAGAGGAACATGAACGCATACATTTGTTTTGTTTCTAACATGCATTTTTACGAGCCCCGTCTCTTGAAAAGCCCACAGTAACTGAGTGGCTGCCAGACTCTAAATACCTTTCACCAGTAGAAAGAGCCACAGTGGCTACAGGAGGAAGATTAGCTGAAACATTTTGCCAAAAACTGAGGATGCTATCAAAGAAAAAAAAAAAGGTTGCATCAGAGGAACACAAAGGCAATGAATGAGATACTTTGGGTGCAATAAAATATTTGCATAAGACATGTTAAATATATAAGCAGCATTTCCATATAGAAACTTCAGTTCACCTAATCACAGGATAAATGCAGTGCACTAGCCTGCTGGCCTTCAGTCCAGGCCTGACCGCCACCACGGTCACCACCATTGCCAGAACCAGCACCACCGACCTGGTAGAGCCAGGCAGTATCCTGGACAGTGGTGGTGGGGGGGGTACTTTACCAAAGCAAAGGTGAGTTCCAAAACAAATTTTGTCTGGAGAACGGAGTTGCAAAGAGGTGCAATCTCTTATTTATCTCCTGTACGTGGTTCTTCCTGTACTTTTAGCACATGGTTTCCTTCATCAATGCATTTGATTATTAACTCACTCATTGATTGCTTTTGGAAATTTTGGAAACTGGAAAACAATTATAGGCATGGCAGATGAGATAATGTAATACCAATGAAGTAAGTGTCAATAACAATAACTGAACTTATACAGCACTTATGTGCACTGGTATAAAGTCTGTTACATTAATTGTTGTGGAAACCCTATGAGAGGAGAACCCGTTATGAATCTCATTATACGTGAGATGTATGAGCCAGAGACGGTAGAGGGCTTGGCCAGGCTGGAGCCGGCAGCTGAGCCCGGCGGGAAACCCAGGCAGTGGGGCCCCTGAGTCCATGCTCCGTGCTCTTACAGAGATGCTCATTTAAATCGTTCCCATGTATGCTTCTATTCAATATAAGGAATATTGAAAAATCATTTCATATATTTATCTCAGATAAATAAAAAGAGTTTGCATGAAAAATTAATGTGCACTTTGTCCTCTTTTATTGTAATGATTTGTCTCTTAAAGTCTGCTGTTCTTTGCATAGGGCCCCTTCAGTGGTCAGTGGTACTTACACATCTTTTTTGTCAGTTTAAGAATAGATGTGCCTAAAATGCTGAGGCTTTCCCTGTGAGAGGTGTTTTTAGGCGATACTAATTAATGGCTTCTTATTTTTTCCCCTGGTTCTCTATTTTAAATCAAAGCATTCTTTTAACAGATGGTGGATTGTGCCTCATTTTACATTACTATTTAACAATACATAACATTCACAAAATTTCCAGAGCATAAAAAGAGCTTTTTCTTGCTATCATTTGAGATTGTTTCTAATTTATTCTTTTTACTAAATGTTCAAAGAAAGCTAAAAATTAAAAATGTACCATTTTAAAACTAAACTCTGCTAAGGACACCCTTATGTTCGATGCTAAAGACACCCAGGTAGCAGTGTATCACAACATGCTTTGGAGTGAATTAAACCATGTCAAGCAAAACCATTACACAAATATTTATAGAACGAATCTTAACGCTTAGGCAAAGCTAAAGAGCACTGTAAACAATGTTGGATACAGTTTCCTTCTTGTGGTCTGATGTGTTACTTTAAAAAAAATTATCAGTGGCAAGGAAAGCTGCTGGAAAAGTGGTCTTTTCTTTTTTTTAGCGCCAGTGGAGAATGCACTTTTAAGTAATTTCTAATTAAAATGGCATAGTTCTGACAGTTTATTTAAATAAAAATATATGAAGTAATTTTAGAATCTATCTCAAAGCAACGTATTCTCTTACAAAGATACTTCACAAGTGACTTTATATAATGTAATTTTATAGTAGGAAGAGATGATATATTAGTTCTCTTTATATTTCTAAATCTATGTAATAATGAAATATTTCTTGGACTGGTTACATTTATATTATATTATATTATGGCAATATTTTCATGTTTATAAGTATAAGCAGAGAACAATATTTTCTTAAAATGCTCATTTTGGGGGGTTCATGTGCATACAAACACACACAGCTCAGACATAACGGGGCCACTGGAACACGCGAACTCGGTTACCTATCATTACCGCCGCAATCATCCATCTAACACTAAATTCCCAGATACCACTGATACTGACTCCAGAAGGAGGGTGTTGCTCTTTCTAATTTGTGGCATTTTTAATTTGTCTGATTAACACTGGCTGCCTTTGAATTATAAACAAGTTTTAATAATAAACATGATTAGGGAATGACTTTCTCTAACTTTAAGTGGGAATGAAAAAGAATGCAGATGTCAAGTGCATCAGAATATGACCTCTAGCTAATTACATTGAATTATCTAACATCTTGAGCAATCTTAGAAAGAGCCCTCCTATATTTCATCTCATACGATAGCTGCAGAAACCTGCGAGGGTGCTTTACTCTTCCCATCTCCATTTTACAGATGGGAAAACTGGATTCCAGAGGGTGAGTGTGTCATCTGAGGTCATGCGGCTAATTCCTTGGATTCAGACCAAGTTCAGATTCCAGGCCTAGTTTCTTCCCATTTTCTTGCTGTAGTTATCCATTATAAGTAATATTTTATTATTGGAAAAATATCAGCTTGGTGATTTGTAGATAGTGCACTAAGCTTGACACCTTCCTTCAAACTTAGGTATGGGTGCTCATTAATCAGAAGCTTAACTATGTACAATGTGTTATTAAATTTTGAAACAGGATACCTAGTCAGCTCCTGTGTACTGTGCACATGATTTCCTGTTTTCTCCAATGTCATTCAGAATCACTGTAACTGCCTATGTATACCTACAAACTCTCTTTATATACAAAAATAAATATATTTAGTATATTTAATATACATATATTTGTTATATGTAATTTATTTATTTTTGAACTCTTTATATTAGGATTTATACTGTTTAAACAAGATGCTTTTAAAGGAAAAGTAATATTTAATGTCCAGTACTTCCCATAGCTTTTAAAATTAATTCTACCACACACCAGAACCACGATCAATCCTGTAAATGAATAAAACAAAAGCGCTACCTAGAGCTAGTGATGAACTAGTAGAGCTAACCTGAGAACAACTGATATGTGAATGCTGGGGGATGCTCTAACTAGAAGTAGCTCTCCCACATCCAAATCCCACATAAGTAACACTGTCTGCATCGCAATTCACAGCTGCCACGCCCTGTGCCTGGGAGAACTCCACGCTGATTGCAGTGGCTGGGAACGGTAATAACCACATGCAGACATCCTCAGGCCGATCACCATTTCTGTTATTTATACTGTAACAAGATTTGGAATAGCAAGGTTGCATAGACAAATTGTGTTTCTTAGAGACAAAACATAAAATAAATCAGAGTGCTTTAAGTCCCTGGGTAAATTTGAAATCCAGTGTGAAAAAATATATAGTCAAAACAGGTGTTTTTTTAATGTTTGGAATGAATTCTTGATACTATATTATTTGCTTTATGGCACAATAGGGAACATTCTTGATCAAAGCGGCGATGGTAGGCGATAGCACCGAGTCGTATTCTGTGGAAGACTGCACCAACTTGTGAATTATTTCTCTTCATAGGAGTTTTGGAGAATAGGTGTCCTTGAAGCTTGTATTGTCATTACCAATAAAATTCCGAACAAATCCGAGCAAGAGAGTCACTTGATACATTTCATGGAAATTATTAGAATAAATAAAAAGGGATAGAATTTCATTCATGATAGCCAGCGCTGATTTTTTATGTATTCAATTCTATTATCTGATTTCTATTACTGGTATAAAAATTAGTTATTGAAAGTCAAATAGTATAGAAGACATGCAAAAAAAGCAACAATATTCTCATACATTTTTCCTTTCTGAACGACAACAATGTCACTACCCCTCCTTAGAAGCAATGGTATTTAAGTGTCTCTATTGTGGATTCTCTTGTTTTTCTCTATTAGCACTTCTCAAAATATGACTATTAACAAATTTTTGCCCTTTCTATGGTCGATGGAATTGAAAGTATGCAGAATTCACTTCATGTCACCTCTTTCTCTTTAATTTCAGTGAATATATGATAATTTTAGTCGCTTCATAATCAAATATTATTCTGAGAAATAAATTCCCATTTCATTGATTAATACTTCTATTTACTGTTATTATGGAAAATTTCAACCTTACAAAATCATAGCTGGTTCAGGGCGTTTATTTGTATTTGTGTGTTGAGGCATATGTCCTGGTAGACTGGCCTGTGACTATAAGAACATGAAAAAATGTGTATCATTATAGTCTGGGCTGTGAATAGGTTATTAAAGGGTTAATATACTGAGGGGTAGGGGTGTGTGATATGGGTGAGAAGGGGAAGGAGAGGCCAAAAGAGAGAGCCAACTGAATGAGAGGGAAGATGGAGGCTCTCCCAAATAATCACAATTAACATGCTTCATATATGAAACTGAGCATTATTTTTTAAAGGTTTTATTGATTTATTTTTAGACAGAGGGGAAAGAAGGGAAAAAGAGAGGGAAACATCAATGTGTGGTTGCCTCTCGCACACCCCCTACTGGGGACCTGGCCCGCAACCCAGGCATGCGCCCTGACTGGGAATCCAACTGGCAACCATTTGCTTCGCAGTCCGGTGTTCAATCCACTGAGCCATGCCTACCAGGACACATTATTTTAATTGTTTATCTCAACTGTTAACAGCTCATTGAGAAACAAGAATAGCTGAGGAAGTATGTTTTTTTTTTGCAGAAGACCTAAAAAACATAATACATAAAGACACAAGTTATAATGCCTACCTATGTGTATTAAAATATCTGATCCAAGACTAAGATGTATAATTCTGTATAAATTACATAAACATTCTGTTCATTAGTTTCCTTAGCTATAAAGTATGGCATAAAACCTGCTTTAGGGGACTGCAATGAGATTCAAACGACTTACTACAGGAAACAATCATAGAACAGCACCTGGTGGGTGGCAGGTTCTCAACAATTCAGGGTCGCTATCACCACCGCTGCTGTGGTTGTTTTCAATTCTAGTAACTCCAGCGGCACTCGGAGAAGAACGTCCACAGAACGGAAGTCATTTTGTTTGGTTCTATTTCAGTTTGATTCAAAATATTGTCTTGAAGACACAATGTCTATTTTGTTTGGGTTTTATAATGTTCTTAATTTTATATTTTGGAAAAAAAGAAAATGCTTTATTTCTATACCATGACAAATGCTATTTTTCTTATAGAGTTTTATATAATGAAGTTAAAATAATAGCAATTGCAAAATAATTAATCTCACACAACCATGGTATACCATGTATATGGCATCTAAGTTCAAATCCTTCACTTTTTCTCCTGTTTTCTGGAAAGAACTGTCTCTATTCTTCACTTTAATTAAGCATATAATTGTACACTTGATGGCATATTCTCATACTCACATGAAGGTATCACTCAATTATCCCTTTTATTTTTGCAGCAGTAATTTTTTGTTCTGTTCTATTATTTCCATGAGCTTGCAAATATGTATTATTTTCTCCATTAAGCAGAGAGTGAAACAAAAGAAAAACTTCTTTGACCCCAATAAATTGTCTAGCTGCCTTCACATTTCTATATCTTTATAATATAACTCTTTATGTATACATAGTTAGGGAAGCAGGGATCTTCAGAAATATATATGTGTGTATATATATACATATACATACACATGTGTTTGTATACATATAGCAACTAATAGCAACTAATGTAGTTGGGCTGCCTTCTAGGTGGTTACGAAGGTCAGGCACCAAGCTTGAAAGGGGGTAAAACCCTTGGTATTGCATTAACATCTTCTCAGTTCATCATTTAGTCAACAGGAGACAAGCATTACGTCAGAGTCTTAAGGAGATGGTGATGTTTTCAAGCTATGGAAGTGTCATCTTTGTGCAGACAGTGTGCATATTTGGAGAACTGACAGGCTTTTAAGCATGCCTCAGGTCACACCATGCCAAATAAGCAATTTTACTTTGACTGCTATGAATAAGGGCATATTTCCCCATATAAGAAACATGGGGCTTATTCTCTTTTAGGATCACGTTGTTTTAATTGTTTAGCATTGTTGAGTACATTCATAAAAAGGTAATGGGAATTCTGTGTTCTGAGATCCTTGCTCTGCGATATCCAAACTACTGTGAGTACATCTGAAGAGGTGTTATCTACCAACATGTAATATAGTTTCTCATTCTGGTTAGGAGCAAATTATTTAGCAAACTTGGATATTTCCTTCAGAAATAACTGTTGTGCGTGGGTCAGAAGAGAGCTTCCTTTTTTCACTGTAGGATGCCCCCCACTGAGGAGGGAGGCATTTGGGAGCGAGTGGGCCCAGGTGCACAGGCATTAACAACAGCAGCAAGAGACTGGGGAGGCAGGTGCAACTGGCCAGACTTCGGGGAAGGCATGCTGTGCGATGTGGAGAAAAAGGTGCAGTCCATACCCTGACCCATTGTGGTGACAAACTAGGGTTGCTGCAATTAATAGGTGAAGCTTAGAATTGGATATAGTTCAGAGAAGGTTGGAGAGACAGTGAGTTCCCAAATCAAAGCAAGGAACGGGAAGGCCCGAGGAAGCTGAGCAAACTTTCTGTAGGCTTTGAGGGAAGAATTAGGCGTTTGTCTCTTGCTATGCCAAATCTCCTGAAAGAAAGTTTTAGCTGTCTAAAGATGATTAAATGGTTATTAAGAAAGATACCTGCTTTTCTTATGTACTTAACATCTAACTATAAACCTGGATTGAGGCTATAGCTAGAGATACATTTAATGTCTGAAATATTCTAAACAGAATATTACAACTTTTGGTAAGAAAAGAGAAAGAAGGAAGGAGAGAGGAAGGAAAAAAGGAAAGACAAAATAAAGAAAAAGGAAGGAAGAAAGGGAGGAAGGGAGAGAGGGAGGGAGGGAAAGAGAAAAAAAAAACAAAAGGAAAATTTTTTATTTCTTTAGGAGCTCAGGCTACCATATTCTTTTCAACTGATCGCAGGTAATGATAGTATTGCTTTCACTCCTAATTTCCCCCAATATTTCCTATTAAAGTACATAGATTATTATTGTGTAAATACATGTTTGTGTATAAGCATGAAAGGGAAAATAACTATTTTTGAAATAGCATAAATTGTTGACAATGAAAATAAGAACTGAAAGAATTTTTAACTTGTAAATATTTAAGTATTTTAAGTATTATTACATAGTTTTAATGTATAGATTTTTATTCTGGATACTTCACTGAGTTTTGTTTGCATTGTGACAGCTTTTTAAATGGATTAGAAACACTCTTTTATGCAATGGGCTAATTTTAGGAAGCATATGGATCAGCTATTCCTGGCAGTTAAATATACGTAAAGGGTCTTCACTAGAGATTCCTCTAAATTAAACACTGAATGTGTAATGTATTATTGGAAAGATTTTAATATACTGTACACTTCTATGTGTAATACTTACTGGTCTTCCTTTTTTCTCCTACCATTTGTTTTCTCCCTGTACCTACGCCTCCTTGGAGAATTTCCTCATACTGACTTCATACAGCCTGTGTGCTCTGTTGGTCAAGCCACACACCTTGGCATTCTTGAGAATAAATAAATTAGTTTTAATTAGTTGGTATACAATTTTGGAGAAACATTAATTTGGAATATATCGGCAAATGTTTAGAAACTATTTTTTAAATAGTGTAACTTGAAGGTAAACCCGAGTCACTGGATTTATATTCCTTTAAGATAGAAATTTAAAAAATTCTCCAACAGCAAACAATGCCAATTCTATTTCTTTATCATATAAAGATGGGTGTGACTGGTGAAAGCCAGAACTTGCCCCCAAATTTATTTATTTATGTGTGGTTTTGTTAGTTGGCTGGTTGCTATTTTAACATTTGTTTTAAAGTAATAGTGTAGTTGTTTCCTCTTTGGTTAACTTTATCAGGGAAGACCTCAGTCTAACTTCTGAGCTCAGGAAGAAGTAGGACCTCACCCACATTGTTCTTCAAACTGGCCTGATGCATTTCTTCCCCCTGGAGCCCCCTCTGCTACGGGAAGCAGTGAGGGCTATGTCTTCGAAGCCTTCACACCACAGCCTGGGCTGCAGTATGGCTGGCACCCAGAGGGGAATGAGGCAGCGAGTTGGGCGGAGTGTGCTCTGTGCCCGCTCCAGTGTCCACATGCCCATCCCTGCTTCTAGACGTCCATGTCCCTTGTGGCCTTCTCCAATCCCTGTGAAGGTACCCGAGGAGCCAGACCACTTTCTCACAGCCAGCTGAGGTGGGTGACTCTAGGTCCTTAGACTGGAAGAAGGCCTAGGGATTCCTTAAAGCACAGCTTCGGGTGGTACCGCACAGGAGCTGTAGAAAGAGAAAACCCAGGGAGCAGCACCCGCGCATTGCGTAGGTGACTTAGGCTCTGGGCAAGCCATTCTAGTAGACTGCTAATTTCATTTTATACAAAACTGAACGTGTTTACATTTTATCTGATATCCTCCTCTATCACGATTTCGGTCTATCATGATTTAAACTGTATTTGACACAGTGACCACTGAAGAACATTTTGTTCGGAATGAACATGTTGAGTCAGTTTCCCAGGGACTGGGTCTGTGGTAATAATAACTTTAAAAAATTCCTCTTACCTACCTACCATTACCTGAGAATAATAGAATACTGATAGTAGACTTAATCTTGTTAAAAATTCAGTGCATGCTGTTGTCAAAGCAAACTGCACTGACATAATACCTATCCTGTTTACCTAAAACTGTCAGACAAGATCAGCTCCCTCCCAACACCACTTTCTAGTATGTCGCATTGTTTCAAGTTCACCTTTAAACAGTTTGTGTACTTTTTACAACCGATCTGTCAGTGGTTGTACCTCCAGTACTTAAATTGCCCTTGAGTCTTCCCTATCAGCCCTCAGTGACCAGTCTCTATTCTTATTTTTCTACACCACACCACCCTTTTAGTGCCACTGGAGATAATTCTAGAATAAACTCTCATCAAGTCTAATTTTCATCAATGTCAAATTCTTCTCATTCTTTTTTGTGCTTTTGGCTGTATATTCCTCAGATTCAGCCATCACACCTACGCTAGAGTGATGGATTTTTAAAGATCTGTTCAAGTCCCCCATTTGTTTAGTTGTAATTAAATTTAAAATTACTGACCTTTTCATTGTGTAGTTTCTTGATATGGAATACATTCATCAGGAAGAGGGGAGACAGGGAATTCAGCAAACAAATCCGATTTGATTAAGGCTGTTTACAACATGAAAGTCCGTTGCTTCAAATCGGTTCATATATTTCTCTTTTTGATACGGTCTTTGGAATCTTTCCATTCTTTTTGTCACTGTTGCTCCCAAAACACGGTTAACCCCCTCCCCATGCCAAGAAACGTGCATCAGACAGCTGATCTGCTTTATTTCTCTGCACACCTTGTTTTCATCCACCACACTCCTGTTCTTGCTGTTCCTTCGAACTGTAATTCTTGCCTGACTAATCCTTTCTGAATTTTAAGATTCAGGTAGATATTCTGTTATCCACAAAGCTTTCCTTAAGCATTTGAAAGCATTTGTCCTTAAGAATGAGATTTAACAAAACCACTTTCTTCAGTGTTTACATAGTCATTAGTGCATTCTCTGGCACTGCATTTGCCATAAGGTATTATAATTAGAGTCCCCATGTCTAATTTCCTGTAACTGCAAGTTTTTTGAAGATGAAGATCATTATTATTCATCTTGTTTTGCCTGGCCCTGGTTTTGGCACATGGTAGGGATGAATTTCCCCAATTAATGTATGAAGAGACAAATAAAATTTGACAACGCATACTCCATTCTCAAGGTCACTTTCAATTGATCAATTTGGGGATAATGTTTCCTGATAATAAGCCCACATAGTTGCTTGTATATACACACACATATATATATGATATCGTATATATTATATATGTTATACATAATCATACATATATACAACTAAGAATGTACTAATTTCTCCAGTATTATCCTTACTCCTAATATGTGGTGATGGGAAAATATTTTATACATTTTGAAGGCAATTGGTGATAGATATATTTCTGTTTCAACAAAAGTTGATTGATTAATCATCATTATTTATTAAACCACTAAAACACAACATAGGGTATTTTAAGAGGTAGATTTGATGAGAAAATTTCCCAAGTAAATTAATCTGGCAATTGAAATTCTTGATTTGAATGGGTCCCAACTGCCCCACCTCCTTTCACTAATTAATAGCTCAACTGTCTTCTTTCTAATATCATTAATTCTTTTCAGCCAACATTTAACTCCATCCATCTCTGTTGAATAAAAGGAAGATGGTTGAATAATTTCTATTTTATGTGGTTTAGTCTACTAGTTAGTTTTACCAGGCTGTGGGAAATAATTATTTGGAGCTGGGAGAATGTATAACACATTCAACTTTAACCTCTTTTTCTACTTATGTGAAGTTCGTGGTGAGGTAGGACAGTGTGAGACTTCCAATAAAGATGACTGGAAAGAAATGACCCTTGGAAGACCTAAAGAAAAGGAAGCCACCACATTCATTCATTGACAGCAATGGTCAGTTTTTTAAGTGGCTTTCAATGTCCCATTCACTAAATCTAAAGTTCTTGATCTGATAATGTAAATATATTCAAAAGGTGATACATCTCTAATGTGAATGTCAAGTCTCATCATATTGCTCTAGGTGATTTGAAAGCAGTGCTGTGAGGGCTTGAGGGTGAGAAATTTAAAAAAAAATTCAATTTATTGTGACATTGGTTAATAAGATTATAAAGATTTCAAGTGTGCAATTCTATGGCACATCATCTGGAGTGGGAATCTTGTGTTATCTGTCTCTGCCCCTACTACTGGATTCACCATAGTGTGCACTGTTACACGTTTATTGAATGAACAAGTTAATGCATGACTATTTAATAAAATAAATTAGAGAGCATGACCATGAGGGAAAGACTCCAGAAAAGGTAATTTTTACTGACGCTCTCGTAAAGAACAGGTCGGACAATTGTTTGGAATGGACACACCCACACAGCCCCTGAAGTAGGGGGTCAGGCCTTGGGGAGAAACCCTTAGTTTGCTGTTTCATTTTCTATTTGAAATGGTGTAAGATACAGGTTCCACCGCATGCAACTCTGAAAATTATATTTCTTTATAATTACTCTTTAGAATGCACATTCTTGATACTTTTTGCAAAATATTTGTAGGCCAAGAAAATAATTTCACTCCATCCTTTGAATTTCTCTCTGGGGTCCCTACAGCAAAACACAGGTTAACATGCCTCAGGTATAGATGGGGAGCACCCAGGGAAAAGTGAGTAACGCAAAGCAATAGCTTAGAACTCTGGGTGAGATAACATCTGGAACAAATGACAGTACATTCATGCAGAAACGACATGGCAAAGGAAAGAAGTTTTAAGCTTCAAGGGTGGCAAACAGTGGGGGGGGGGATATGTGGGGGAATCTGTGGTAGAGGAAAGCTAGTTAGGAAGACCTGCTGCGTCAATTCTTCTGGGCCCTTCTCCAGGCTGATAGGTCTAAAGTTGTCTCCAGTGACCAACTTTTGTTTTTCTAGTCTGGACAGGACAGGGACACCTTTGTGTACTTATGTCCTGCTTTTAGACAAATAGTGGGAAGACAGAAAACTCTCTTGCATCTGCTTCTTCTCAGTAGTCTTCAGCTCAAAATAACCCAAATCTAGCTTATTTTTTATCGTTGTTCAATCACAGCTGTTCCAATTTTTTCCCTGTTGCTCTCCCCTGCCCCCGATGCTCCCTCAGTCAGCCCCCACCCTATTGTCCATGACCATGGGTCCTTTATACATGTCCCTTTATTGGGCCCTCCTCCTCCTTTCCCCCATTATCCCCTCCCCACCCCTCTGTGGTCACTGTTAGTTTGTTCCTTATTTCCACGTTTCTGGTTCTATTTTACTAGTTTGTTTGTCTTGCTCATTAGGTTCCACTTATAGCTGAGATCCTATGGTATTTGTCTTTGCCACCTGGCTTATTTCACTTAGTATAATGCTCTCCAGGTCCATCCATGCTGTTCTGAAGGGTAGGAGCTGCTTCTTTCCGCTTCATAGGAGTCCATAGTAGAACATAAATTTCAATGAAATAACAGAAAGTAAAACACTAAAAATATGTTTTAAATACCTGTATTCCTTAGCTTCTAATATTTAAAAACATTCCACTGTGATATGTATTCCTGTTTTTTTTCTATTTGAGAATTAACTATAATTTTAATGTGATAATTAGAGAAATATTATTTAAAAATTTATAACATACATGATTCCAAATTCATTGATGTAAAATAAAATACTAATGAGGCCAAACTAGATTATGAGCTAAAAGATACCTAGTTGAATATTTTTAAATTTTTATGATTTTTAATTTTCATATTTATTCCAAAGTATTATATATTTACATTTATAGAGTAGTTTAATAAATCAAAACCATTTAAGTGCTTTTAATTGAGCTTTTATAATGAAAAATTTTATGTTTTTGTAATACAATTCCAAATATAAAGCAATTGCATGGTTTATACATATATTTGATTGCTAATTTCATATTTCTAATGCCTGAAGCTGGTTTGAAGTTTTACATCATCTTTTATGTTGTTAATATGTTTGACTGATATTTTTTAAACCTCAAAGATGATATTTTATCAATATTTGTAGAGTATCTCAAATTGTAGTATGTTATTTAATGATGGATTTAGACTGATTCTTGACACACTCATGACTCCAATCAGCTTAAATTTTATTTGCTAGTCCAGAATAAAGCCATTTAGCTACAGAAGATTCAAGCAGTTTGAAGATTATCAAACAGTGTATCTTCCTTTAGTAACATAGCTTAAAGTATGGCTATTGTGGGAAAATCCTCAAAAGCAGTAAGCCATCAAACAAAATACATAAAATGTCACCCAAAGCCTCATGATTCATTTACTTGGTGGCATTTATTTGTATTCTTCATAAATTTATTATACTCATTAGATTAATAAGGTTAATTTTAGGAAAGAAGAGATTAAAAATTACTTCAAATGGTGATCTTATCAGTTTCATGATTTCTAAGCATCCCTTAAAATTGATAAGTTGTGTTATTCCCAACATTTTCATATTAAATAATGTGTTCAAGAATAGAAATAAGAGGTCTAGATGTTTAAAACACCTTTTTTACACAAATGATTTTTTTTTTTTTTTGGTAAAAACAGTCTGCACTAACATAAACAAATCATATTCTTAAAAAAGTTGCAATAAAAAGGAAGAGTCTTTTTATGTTGAAAGTCTTAAAACTTTCTGAAAATTAGAATTTTGTGTTTTGAAAGAGAGGGAGAAGTGAAGATCAAAAGCGAGGTTGTGTCTGGTGAAACTTGCCTCACGTTATTTGAAGTCTTTTTTCTTTTCAAGTCCATTAGTAACAAGACTCTGTACTATGCGGTCGTGAAACAACAAAGGCTTGTTTTCCGCTCTCCACGTGTTCACAGAAGGCCGGTAGGAAGTGCCGCTGCACTTCATCCTCAGTCTGGGGGGGAGAGTGTGCGGAAGCACACGCTGTTTTTTTTGAAAATGTCAACCTCGAAGTGGCACAGGCCGTTCTTGCTCACATTTCATTGCCCAAGATGAGTCACGTGGACATATTCAACTTCACGTGCAATGAAAGTGCAGTGGCGTGGCGGGACCGACATGAAAGGCTTGGGAGAGACCACACGTCCTCTACCGAATATGAAAATGCCGAAAAATATGAAAGAATAAGTGTCTGTGATATCTGATCAATGGAGAATGTTTTAAAAATGATGAACACAGGATAGACTATCAAAACATTATTTTACATACCATAAAGATAGCTTCAAAATATGGAAAATTTTAACAGAATAATTCTTTCCACTCCTGTTATGGCAACCATCAGCCTTTTCCCTGTATCTATGGACCTATTTCTGTTTTGTTTTATTTATTCACTTGTTCTCTTTTCTTTTCTTTTTTCTTTTTACATTCTACAGACAGGTGAAACCATGCAGTGCTTGTTTTTCTCTGATTTGTTTCTCGCTTAATGCACTCTAGGTCCATCCGTCTTGTGCAAATGGCAAGATTTCATTCCTTTTTCATTGCTGGACAATAATGAAATTTTATCTTAAGTACCTCGTTTGGATAAAGTTGCTAGTCTTTTTTTTTTTTTTAAATCGCTGTGCTATACCCTATTAATACAATTGCCATATGAAAATAGGTTCAGCAGAGTTAAACATGATCTCTGTGAATTGATAGGTAGGTTATCATTTGCGCACATGCTGTCCTTTGCTCATACCTAGAAAGAGGATTTGGGTTCCAAGGCTTAATAATAAAAGGAGCACAATGCAATACACAGATCATGTATCATAGAGATGTTCACCTGAAACCTATATGGCCCTGTGAACCAATGTCACCCCAATAAATTTAATGAAATTAAAAAAAGAAAAGGACTTTCATACCCTTAAAATAAATAAATAAATAAAAGCTCTATACCTTTTTTTTACATGGAATCTATTCTTCTTCTTTTTTAATGCAGATTGTTGGAGCCAGCAAAATAGTATTGTCTCTAGACAATAGCAGATGCTTGCTACCTCTTGCATCTCCAGCACTCTGATTCAGGCATTTTCAAACATATCACTGCCTGTGGCCTCAGAGGGTAGCATCCTGCAATCAGGACACAATGAAGCCAGATGTATTTCGACTTCTGAATAGACTGTATAATTAGGTCTGACATGAATTACTGCAAGAACTATCTTTGCCCACATCGATAAAGAAAATAATCCCAGGATTTTAGTGAACCTCATTCTTACTTTTGCAACGTTTTTAACATTAACAGAATATGCATTTGATTTAGAAAAACACATTCAGTTAATCATTTTAGTACTTAAAAAAACTAATTTTAAGTAATATTTTATGCAGGTAAGAAAATTTCTCTAGTTGGATGTATAAAAATATTTTTGAATATTTTAAACTATAGATTTACAAAGACTTTCTTTCTATTGTAGACTTTTTAAAAATGCAAATGCATAAACAGTTCAACATAAGGCTGTTTTCTTCAATTAGAGTTCCTGAATGAAAATTACAAAAGAATGCAGAGCTGAAATGTATCTGAGTGCTTGAAGTTTGGCTTTATATAAATTAAGTCCTAAATACATTTAGAGAGCTCAGCATATTTCATCATGAATATTATTTTTGCTAAATACATAGAGTAATACATAGATTACGCTATGTAATGTGCTAAATACATAGATTTCTCTCTTTTAGAAATGCAGATGGTTTGGAATTGCCCGCATAGACTTGACTTGGGTAAATTGCTGTTTTCCCAAAAAGGAAACTTTTCTTGAATGTCACTGTGTGGAATTGTGAGCACAGTTGTTCATGCTGGGTTTTCTAAGCTGAAAGATGTCACTGCCGGGTCCCAGACACATGGGGCAGAGTGCCAGTGAGAACAACCTGCCCGGTACCTGTCAAGCCAGGCCGAGCATGGGGCAGTACCCAGAATCCATGCCGAATGCTCTGAAGGTCAGGGCATCAGCTAACTACAGGGAGATCAAAATGGACCTTGAAGGAGTATAACGTATCCTTATTGCTTTTAACATGCAGAAAAGGAACCGGGATTTCTTGGCTATAAGAAATTAAAATGAATATTGATGTCTTGGTTAGAAGCTACACACTTTAGATAGTATTATGGCTCAATAATAACCCTACCCATAATTAAAGAGCTGATATGACACATTTCTGCTTCAGAAGGACTGGATAATTTTTCACGTATTGAAAACCTAGAAAATATTTTTAGTTAAAAATGCATAGTAAATGAATCTTAGCATCTTGAAAAATGAGAGATTATTTTTCTGGCATTATAAGCAATAAAGCACAGGTGTGCTATGATTCAAAATAAGATTTTATGTCACTCTGCAGAAAAAGGGAATTTAATTTCCCTACTCTAGAAGGGGATGGCTGTACAGCCATCACTTTTTTCCTGCCACGTGAACAAGGAATAAGTGACAAATATGTGCAAGCTACACATTTAAAGTGAAAGTGGTCGACGTGCTCAAAGACTTCTTTTTTGTGCCGGGGTTTCCCAACTGGGCAGCGGCCAGCAAGACAAGGAGACAAGGCAGGAAACCAGTGCAGGTCGAAGGGGGGTGGGAGGGAGTGGGCAAGGGGGTCTCAAATCAGCATATCAACTGAAAAGCTGCCTTCACGTGGCCCACACTGGGGTTTTGTTTTGTTTTTTAGTTTGCAGTGGTTTTGAGTAACATTTTACTTAGGCTGCGTTGAGGACTGGGACAATTTTTAAATTTTTTTTCTTTTACCTGTCCTCCAACTACTGTTAGATTTTTAGTGCCTCCTTATCTTATTGTTATTTCTCATGAGGACCAAGTTACATAAAATGTTGTCCATTAGTTTTGCTGATGTGTTCCTGAACTTGACCTAGAGCACATACCATTCATATTGCATATTGGAAAAATATACTGGATAGGTATAACTTCAGAATAATGAAATTGGAAGATTCCCTTAATTTAAAAGGGGCACATGTGTTTTATTTGTTTCTCATTTAGCTTTTTGGCAGTTATGGAGATTAAACGTAACTTTATCATGAGAAATTGGAATTGTTAAATATCAATACATAGTAGAAAAATGTTAAATGATGATTATAATGTTTAAATATATTTAAAGTGTTAACAGTTTAACATTTTTCATTAAGAAAAGGCATTCTTGTGTTTAGAGAAGGTATAAAACTCTATTTCTGGAGAAGTTATTAGGTAATTTCTCTGTGAGCTGCTTGTTACTTAATGGTTATAATTAATACATCATATTTTGTTATACTATGCAGTTAACAAGATATATACATTAAATTACTAAATGACTCAGATCTTGTGAATGGGGAAATGATTTGACTTCAAATTTTAGACTGAATTAGACTTAAAATTTTAAAGATAAATTTAAACAGTGTGAAAATGTTAGCATTCATTACTTTTTCTAATAAAGGATTTGTATGGCAGAGAACTATATCCTGAAATAGGATATTTTTTTCTCTAAATAGACTTGAATGGCATTAAAAACCACATTTTATTGGTCTTATATCACTCTCAATAAAAAAAAAGCAACATCTGTATTTAGGATGTCACTGGTCCAAAATTAATAAGCTAGCATCGTTTAACTTTCCACACATTTTCAAAGCAGTGGCTAGGTGTTCCAACAGCGAGGTGCAGACTGAGCTGACTGGACAGAGTCAAAACACAGCACCAGTTTCATGAGGCTCGAGTAATAAAGCAGAAATAATGTAATTGAACTTATTTCTGGAATAGTTTTTGAAGACTACTTACACTAACTAATCTAATTAATTTGACCACATTCTTTTTTTGGTAAATATGTAAGATTTTAAAACTCCAGTAACCTTAAAGAAAAATCCTTTTTAAATATAGCTGTGAATTCTTCTCAATTCAACTTCCAATTATGTTAATGAACAATGCTGTACTTTATGAATTAATACATATAAGGAAACTTTAATATCCTGAAATAATAAATTCTCAGTATGCAGTTAATTTTTAAATGAAAAGGAATATATTGCCCTGGCTGGTGTGGCTCAGTGGATGGAGCACAGGCCTGGGAACCAAAGGGTCACTGGTTTGATTCCCAGTCAGGGCACATACCTGAGTTGTGGGCCAGGTCCCCAGTCAGCGGCACGTGAGAGGCAACCACACATCGATGTTTCTCTCCCTGTCTCTCTCCCTCCCTTCTCCTTTCTAAAAATAATAAAAAAAAAACCTTAAAAAATAACATAAATCAAAGAAAGGAATATATGTATTAAAAATTATAGATTGAACTTTGCAGATGTAATACATATGCATTTATATGTTTAACATATACATATATGTAAAAAGGTTTACATCGAACCTTTACTTTTTAATTCTTTTATGTTTACATCACAGACTCAACTGTTAGTCTGCCTTTTTCTATTTTTTATCGAAAGTATCAGAATATTTTTTAAAGTATGCCATTTTCCAAAATTAATTGTTTCCACTCCTCAATATAAAATACCAAACTTGGGAAAACTTGAAAACAGGAACATTACAAACATCAAAACATTTAAGTTTCACCCATCGATCCACTCATCCTGTGTGTTTGTGTGCACTTTTCATGATGTTTACAAGTGTTTAAAATGGTTTTGAATCATTTTAAAACAAAATTTATGTTTACAAACACTTTTAGAATGGACCAAATTGATCAGCTTTCCTGTCTTGAGCACAATTCAATAGTAACTCTACAGCTGTCTGGGTGTGCAAGAAGCTGACTGTCATATGTCATTTGTTACAATCTCTCCCTTTTGAACAATCCTCTCTTTGCTGATCCCTGGCAAAGAAAAGTATCTGATTTTAGGCCACTGGCTGATAACAGGTCCCAGCTTGTACACAAGAGAGTCTGCCCAGCTCCGTTTGCTGTTGACTGATACGTGACCGACCTCAAGTGATGCACGCTCTCTAATCCTAGATCTCTCCGTGAGTAAAATGAGAAAATGGACTTTCAAAGTCTCTTCAGGGACTAATATGTGTTATAGCCATCCTAAGAAGTGGAATCATTTCAATTTTTATGGTCTTAGTGTCTCACCCTTGTTACCATTCTTCTCCTTCATTTGTTTCAGTCAACGTCCTGGTCCCCAATGAAATCAGATGCTCTTATACTGTATGTGTGCAGGGGCTTGTTGGGGTTTTGTTAGCCCATGTAAGACTATGATGAATTTTCCTTGTGTCTCTAGGTTTACCTGACTTGTTTAAGATGTCTTGCTTTAATTTAATATTTTTGTATTAAAATAGTGCTAATATGTGGTTTGAAAAGTAAAAGAGTACTATAAGTTTATAATAAATAATAGGAACATCTTTTTTTAAGATTTATTTATTTTAGGTAGAGGGGAAGGGAGGGAGAAAGAAAGGGAGAGAAATATCAATGTACAGTTGCCTCTCATGTATCCCCTACTGGGAACCTGGCCCATAACCCAGGCATGTGCCCTAGACTGGGAATCGAACCAGCGACACTTTGGTTTGCAGGCCAGGATTCAATCCACTTAGCCACACCAGCCAGGGAAATAATAGGGACTTCTTATCTCATCTTCTTCTCCCTTTCCTGGAGTCCATTTTCAACTCTTTATTTTTCTTTTGGAATTTAACTTCAGAATTTGCATATGTGTGTATATGTATATATTAATAATAGCCATGTTTTTAATCTTTCTATTTCAGGCAATATTTACAAAATTCCTATTATTAAACACAACTGCTTCACTTTCTTCCTATCGATTTTTCCTTATTTTAGCACGCGGTTTATGCTAAACTTTAAGTGAGAGGAAGTAATCGTCAGCAAAAATCTGTATAATTAAACCAAGCTGCAAGACAACATTATGCTCAATATGTCTTTTTCTAGAATGCTCTAATGCTGTAATACTCTGATATGCTGCTGTGTTTACCACTTAACTCTGGTATAAGGAAAGGTTAAGACAAAAGTGTTAAAAGTAGCTGTAGCTTCAACACGAATATAAAACTCATGATGTTCTCTTGTAACAGCTGCTACCTGGCAAGACAGAACGTGACCACCTACCAGGAGCAGTAAAAGCCCACTTTGCGGGCATAAAAGCCTTGTGCAGCATCCTGCCTGGTGGAATTCCAATATAATAGAACATGGATTGGAGGGTTACAGCACAACCATGGTCATAAGCCTGTTCTGAAAAACGGGTATGAATTACAGGGGTACAGAGGAATCATCTGTGTTTTTAAGGGATAAGTCCACTGCTACAAAGATGCTTGGTGCTGAGCTCAGTTTAATGGTCATTAATATTAGAATAAATGCTGTTTGTAAATACTCTTTTATACGCCCTGAACTCTGTTTTCTATGCTGTTGCTCACTATGTAAGGTAAGCATGATGTTACTTTCTTCTTTAAGAACAACATACGTGGAACATCTTTAGTTCCTTGGGAAAAAATTGTATGAAAAAAGTCACTACATGATTGGTAGGCAAATGCTGATAAAGTGATGTGTTTGGATTGATGAATTCTTTATTTCATTTAATTCAATACTTGTATGTTTACTTTCTTTCAGCGATTGAGATTTCAAAGTGATCCCTATCTTATATACCTTTTTCTTTTTCTCGGTGTAAATAAATTACACTCACTGAAATTTTATGTGAACAGGTGTATCTCAGATTACCTGTGTGTGAGTACCAGTCCCTCCTACAGTCAGCTCATGTGTAAACACCACTTTAATTGTTGGATATTGTAGAGTGTTTCAGACAATATGCCCCAAAGCCCAGGGCGAGCTCCACAAGCCACCCTCAGAAGTACTCTGGCTTTCCCCTGTTTGATGCACTGCCGTGTTCTCGCTTTCCCTTCCCCAGTTTCCCACGTGGACTTTCGCAGCTCTAGGACAGTGTTGGAAGGATCCCAGCGAGACCTGCGAAACCCTCTGCTCCTTCCTTGAGGGTCTGCTTAGCTGACCTGGCTTGGCTGAGCTAAACAGCAGTGTTGTTGTTCATGTATTAACACCTCGTTAGTTCTCCTACATTTCCTGTTGCAACGTGCTTATAAGAAAACTGCTCTAGAAGCAAAATACTGACTCCATTTCTCTGGGTGTGATTCCGGGTTGGTGGTACATTAGCACCATAATCTGACCAACTTCCAGGCAAGCTTTGAATGATTAATTGTTCAAACAGATTTAAATTGTTCAAATTGTGATGAACACATTTTTTCTGTTAATTAAAATTAAATTGTGTATAGACACTAATGGGTTATAAAATGATCTATTATTGAATCAATATCTTGAAACCACATTTAGCCCTGACTGGTGTGGCTCAGTGGGTTGGGCGTCATCCTGCAAACTTAAAGGTCACTGGTTTGATTCCCCATCAGGGCACATAGTTGGGTGTGAGCCAGGCCCCTGGTTGGAGACATACAAGAGGCAACTGATCCATGTTTCTCTCACACATCGAGGTTTCTCTCCTTCTCTTTCTCCCTCCCTTCCCCCTCTCTAAAAATAGATAAAAGAAATCTTTTAAGAAAGAAGCCACACTTAAATTTTCTGAATAAAGGTAGGACTTAAAAATGATGTCTGCTGCCAGGAAAAGAAAGATTAAATTCTAAGTATAAGTTTGCATAGCTCCCCCCAAATAATTAAGATTATATACAGAGATGTAGGGAGGGAAGCATGCCAATCTTCCACGGTACAGATGAACGTGCAGCATGCACACACATTCCAGGGAGTTGATCTGCGAAGTTTTGAGCAGCTGTGAAGAAAATGTACTAAAATACGGGATGCGATTGTGGCTTAATCCAATATGACATTTTTGGCCGACAAATTTAATGAGGTGTCATCTCAGGGAAACGTACCTTCCTGGCTTGTGTGCTGTGAACTACCCATTACTATAGAGTAGACTCTGTACTTAAAAAGGACATGGAGGAGAATGAGGCATTTTTAGTGTGTATTTTAGTTATTGCTTATGTTTTATTGTAGTTTAATGGAAAACCACTTCATTTTATCCGTTTTTAGTCATGCGACAGAGTAAAAGCAGAGCAATGATTTTCTTTATTACTATTATGCAATGATGACATCGCAGACACAGGCCACCCTGGGCATGTCTCACTTGCCCCTCCCGGTTCCCCAGTCTTCGCCTGCTGCTATGCCCTGGAATGCTGGCCTTCCATGCACTGCATCATCTGGGCTGATCCTAGCCTAGGAGATATTAAAAAATACAAAATTATTCCACGGAAAATATCAGTTCTCCCTTGTACCTTTGAATATAACCTCAGTTTTTCTTTTGGGGGCTAGCAAAACTGATACTCAGAATTTTCCCTTCCCTTCCTGACAATGGACATCATTATGAATCATATGTTTACTTGGGAAATTTAGATCAGCAGTGGGGTCTTTTCCCAGAAGGCAGAAGGAGAATGGTCCCCAGTTACCCTCTGCTGGAGTCCAGGCACCTGCGACCTCCCCAGACCCACCATGGTCAGATGCCAGCCACCCATCCATCCATCGGTGGTCAGCAGACCTGAGGCATGCACCACTCTTCCCTGTTTTTCCTTAGCCCTTCCCAAACTTTCCTTCATTAACCTCTTCCAAAGGACCACAGGGAGTAGGCCATAGTTATCCTGCGTGAAATCTGAATATTGAACTTAACAGCATTTATAGGAAAAAGTAATACAGAAAACTGAAAACAAAATTCCAAGTAAATGAAGGTTTGTTTGGGAATTAGTTTATAAGTAAAGCTATAAAGTATATATAAAATTGATTTCCTTTTTAAATATAAATATATACATATAATACTAATAGCTGTTTAATTTTCAGCATATAATACACTTATATGGAAGCAATCTAATATATTCAAATATGATAAACCTTTGTTTTTTGCAATTGTTGCATGAAAGAGCACCATGTCTGAAATAATATTCATTTGTTTTGAAGTGTCTGTTTTCTAATAGTGTGCTATTAATAAGACTTATAGTTTGTATGTGTGCCTGAAAAAATGCAGTAATTCATTGACTGTGAACAAATGATTAATGCCCTTTATTTTTCCCCTTCAGTACATTTGTTAATTATAACACTCCATTATAAACACTGAGTATACAGGTTTTCTTTGGTTAAGGAATTTTATATAGTTTGTGTGTTAAGGATACAGAGAAGAGCAAATCTCCTCAATCAAAATCCCCCAGGACAAGTGTTCTAATGAGGGAAACACATGTGGCCTGGGCACAGGCTCCCAGAGAGAGGAGCCGGGCGGAGATGAGCACACGTGTGTTGTGGAGTCACAACCAAGGGGCAGCAGCTCGGCTGTCCGTTGCTGCCTCTGTCTCTGGCTTTACAACGGGGGAAGCTGAGGGGGGGCGGGCAGTTCACTCCTAACGATGCTTTAGCTGGTCCATGTGTTTCTGTGGCTTTTAATCAGTTCACACTCAAACTGTCTTAAGGAATAGTATCTCAGTCTGGAATCAAAGGCTCAAGGATAGATGGACAGGGACTATCAAATCTATCTCAATTTTGCCTGACAGTTTCACCATTGCAGGCATGAGTATGTACCAAACATTTTAAAGAGAATAAGTAAAAATAAAAGCTAATGACCCAAGAGAGCAGTCAGCAGGATTCTTGAAAGGTCTTTTTCTGTTAAAATGCAAGACATGTTTCCAAAAGGTATTCCTTTTTTAAATTTTATTTTATTAAAGGTATTGGGAGAACACTGATTAATAAGAGTATGTAGGCTTCAAGCGTACGTTTCTGCGATGCCTGATCTGTGTGTTGCACTGTGTGCCCACCACCCACAGTCGGATCATCTCTGTCACAACATATTTAACCCTGTGCCCTTCACTTCCCCCACTCCCTTTCTCTCTGGCAACCACCGACCGCATCATGGTGTCTATGAGTTTTTGTTCTTCTTAATTTTTTATTTGTTGCTTTCAGTTTCGTATCCCACATATGAGTGAAATCATATGATTCTTACCTTTTTCCTACTTACTTTGCTTAGCATAGTATTCCCAAAAGCTGTTCTTAATATTGAAGTGTGTTCAATTATCTTTCATTTTCAGATTTCCAATTACATTAGTTTCTACAGGTCCACTAATTGTAAAGCTTTCGTGTGTAAAACTTCATAGGAAAGTTTATATTAGTGTCCTAAAATTGTGGAATATTGGTTTATTATTTTTTTAATAAAATATTTAAGTACTTCTTAAAATTAAACAGAAACATACCTTAAATGTGCATGATTTAGGAATAAACTTGGATTTTTGAGATTATAAAATAGTAAAAATACCAGAAATCTTTAGGTGACTTAATTTAATTAAATTTAATTAACATTCTTAAACCCAAATTAAGTATTATAAACATATCGAAGAGAGTGGATTAGAAGGGGATTAATAACAGGGATTTTAATAATCAACATTTTCACTCATTTAATTGTGTTTGCATTAAGTGACGAGGATGGCCTGCGGTGAGTGCTGCCCTTTGCTTAGATACAGGGCACCTGGAGAGAGAGATGTGTGAGCCGACTGCGGCTCCCTGCGGTCACGCAGAGCGGGGAGGGCTCTGGGGCTTTCCAGAAAGCCGCCCAGCAGACAGCCACGGGGAGGGTTCTGATGCTGAGAGGGAACGTTTCCTGACTGCTCTTGTGGTGGTGAACTTTATGTCTCCGCTTGGCACTTATATACAGCTTCTTAAACCATTCTTAGTCCCTGAAGACCATGAGAAAGTCATACTCCTGTGTAACATAATACAGCCATCCCGAGTACAACCCCAGATGTTCTAACTCTCCCCCTGAAGAGGACACCAATCCTTGGTGGCATTCGTATCCTTGGTTTCTTGGAAATTAAAGATTATGATTTAAAGCCAACAACCCTTCAGTGCTATAGAAGAAAGTTAATGCCTCTTGTAGATCTGTACAGACTGTGACCCTGTTATTATTGACTTTATTTGGGGATCAAGGACAGTGCAGGAGATATATACAGCTTCCAAGTTCACAAGAGGTGGGCTTGTGATGCTTAGTTTTATGTCAGGTTAGCTAGGCTGTGGCTCCCGGATATTTGGGCAAGCATTATTCCAGATGTTCTATGAAAGTATTATATAGATAAGATTAAATTTAAATCAGAAGACTTTGAGTAAAGTAAATTGCCCTCTATAGTGTGGGTAGGCCTCATCTAATGAGTTGAAAGGTGTTAGGAGGAAAAAAAAAGAACTTTTTGCAAGGAAAGGGAATTCTGACAGCAGAATGACTTTGGACTTGAACTACGTCATAAGCTCATTCCTGGGTTTCCTGCTGGCATATCCTGAAAACTATGAACTTGCCAGGCTCTACAACTTTACAATCATGCGAGCCAATTTCTTAAAATAAATACTTGCCCTCCCCTCTCTCTGTCTCTCTCTCTGTCTCTGTCTCTCTGTGTATATATGTGTGTATATATATACACACACATACACACAGATACTACATATGCAAACATTACATATCTTTGTATATACACATGCTCATTTTATATCCTATTGGCTCTTTTCTCTGGGGAACACTAATACAGTGCTTTTCCATTGATGTGCAAAGCTATTTTCATCATGTATCATGTGCCATCTGTGCTTGGATGGAGTTGGAATTCGAGCTCCTTTCCATGTAGCCAGTTTTAACTATTGTGGGTGGATAATAAACCTCTTCTTTTTCAAAAGTGCCATGGCTATTTTGGCTTCTACAATTCCATTAGGATTATAGTATCATCTTCTTAATTTATGCTAAAATTCCTGTTGAGATTTTCATTAGAATACCAATGAATTTTTCCTTGGAAAAAAAACTATCCTGATTCTTCCATATGTTAATGTTCCCTCCTAGCAGGCCTCCTTGTATGCCTGGTAAACACTGAGCGCACATCCTCAGGGTGGTTTTCATGGGCACCCCATGTGTCTGGGGCTTGGGAAACATCTACGAAGGGAGGGTTTGTGTTTATTCCAGGACAGGACCCCGGTGCTCTCCATTTTCACAATCATAGGTTTCATACTAATTCCTCAACTCATTATGAAATATTCAATTGGTGTGAATTTCATACCTGCATGCAACTAAGGTCCCTGAATTCTCAAGAGTGTTTTATTTTAGCCCAGCCTCTGAGCACAGGTTTTCTTCGTAGTTCCCTGAACTGGAGACCAGAATTGTTTCAGATTCCTTTTTACACACACTCTGATTTCTGACTTTCCATGGGCAGCTCAGCTTCAGGCTCCATTTTACTGAGTTCCCGTTTCCTAGAACCTCTGTTCTATGTGTACATCGGAGCCAGAGCTCCTACCTTCACCTGGTTCAGATAGTTCCCAAATGCTTTTACACCCCAGCTTTTGCACTCTAGGCGTGTACTTTATCTTTGGTTTCATTGATCGTAACTGTTAAATACATACTTACCTGTTTTCGTTTTTATTTTCCAAAACTCATTCAGAACTTGGATTAATTATCAGTCCCAAAGCTTTTGGAAGCTGTTGTGAAATGACAGCATAGACAACATAACATGTCTGCATTCTAGCAACAGAACACCACGTCGTCGTCTCGACCACCATTTCTCATCTATGAAATAGAAATAACGAAATAGTACAAGTTATGAGAATTGTTTTAGAAATACCTTCGAATGGTGTTAGAACACGTTATATGCTTAATAAACAGGAAGCATTATAGCATTTTACTTAATTCTACTATCTGTTCATGAAGGGTGGTGAGAAAGCAAATAAGAATTTTAAAAATATTAAGAGTACTAGGAGAGGGGAGGGAATTTCAGGGGAAAAGGGAAGGGTTTACAGGAACAAGTATAAAGGACACATGGACAAAAACTAGGGGGGATGGAAATGGGAGGGAGGCGGGGAGGCCTGGGGTGGTGGGCTGGGATGGGAGTAAAGGAC
Source organism: Anoura caudifer (assembly GCA_004027475.1). Lineage (NCBI taxonomy): Eukaryota > Metazoa > Chordata > Mammalia > Chiroptera > Phyllostomidae > Anoura > Anoura caudifer. The sequence continues at coordinate 86,508 of PVKU01002655.1, forward strand.
AAAAACTGTACAAAATAATAATTAAAATAAAATAAAATAAAATAAAATAAAATAAAATAAAATAAAACTTGTACAGTTTTCTTGTACAGAAAACTGTACGAGAACAACAATTAAAATAAAATTAAAAAAAGGTACCAGTAATTTTGCTGATGTTTTAATCATGGAGTGCATTCTCAAGAGTGTGCTTGAGATGCATCAGTTTCTTTTACAAATTGAATAATGAGATCCCTGGCTACAAATAATGAAAGAGATGATTAAATTAGATATGTCCAAACTTTGGAATGTTTTGGACTCTTGACGTTATTTTTTTCTGTCATTAAAATACGTTTCTCTCATCTTCATAGATTACTAAGATGAGAATTCCATGAATACAAGGATTCCTTCCCCTTCTCCTTCTGTCCCCTTCTCTGTCCCTCTGTCTCACTCCCTCTCTCTCTCTTCCTGTGTACCGGTCAGTGTCGTATGCGTGTGTATCTGCAGATCTAGCTACCTGTTTTGACACACTTTATTCAACAGATAGGGATTTTTTACTTTGATTTTCTGACTCACTGAGATGAAATCTTATATCATCTTTTCCTTTAAAAACATAAGCACATAAAACTACTGAATACAATTCTGCTGTATCATAGAGTTTGGCATCTTAATCAGAGAATTTTATTTCTTACAACATCACCTTTAGTCACAGCTCTGTCTTGTGTCTATGCCATCTTTTTAAAAGCCAGTGTTTGAACTGTTCCATGAGCTTATCACCTCATAAAATATATTCTCTCTCTATGATATTCAATTTTTAGTACATGCTAATAAAATCAACCTCACGGTATTGAATTATCGACTTTTCTAAGTTCTAAAAGTGTAGAGCCTGGATCTAAGGAGGTTGTTGGAGATGGGCGTGACAGCCACCTCCTGTGTTCCTACTGGATCAGACCTGCAGATGGGAGTATCCTTGGTCAGCATCGTCATCTGCACTCCGACCCAGTTCTCATAAAAGCTGGACTGTGAGAGTCGTGGTTCTCTAGCTTTGTTTTATATGTGACAGCCCATCTTCATATAAACTGTGATGCTCAGATAAGGGCAAGGCACCACCATAGGCACGTCAGCTGTGTTTTAATACCCATAATAATTTAAATGGCTTAGCATTGTTATTAAGCATTGGAGTGCTTAAGTAATTTATCTGTGGTCATATCTTCAGTAAATTGAAGGCTCCATTCAATCCTTGATCATCTGTCTCCAGTGTCCTTGATCTTGCTACTGTGTATGTGGCTCCCACTCACATGGAGCCATAAAGCTGTGCCTCTGGCAAAGCCACACGGTCAACTGTGACTCTGTCAGGGTGCTCCTGATCGTAAAACAGATAGAGAGACTGGTGACTATGAAAGTCTTCATTGTTAAGTCTGTCCTTAATTGAAATGTAACTGTCCCTGCTGCATTTGATGCATTTCACACTATAGCAGGAATTTATATCACAATTTCTAGAATTTTGCCATTTGCTTTTAACTGATCTATATTTGCTCAAGCTTTATTTGGTCATTTCGATTTCACTTTCTCTCTCTCATAAAGAGTGCATTCCAGATTAGTTTTTCTACCTTTGGTTTGCCAATATAATGCATAATTTTTGGTATTTGCATCTAGGGATTAGATTGGTGGATAAGATGGAAGTACTTTAGTTTGTTTTCTATATAATTTTCTACAGTTTTGCCTGAGAGATTTAGATATGATTTGAATGTGTCTCTTGTATCTAAGAAATGATTGCCCAGTAAATTTTGTTAATGGCACTCTTAAAATTTTGCCTCCTTTAATTTTTTGGACTTCTCATGAGAATAAATCAAAAATCACTAATAGCATCATTTTAAACTATGAGTAAACTCACGATATAGAGTCTCTTTTATTATGTTTAAGAATAGAAAACAACAGATTTAGTACTTCAAGGGAAATATTTTACTAAATAATATATTTCTATCTCAAAAGAAATTGACTTCTGAATATAAGAGGGGAGGTAGGAGCTCCTCCCGATTCTTGGATAACATAGAGACAGAATATGCTTGAGGGGCTGAAGCAATCATAACTTTAATCTTTATAGTAATAGGGGAAGCAGAACGTCACTGTTATTTTCGCCCTCCCAGAAAGTTAACCAAGTTCACCGCTGAGGCTCTTTTCTTATATGCAGAACTCCTTAGCTGATTAAGGAGGGCTCAGGGGCTTCTTAAAGCTTTTTGAGGTAACAACGATGTTCGGCTATTTGGGGGCTTGCTCCTTTTCCATGAGGAGTTACATAATGAAAATAAGCAAACTGTACTTCACAGATTCACTTTTATCTGTACCCCAGAAAGCTGTACACGCAGTTTCTGTTGTCCACCAGGTGTAACTGTCCTGGCTCCGTTTCGGAAGTGCGGATTGCAGGTTGTGTAGTGCAGCCCCGCGCAGCTGGATGTGAAATCTATCAGAGCTTTGGGCAGTTGACTCAGATCAACTGAAAACCCAGAGCCTTTTTTTCGCCCTGCGTCTGGTTCTCACACTTGTACACAATCCTTCCTTTGCAGTGTCTGAGGCCCTGTCCTTTAGCCTTACCCACCTGGTGTCAGGGAAAAAGACCAGATCTATAATGCTTGTAGAAAAGCTATGGAAACAATACATCTATTATTTCATTAGAAATACATTTCTGTCATGTTACTTTATTTTATTCAAAGGGTAAGGATCCAGTTCTGTTATTTAATGGGCACACAAAAGCGGTTTTGTTCCACAGCAACATCTAACCATTTTTTCGATTTTAACTATCTTCTGCGCTTCTCAGACCACGAAAAGAGACAAAGACGTTTTTCCGGACCTTCTGGGTGGTGTTATTTATACATAAGAGAACATGTTTTCTTTAGTACAGCTGCAGACTGATATCAATCTGCTGTTTGGAAACTCTCTGAGTAAAAACAAATGTAACAAGTTAGATCAGGTCCTGATCTTTTCACTCTGATGAAGTGAAGATCTATTAAAAATAATGATATAATGATCGCACTAATTTGGCTGGTACCGCTGTCCCAAATCAAAGCTGTAGCTGGAGGCAGCTGGAGGTATTTTATTGAAAGCCAAAGTAAATTGGGGCAGTTCCCCTAGTAGTATAAATTAGTCAGAACCTTGGAGACATCGGTACATTTTAGGAGCGAAGTACTGAACTCTTTTTCTAGGAATTATGTCACCTTAATTCAGTAATTTGGTATGCCTCGGGGTTTGCATGTATTTTAGAGATACTGTAATGAAGCGTGTGAGTATTCATTTAAACACAGAAGTCCCCCAAGAATAAAAGGCATGCCTAATTCACTGGAAATGCTATCATTCTCAGGATGTTTCCAGGAGTGAGGCAAACGCATACTAGCTAGGGTAGATAAGTCATTAGAAGCATATGTGGATAAGGTGGATAAAGTGGGCTATGAAGATCATTGAAAATTAGGTCATCCTCAAATGAATTAATAAAAACTCACAGAGATTACAAACTGAAGGAGTACAGAGTGCTTGCCTCCTCCCTTGTTGTCTTCCAGCCTCTGTCTGGCTTTGATGGGCCCCTACTCACCATTTCAATGTCTTCAAACCCTGCATATTTTTTTGTGTTTGACTTTGAAGAATTTACTTATAACTTATAACTAGGGCTTTACACATTGGGGTAAACCTTTTTGTCACGTATCGTGGTATGAGAAATCACAGAAATGTTGCATATTGTTAAAATTAAAATTGAGGAAACAGATTAATATGGATTAAAATCATTTTTCTTTTGTAACTAGAGTTTGGTGAAAAAGCAATGCCAAATGGGTCTTAAAAGCTCTAAAAGCTATTTGCTAAAGTTAAGTTTGTTCATTATTAACTACTTCAGTCCAGGAAATATTTCCTTTTATTCTGCACATAACCCCATACAGCTCCAGGTTTTACTAGCATTGTATAAGATTTTGTATTTTTCTCCTTCCTATTAAAATTTTAGCAAAAAGAAGTGTGGTGGGATCAAGAGCACAGGTTTTAGGATTAGATGGCTCTGTATTACAACCTTGGTCTGTCCTTTTTTGTGGGATAAGCTTGGATATTTTTCTTAAACTTTGTGATTCTTATTTTCTCTTTTCAGATATGGATCTATCTATCTATCTATCTGTCTGTCTATCTATATACCAAGAGACCTATGTTATAATGCTTTTATTATTATTATTATTATTATACAATTTTATGAAGTCTGGAAAATAAAGTTCCTCTTCTAATGGTGGGTAAAAATATATTTGCTGAGTAGAAAATGTGTATTTTTCCCATTCTCATTATTTGTATTTGGATTAAATGCACATGTGTTCCTACTTTATGAACAATGCATGCATTTCTCTTTGCACCCGACTACATAAGCTTGTATGAGAATTTTAAACTGAATATTATCATATAACAGTTATATAACCTGTGCTTTTGAAGCTCTGTTCAAAAGGATTCACCTTCCGTGGTTTTAGGAAAATGAAGATGAGAAAACATTATTTTGGGAACAGAATCAATGGGCAGGGTGTCACACTTGCACAAAGAAGGCTGTCAGCCCCAAGGACCTGCATCCGTGCCAAAGCATTCCAGGAAGCCTAGTATCTATGCTGGGCAGAAATGCATTGTGCAGCTGGTAGAAGAACTCTTGACTGTCTCCATATGATACCAGCATTGAAGTAGTTGCAGTGTGGGAATATAAGCATGGTATTTTTATTTCCACTTCAGTAACGAGGCAGTTGGTTAATATAATATTAGGTTGGCCAAAAAGTCTATTTAGTGTTTTTCATAAAACATAAGACACATTTTTCATTTCCACCAATAACTTTATTGATTTGGAAATTTTGAGTGTGTCGGCTGTCTCCCGCTATCGGCTTCTACTGGGCAGAGGCCAGGGGTGCTGCTAAACATCTTCCAGTGCATAGACACAGCCCCACAGCAGATAATTATGTGGCCAAAATGTCAACAGTACCAAGAAACTTTGCAAACCACTTTTGACATGTTCGACCAGTCACAGCACCTTCTCTATACGCTGCACAAATCATTTTTTGTATTTCAATTGTCTATTTACCTTTCTTGAAATAATAAGGCATAATACATCAAAAATGTTGTGTGTCTTCTTCCATCCTCAGTATTAAAATGGCTGCGCAAAAATTCACCAGTTTTGATGCTTTTTTAATATGCATGCTGACATGACAGCTGTCACAATACAATCTAACAAAATTGTTTCAAATTAAGTGAAAGACAAACTAGCACTACTAGAGCCATTGTAGAGAAAAAACATAACGGACTTTTTGGCCAACCTGATATTTTCACTGACATCATGACAGTTTCTGATATGCACACACAGCCATGTTAGGCTTCAAAAGGAACCATCAGAAAGGTTACACTTGAAGGTTTTTTTCCTGTTATTTTAATATGTGAGTTGGTTGGAGACTATTTTTTTTTCTGTGAGAACATATTATTAAACACTTCCAGAGGTGAGGTAGGAGAATGTTTACATTTCTTAGGGTCTTCTCCAAATAATAAGGTGCCTATGAATAAATTAATTAAGGTAGAGAGATGTTATTTTATTGACCTCAGTTGACAAAAACAAGGTCATGGATTTATTGTGGAAGGCAAATATTAATCTGTGCTCTTTAAGATACAATAATCCATCAAAATCTTAACAGGTATGTGTGGGTGGCAGAATATCTCAAATATTTAAGTACAGGTCTGTGTACATTGTTTAATATATCTATACCCTAAAATTGTATTATAGAAGCTGAAGTCTAACCTCATAGTTGCCTAGGCTAAATTATTAAGAAATAAGTATTATTAAATGAAAATGTCCCGAGGGTGTCACATTAAAAGCAGCTCACTGCATTTTGATATAACTTTCCATGTGAATTTGATTCTGGTTGTTACTCTGTCAGTGTGCGTGTCAGGAGCACGCCTGGGCAAACAGTCAAGGGAAAATAAACTCTACCGGTGTGTGTAACTGTTCTTTTTAGTGCAATATTTTTATTTTCACTGCAATATTTTGATCAATATTTTAGCCAAGGTTCCCTTCGATGGATTCAAGGAGGAAGAAGCTATAATGCACCCAAACAACAGAAGAGTCTTCGATGCTAGAAACAAATGCACACAAAGACATAGATGAACCTTGAACCGGTACTGCTAAGTAACAGAAGACAGTCTGAAAAAAAGTAATGCAGCTCTGTACCCTGTAATCCCACTTACACGGCACTCCGAAAAGGACAAAGCTGCAGCGATGGTGACAGGCTCAGTGGGCGGCACGGATGGGGGCGGGGGGAACTGAATAGATGAAGCGCAGGAGGTTTGCTGAAGTGAAGAAACGATTCTGTACGACACTGCAATGGCAAGTGCGTGGCACCGTGTGCTCGTCAAAACTCATAGACATTTACAGCAGAAAGCGTAAATCTTAATATTTGGAAATTTTAAAGGTATCATTTGGGAAGTCACTGGATCCTAGGATGGGATGCCAAATGTACCAACACAATATAACTCTGCAATGACCTCACTGACCTGTGTAGCTTTGAAGATGGAATCTCTGTGACTAAAGCCAAAGGAACTGCATGCACATGGACACTGAGTCTAGGTCACAAAGATGTTTTTGCAGGGGTATGGGGTGACGACGGTTTGGCTATCTTTACATGTACAGCAGAGTTGAACAACTTAGTAAATGGAAGGTGGACTGGATGAGCCAGTTTTCTTATCGTTGGAGAGGGAGTTTGCAAACCAGGAAGGAGAGGAAGCTAGAATGATCTTATACCAAAGGACTAGAGTCAGAAACATCGATAAGAACTTTGTGTGCCTTAATCTGGATTCCAGTGGCCAGGTACAGAAATAGTCAATGCCCATGTGTGAGTACAGTGTGCTAGTATGTACGGATGTCTTCTCTTAGTTAGCTGAGAGGAGCTAGAAACAATGGAGTCTAGGAGTGACAGACGAAGATCTGGCTTTGTAATATCTTTCTTAGGCTCAGCAAACAGCACTTCTCCAAGGAATGAATGATTCCAGGACTGGCGCAGGAAGGATGCAAGGAGGTAAGGTGGGCGTCTTATAGTACTCGGAAAAGGAAAGAGAGAAGTGAAGACACCCAAACACAATGATGGTCAAAGAAACAGGAGTCAACTGAACCAGCTCCTAATAGCCAAAGCAGAGAAAGAAAAGAGCAACAAATTAAATAAAGAGTCTTGGATTTTAGCCCAAAGTATAAAATAAATATCCATGGGTTCATACTGATAGGAATGATGATTTGAATAAGTAAATGAAAAGAAATAGACGAATCTCTCAGGTGGGGTAACTCTAAATCATTTATGTTAGATGCGCTGCCATGGAGCAGGTGGAGCAGCAAAAGGACAGAGAAGATCTAAGAAAATATACATAACAATGACGTTAGTTAATGGTAATGTAGCCATATTGGTTCATCAGTTGTATCAAATGTACTATACACTGTAAGGTGTTACTAATGGGGGAACTGGGTTTGGCAGATACTGGAACTCTGTAAATCCTTTGAAATTTTTCTGTAAATCTAAAACGTTTCTAAAATAAAAAAAGTTTATGTAAAAATTCTGGTCTGTCCTTTTGTTGAATGCACAGTGACAAAGAGATAGTCTGAGCAGGTAAATATATAGTTACTTCTGTTAATAACATGATTTAATTAAAATGTAAAGTAGTATGTAACCTTTCCTTCAATTTCTGTACATTTTTCGAATAGACCTAAAACGTTGCCGATTGACCTAATTACTCTCAGAAGAGCCAGCGCTTCCACGGGGCTGAGTTCATTTCCCTTCAAGGAAAGAAGCTTTTAAGAGAAGCTCATTAACATTTTCATCTCACCAAGTTTCTAGTTCACATTTTTCTCTTTCTTGCATATGCAAAGCCGTTAGAGAGGTAACAGAAAAAACAGTTGTGACATGGGCTGTAATTACCTGTGATGGGACAGCGGCCCCTCCACCTGTGGAGAGGTGGTGGTTAAAGGACACACAGATGGTTTGGGGATGCTGAGATTCAGTCTGGCTTTAACATTTTATTAAGCATCTGAAAGATCTCTTCTAGGCATTCTTTTAGGAGAGTAACCCAACTGTGAATATATGTTTCAAGTATTTGTCATAAGAGAATTATGTATATGCTCAATTCATTTAACACACTAATAGAATGTCTAACGTGTGCCAGGCAATTCTACCATAGCAATAAAGATGCCTTGGCGAGCAGAACGGAAGCAAAGTGCTGTCTGTCCCTCATAGCATGGCGTAGTTTTCATTATGTGCTGGTTTATACGTGGCTTTCGGAATCAAAAAGTTAGAGAAAACAGTAGCATTTTAAGTTTTTACATACTTGCCCTTCTAGGTTTCTTTGAATCCTGATAGTAAAGGAAATAATCAAAACTTATTCTAGAATGAAATGTGTTAAAATATGTAAACCAGTAAGAATTTAAAAACAAGAGAAATTAACCATAGGCTTATTGCATTATCTGTAATGATCAAAAATTTTGTTTTATAAAAGTGAAGAATAATTTTGCCTTACCCCATTGGTCTCTTTTTTTTCTCTCCAAATTTTGCAACATTATTTTTTAAAGTTCTTTTGGACAAGTATTTATTAAATACCAGTATCAAGCATATTTTTTTACTGGACAGTGAGAATAAAAAAATACAAAAATACTATTTCCATATCAGAAATTTTATGAACTAAATTATGACAATTTTATTCTATTGTAGAGTAAAATGTGATAAATGTTGTCAGCTGTAAAGTCCATTCTAAATATTTTTGGGGCCCAGAAAAAGAGGACAAATGAGCTCTTACAAACCAGATGTCTAAAATGTGGAAGTTACTCTTAACTAGATCATGAAACAGATAATGAAGTTTCTTTGCTTCATTGCAACAATTATAACTTCAAAACAAGAAGTTGCAAAATATGTTGCTATGGATTAAATTGTATTTCTGCCCCCAAATATATTAATATTCTGATCCCTGATGCCTGTGAGGCTCATTTGGAAATAAGGTCTTTGCAGACCTAGTCAAGGTCGATTTGAGGTCATTACGGTGGTCCTTAATCCACATAATGCATGTCCTCATAAGAAGAGGGGGACTCGGACACTGTTTCACTGTGAGAGCGCGCTTGGAGGATGAGGACTGGCACAGACATGGAAGGAAGATGACCTTGTGAAAATGGAAGTCATGTGAAGACTGGAGTTACACTGTTCACAAGCCAGGGAACACCCAGGGCTCCTTTTAACATGCGTTCATTCAATGCCAGTATCAAGGAAGTTTTTACACCAGCTACTGGGAATAAAACCAGAAGTCAGAGGAGGCCAGGAGGGACCCTCGCCTACAAGCTTTGGAGGCAGAGTGCCCTGTCAACATCTTGGGTTTGGGTTTCTAGTTTCTGAAACTCTGAGAATAAGTTTCTGTCGTTTGAAGTCATCAAGGTTGTGGGCCTTTGTAACAGCAGCCCTAGGAAATGAGTGATTATGTGTAGAATTCACACTTTTATTAAATGGCAAAAATTTAAAAATACATCAAACACAACTGAATATAAGTATGGTATAAATTCAGCTGTTTAGTTGATGGGTAGGCAATATTTGGATTATATAGAAAATTAAAATTTTTATAATTTAAAAATTGTTTTTCATGTTATGTATTATTATGAATTAGGTATCTGTCATGCAGTATATTTCCTTGCCTTCATTTAAAAAATAACATTATTTTGATATCAAGATTTTAATTTATTCTATTAGTAATAATTATTGGCATATACTTTTAAAATGATAAAAACATTTTAAAATATTTAGATATAAAGAATTATAAATAAGTAAATCTATTTCAAGCTACAAAATTTGAATATAGTTTCATAAAGCAAGTAAGTTAAATAAAATATAAATATTAAAATTATAATTACCAGTGTTTTCCAAAACCTCACTATTCTTTTCAATTTTCAAAAATTGTATGTTACAACTTATAGAAAACTAAATATAATAAATTAATGACTTTGCAAACTTAAATTTAGGTAAACCTGAAAATTATATTGAATTTCTGGAAGAAATAATTTAATGAAATATTGTCATAAAAATTAACTGATTTTTAGTTGCAGCATTCAAGGCGATGCTAGTGTACCAAGGTAAAGAATCATTTTCAGGATAGTAGTGTTGTTCTACACAAACGTGGAAACCTGAGGTCCAGCTCACTTGAATGGAATCGCGTTCAGTCTCGGACTGGTCCTTGAAGTGCTGCGCAGCGTTCGGATGACGCCTCCAGCAGAAGCTCCAATAGGACTGCGCGCCAGGGAAGCGGGTGGCCTGCGTGCCAGGTCGCCGGTCACGTGGGTTTACAGGCGTCACGGACTGGGCAGTGGTTTCTCTGTCCACGTCCCTCTCATACAGACAGCCCTCTGAAATCATGACTATCTGGTTTTAAATCTTATAATTTTCAATATTGTCATGATCCAGAATATGCCGGGAATTATCAACAATTCATCAACTTGGATCTTCTGAAGATTTTAAAGGTATTTCTTAGCATTTAATTTTTATGTTTTTTATTTTAATCAGGAGGAAATAAAGATTTTTATAAGAACATACCTCAAATTGTATGTAAGTAAATCATTGTGGAATAGAAAATGTATAGAAACCTACTTTATAGGAAGCTTCAAATATTTCTTTCCTTTAAACAGGAATATATAAACAACATCTATGGTAATTCAAACAAGATGAATGCTTTTTAAAGCAAGTTGTTAACCTATCTTAAGAAATTAATGGGAAGCAATGTAAATGTGATATATTTGGGCATTCCACAAGGTACACAGTTGTACACTGCAACATTGTACTAAATCTCTATCACACATAAGGGCAACAACTTGCATCGTATTGTTTGGAGAAAGAGGGAATGACTGAGATTAAAACAAAAATGCTGCCCATTCAACTTTCATCTCTTTCAGGGTAACATAGTGAGCAGTGATGCTAAACTTCTAATTCACATAGTAGGGAAGGGATTTTCATTGCTTTCCTGGTGCAACTTGGAATAAGTTTCCCAAAACCTCTTTTTCTGTTTCTGTTCTCTTTATTTTGCTTTCAGACTCGTGCTGTGAGTCTCACATAAAAGAAAACAGCGACAGTAACTATTACCTGAAATGAATTTGCCTAAATCTAGATAGGTAGATGTCAGATAAATAGAGAGGCAGATCAAAAATTATCTTTATAGATAAATACCGGTAGATTAAAAATATTCTTTATAGATAAATACATTTTGGTTTAGGAGTAGTTGTGAATGGTTTTCTAAAATAGTTAGGAATGTTTATCTCATTTAATAAAATAATTGATACCGTATTAATTTTAACTGACACGATTAGAGATTGCCCTGTACAAATAATCTTAGTTATTTTAGGAGAATCTGTTTAGCCAATGGTAGAGGTTAGTGGGTAAACCAACCTTTCATGGTATATATTTAGAATTGTGAACAGTCATCTTGAGAATTAATAGTGTTTACAATGAAATGAATATGAGTGTTTCCATTTTATTCACTTCCATTACATATAACACCTGCCACACAGTTCTTTAATTCCTATTTTATCCTTAAAGTTATAATGATTCCAAGATCTGATTTTGTTGAACAGTTTTTTTTTTTGTGTGTGGAAATGGTAGTGTCTGCCAAATTAAACCATTTCTAAGAGTGCTCATTTATCTTCCTTGGATTTTAACCAAATGCATTTCAGAGATAATGATATAACATATCTACAAAAGTCAAACTTGACTGGCATAAGGTTTAAGTAGAAATATTCTCTCTATGTCTATATTCTTATCCATATCTATTAGGCACTCTGCCCAACTTTAAAGATCCTCATGCCTGAGGACAGTGGATTTCACTTTGTCTGCAGGTGGGGATCACTTGGGGAGCTAAAAAGATACTGATAAAAGGTCCTGTCATCAGAAATTCAGACTTAGTTGGTCATGGGCATTGGGTCGTGGTTACTGAAATTTTAAAAGCTCTCTAGGAGTTTCTCATGTCCAGTGACACAGTAGAACCACTGCCTTAGGATTTTAAGGCGGCGTCATTGAGAAAGGTAATATCTTGGATTTTACAAACGTTCAAAATGACAGAGTGCTGTTTTATTTGAAAATGTTTTAAAATAGCATATTTGATGATACATATATACTATAACTTACTTCAAATCCACAACTAAATAAAATATGATTTAAAATTATTCTTAATATTATTTTTGTTCCTGATCCATGAAGCCATTATTTTAAAATGTTTAAGTTTTCACAATATTACCCTTTAGAGTATTGATATTAAAGATGCATGTTTATTAAGGTAGATTTGGATTCAGTGCTGTGCTGATGAATATTTAACCACCAGATCTTCGAGGACAAAATGACCGTGATTTGCAGTAATTTCCGATTTCCGTGACATATTTACTTGTACCATGGCCACTCTCAGGCTACACGGTGTCAGCCAGCTCGCAAAATTTCTGAGCATTTGATGGCTGCTGCCAGCTTGAAGCTGGCTAAAGCGTGCCGCGGTCACACATGGCTTGCATGTGTCTGCCGTGTTGTAGAACACTAAACACTCTTACAGAAATGTGCTCATTAATCCTCAGATCCACACAGTGACAGAGCAGCAGTACAGTTAGCTCCAAGTCAAAGGAAAGAGATAGGGGGTTTAAAGGAGGTTAACATTTCTCGAGTCAGGCAACCATCTACAGGTAACTCTGAATGCCTGTTATGAATAAGATGCTTTTCTTCCAGCTGTCAATTCATGACAATATCCCCACCCTCATCAAGCCTTTACTCTATTTTCCCATTTTCCTCATCCTCTTCCTGCTGGGGGTGGGATACCCTGGCACAGTAATACATACATGTCTTCATGGGAAAACTAATTCATATTAGCAACAGAAAATTTCCTTGCAGATGGTCAGTCTACCCTGAAGTGTCTTTTATATATTTCTATATGTTTTAGAGAGAGAGGAAAAGAAAGAGAGGGAGAGAGAAAGAGATAGAGAGAGGAGACATCAATTTGTTGTTCCACTTAATTATGCATTTATTGATTGATTTTTGTATGTGCCCTGACCTGAGATCAAACCCACAACCTTAGGGTATTAAGATGATGCTCTAACCAACCGAGCTACCCAACCAGGCCCTACCCTGAAAAGTCTTAAAGCTTTAAGTGTACTTCTAGAGAGTATCATAAGTGTCTGCCCTTTTTCCTCCCTGATAGAGGCTTAACGCTTCAACGTGCAGCCTGTGGACTTGGCTTGCTAATAACCTAAGCCAAGGCCTGCCAAATCATGATCTTTTAATCTACACCTGGCCTTACTGTTCTGTTCATTTATCTGCTCATTAATGTAACTGCTTCCTTCCCAACATCTCTTTTTCTCTTAAGAAGAGGGTTAGGTAAAGAGACTGAGCTAACGTGAAATTACAGCCTAGTTGGAGATCAATGAATTTCTCACAATAATGAAAATCGCCTGATGTTGTTTTGATCCAGGAATTGCAGTAGAAAGACTTTTTCTAAGTCTCTTATTCTTATAGGTCATATGTATTTCTTATTTTTCAATTTTAATTGAAGTTTCATTAATTGAATTTATCTGTGGGCATAGCAATATAGCATCTCAAATATCTCAAGCATAAAGTATTTGGGATTCTTTTGTGCTTTTTTTTTGCTTTATTGTTGCTCAACGAGATAGATAGAGTAATATACACAGTGACATAATACTGCACACACATTACAGACTAAAAGGAATATACGTTATGTCAGGTATTAAGACAAATCCAAAAGTTGGAACTGCAGATTTACAGGCATAAGCATCAGATTAGTCTGACTTCACAGACAGGTGAGAGAGAGAGAGAGAAATAGGGATGGAGGTTAAAATAGATGGGGAGGCAGAGAGACAGAATATGTTTGAATCAGTGTGGTTGTCTTCAGAATGGAAATGACAGTGATAATCCAAATTTGAATGTGTATGCCATAGGTGAATCTCCTGAGTTCATGATATGACCAAAATACCTAAAACCTCACTTATTCTTCGGGTGCTAAGGTTTGTTCACTGTGGAGTCAAGGATTATGGTAGTTTGATTGTCGTGTGTTATATGGGTGGTTCTGAGTTTAGGATATTACCATTGTCATACCTGAGATTGACACACATATTTGATAGCCTTAGGCTAATGCTATGAACATGTATTCAAAATGAATAGTGGATAGGCTAATTTAAAAATAAATTCATAGTATGAACTTTTACTTTTAAAATGTTATTTTTGAAATTGCTGGCTTAATCACTTTAATTCATTCTTCTTAGGCCGTTTGTGTTAACTCTGATTATATTCATCTGTTACATCTGCTTTTCTTAGTTGTCTGATAAAAATATGTCTATAATAGACATAAAACTTGGACAGTTAAATTGCTTTGAAATTAGAATATTACTCTTAATGTTGATTATTAACTCTTTATAAAGGTAAACCAATTGCAATAAGCCTCAGGGTACATACCAATTAAATATTTTCAAGCTATAAAAATAAAAATAGCTCTAGCATGAGAATTTTAAATACCAACTGATGTTTCTTGATCTGAAAAGTTAAGTTTTATAATCTGCCCTCAAGTTCATAAAACTAGAGTCTCTGGAGGATAAGTAGACACCTAGTCAACAGCGCTTACTGATTTCTTCTGGGAAGAAGCTAAAGCAATGAATCTGGTGAGCTTTTGACTCCTTAAAATAGGATTTTTAGTTCCTAAACCTTAGGGGGAATGAATGTATAAAAGTCACACAGGAGTGATGCCACCTATCACTGCAAAATATGGTACTTTTCTACTGAAGCCTCCTTTTTTTCTTTTTTTGCCTGATTAGGTAATATCTAGTCCCACTAAAACTGTGTATCCCCACAATTCTGCTTACTAATTTATTTAGTAAAAAAGACTAGTTATTAAAATTGTATATCTTTTAACTACAAATATGGGTCTAATGTCTTATGTTTTACCTGGATGGCCAAACTAGGGTGAATTCAGATGGTGGTTGAGTTAATGTCCTCAGATAGAAGCAAAAGACTCTAACTCTAAGTAACTTAAGGAAAAATCAATAAATATATCATTGGAGAGATACTGCTCACTAAGACAGAGGAAAAGCCTGAGAATGATGCTTCAGGTAGGAAAAAAAAGAAAATCTAAGTGAGCTCATCAACCTCAGCCACAGAATCCCTGCATCTTTTTCACAGCACTGACACCGTGATTACCCAGAATTCCTTGTTCACAACAGGCTTTCCTTGTATTATTCCAGGTAAGGTTTGAATGCCCAGGGATATAATTTGATTAGCATGGTTGGTGCACATGCCAAACATTTAATTGGGACATGGCATTAAGCAGGTCGGCAGACGACATTTCTACAGGAACTGTGTGCAGTGGCCAATTTGCAATGCAGACGTCACCAAGCAAAGTCAAAGAAAAGTGTTGCCACTATGGAATAATAGAATAACAATTTTAGATATCTCTTGAATGCATCATTTTCTCCTTAATATTGTTTTTCTTTTCATGAAAAGCTGGAGTGACCTATAGGGTCCCTCTGAAGGAGAAAAATGGGGCATTTACCATGAGTAGGCTGCCCACATTGAACAGTTTGAAAGTGTAGTTTATAAGAGTAGAAAAAATTAAAGCCTCGAAGCAATCTTGTCATTTCTTCTATATAAGTATGGATTATCCTGAAAATCAGACCCTATTAATAGTTAATTATTAACTTTAGTTTAACATGATGAGATAGACATTTAATTTTCTCTTCTCACCAGGTAAGAGCTTAGGTTGCATTTCCCAGCCTCTCTTGCAGTTAGGTGGGTCATGTGATGGCATTTTAGTCCCTAGGACTTGAGCAGGCATGGCCAGAACCACTTGCAGACAGGCCTGTGTAAAAGCCTGCATCTGTTAGCCTCTGCTCCTCCCTATTCTGATGGACGAGAATGGAAACACCCCACAGAGCAATTTTGGAAACCACACATTGAAGATGGCAGAGCTGCCCTCCACCAGGATCCCTTATGGACTGAGTTGAATCACAAACTGCCTCCTTGGGTTAGTAGGTAAATAGGAAACTCTGAATATTTTTTGTGCCTTATTTTTGTGTTTAGATGTATTTATTTCAGTGGTAATAGTTAACCTACTTAATACTCTTCATAGGATTTATTTCACACTGCGGATTTAGCTTCTTTCTAAACACTTACTTTGCTGTCATCATACACTTCTGAGAAGAGCCTTGTGAATTATGAACTAAACCCGATGAAAGCAGCCGGCGCCCCACCGGAGTGCCGAGCCACCGCTTCTTGCAGGAGGCTTCCCAGTGGTGCCCCTGCTTGCGAGGACCATGCGAGTAAAGGGGCTGGCTTGTTAGGAGCAGCTTTGCTCTGGCCGCATTCTAGGGCCCACCCCGTCGTTAGCAGGCTCTGCACTAATGTCGGCGTTCTCCGAGTTTCCCAAGGAGGGTGTATGCGTGAGGCAGAATAAGAGAGTGAGGGCAGAAATTCTCGCTGTGCTTTGCAAACACGTGATTGGTTCTCTTACCCTTCTGCCCCTTTCCACCCTGTATCACTTCCCCCATGGAAATGCGCACAGGCCCCTTAGCATGACTCCTTCGACACATTGCAGCGCGGTGTTATAAAAGCTAAATGCACCACACCTTTCCTTTGTCCTTCCTTTCCCCCAAATGAGCAGGTTGCATGTAAGACCCAGGAGAATGATGTAAGAATCTGCACATGGATTCTTTTAAAACTCACTAAAATAATATTTATTTTAAGGCCTAGAGTATATACTTTATAAATAATCATTTCATTAATTTTAGTTGAAAAGTAAAGTTTGCTGTAGCGGAAGAGAGATTCTGGAAAGAAAAACAAACAAACAACAACAACAACAACAACAACAACAAAACCCAGCAACAACCTGAAACCTGAAAACCAAACCGTAGCCCTCCCTGGCTTTTTCTCTTGGGACAAGCCAACGGCATTCTCAGTGTGAAAACTGGAGAAAGCGTTTGAGGTGGAGGCTTCTCCTGGATCCACTGAAGCGCAGGGCTCCTTGGTGCTGAGCTGAGGACGAGAACAGCATTTCCCAATGAGCAACAACGGCTCAGCTCCCAGGTGCTCAGGGAAGAGCTGTACCTGCCTGCTCACACGGACACTTGGGCGGGACTGCCTGGTCTTCCAGAATCTGGAAAGGAGCTGCCAAGGGAGCCTTCAGGTCCTGAGGCTGGGACAGGCCAGGCAAACACAGCTGCTAGGACCTGGGAGGAAAGAGCATTTTAATTTTTCTCTGGGCTCAGGAAATAGCTGGCTATTATGTCTCTTGTCTAGTCAGAGGCTTAGAAAGAGCTGTGTCTTCAGGTGACTATTCCTTTGTTCTCCCTAGCCTAGTAACCATATCTGATCACTGAGGGTATGAAAGGAAAAAAAATATTCCATGCTGAAGAGCACAAGGAACCACAGGAAGAAATAACTGAAAGAACCCAGTGAGTAAGTTGCTGGCGTGGAAATGGGGTTATCGGAATCAGCAGACAACAAACTTAACAACACAATAATATGAGCCCTTGAGGGGCACCAATTAGGTTTTTAAAATCATAATATTAACTCTGCAAAAACTCATTTAAGCATTTGGAAGAGTGGGTCATCAGTATTCAGCACCAAGTTAGTGGCCTGGCAGATCATGTGAAATTAATAGCTCAGAACCCACAGGAAAAAAAAAATAGAAATGGCAAGTAATGAAAACGATAGACGTTTCTAGGACAGTTGCCAGAGATATAATATGAAAATAATATGTTTTAGAAAAAGAATAGATGCTATAGAAGAAATTATTAAATAAATCAAAGGGGATAATTTATCTGATCCATAGATTTAAAAATCTCATCAAGTCCCAGGCAGGAGTAATTTAAAAAAATGTCTTTCCCATCGTAGTGAATCCCTTGAAGTCCAAGGACAAAGGCAATAACCCACAGCCTCCACTATTACAACAGATTACTTACAGAGGAGCAAGCCTATGCGCATCAGCTTCTCACTGGTAGCACTACGTGATGGGGGTCGATGCGACAGAAAGGACAGCAGTCCAAGAATAAGGTATTCACACAAGATAGAGTTTTTATTTTAGGGTAAGGAAAAGTCCTTAAGGAATGGAAACTCCTTTAGAGAGTCTGTTAATGGCATATGCCATCAGAGGAAAATAGTTGAAAAACTAATTTGATCTAGTGGCAACTGCATAAAACCAGCTAGGGAAGTAAGAAGAGAAAATAGTTGTGACCAATAAATTTTGACACACATGCTTGTCTTAAGGGATGAGAATGAAAGTAGAATTATGTAAAATACACTTGCAGTGTTATGAGTATGTATGATGAGGGACAACCTAATAATGAGCTGTAGGAGGATGGATAAGCATGGGAACACGGGGGGCTGGGCGGGGTTCGGACCGGGAAGCCGACGCCCTCAAAGCCCACCGCAAACGTGGGCTGAAGAGTGACACGGAGAAAGCCGGCAGACAGGGCCCAGGGGAGAAAAATTACAAATGTAAGTCACAGTTGCCATTTTTAGCTATTCTGAGTAATAAATAGTAAACAGAGAATAACATTTAGTATAAGGGGATCCTAGAGAAAGTGACTCAATACACGTGATTTAAAAATGCCCAGATTTTTAGAGTTAGGACTTCAATTTTTCGGCTGTCTTTTCTATAAAAGCAAAAGTCCAAGAAGAAAGCTACAGAAGTGAGGACGTGTAATTTGTGTTCACAGGGACACACAGAGACTTGGAATAAGCTGTGCTTATGAGGAGGACAAAGGCTAAAGTCACTGAGCTCCCATATTTGGTTGCAGATGAAGCCCCTCAGAGGATTAAGTCACACCCGTTTCTGTTTACTTGAAGACATGTACTAGATGTACATTTTATAGAGATAGATCAGTGCCAGAAAAAGACATTCATGTGATTGCCTGTTGTTATTACTGTTGGGTTAAAGTTTGTATATACTGTTTTGTTACCATATTTTGCCATGTATAATGCATGTATAATGTGCACCATTTTTTGCCCAAAGTTTTGAGGGAAAAATAGGGACGTGCATTATACGTGGGTAGTACTAATTCTCTATCTATATGAATGTTTTTAATTATTTTATTTATGCTTGCACATTAAAAGTGTAACTGTAGAAAGCAATGATGATCTTCCTATGCAAAATAATACCTTGCAAGACGGTCATCAGTTTTGTTTCTAAATATGAATGAATACAAAGTTAAATTAAAAAATTAAAACAAAAGTTTTTTTTTCCCTGAAAGTTCAGGCCAAAAATATGTGTGCACACTATGCAGAAGAGCACATTATACACGGCAAAATACAGTATTTTGTGTTTTGTTACAAAGTCACTTGAGTTATGTAAGAAAAGTGGTTCTAGAATGTTTTTCTAGTTTGCATATTTTTCGAGTTTTCTAAAAGGTCCTGCAGCATTCCTATACAAATTTAGCACACATAATGTGAAAAGAAAGAGGATTATTAGATGGTTTTATATTACCAGATTTTCAGCTAAATGCTTACAGATTTTTTATTGGTTTGTCCATATCAACACACAGCCACATTTTACAATTGATTTGGAATATGTTAAATGTATTTACCAGTTGTGAGCCAAACTGAAGGGTATATAAACACACATTTCTCTCTATACACACACACACACACACACACACACACACACGTATGCACATATAAAATAACAAAAACAAGTAATTACAATTGTATCAGTATTACTATAAGACTAGATTAGATGCAATATCTCAGATAACCAGTTAAAATGACCAAAAATTTCATGAAATTAGCAGGTAATTAACTATAGTGATGTTTTACCCCCTACATTCACCTTTTCCAGCTGCTGAAAATTTTCAGTAGGTTTAATTACAATACTATTATTTCAGGTTATCCAAGTGTTCTGGATCTCTTACAGGTTTCCAGGTGAATGATTAATTAAAATTGATGTTTTAATTAATGAACTATAATCTACATAATTCCACTTTCTATGTATGAGTAAGCCAAGATAACTATTTTAATTTTTAGTAACAAAGAAACATAGTTTCACATTTTCAATCAAATGCAATTCAGTTTCATGAAATAATATACCTTGAGTTCAGTAGAATTAGCTGTTATGAAGTTTTCTGACAGGAAGTACCAGCTTTCTTAAGCTCTTTATTTTATTGTTCAAAATCAATTGAAATTTTCCCACAAATCTTTTACAGCCTCTCTGTCTCTCTCCCTTTCATTCCAGAAGCATTTCATTAGATTTCACAAATGAGTGAGCCTGTGAACAAGTGAACTGAAATAGATGTGGTTTGATTCACTACTTCTCTTTCATTAGGCCAACATGCAGTAGATTGCTTCTGTTAATCCAAGTGTATAGAATTCAAAAAAGAAAAGACTTCTCTTTAAAAAGCTTGTAAAACTAAATGTAGATTTGAGCCAAGCATCCATTATTATTTAAATCATTGAGGCAAGACTAAAAGTGATCTTTTGCAAAAATGTTTAGTAACGTATATTATGAGAGCCAGTATTTAAACTCCATGTGTTGTTTTTTTAACATGCGGATGCTTATTAATAACAGGCATCTAAATCAAATCTCTCTTATTAGCAGCAACAAATTTTTACATGCTAACTTAATTGCTGCAGTAAGTGGCTATTTTAAGGTAAATGTGAACATGTTTAGATATAATTAGGAACAAGTAAAGCTTTGAAAGGACAAATTGGTAATAGTTTTTGCAATTTGAAAGTTATTTAGCAGCTGTATTCAGGGATAGAAAGAAAACTAGTGATGTTAATTAATTGAAGTAAGTTGATTTTAATGAATTTAGTAAAATGTTTCTGTTTATCTGGTACTTCCCTTTATACTTTAGTGGTCAGGAATCTTATCAGAAGGGTAGATGATCGGTTTCTAGAACTCTCTTGTTTGAGATTAATGGAAATATTGATTGTTTATTTTACTTTGCAAGTTCTTTATTGACTGCTAACCCATATATTATCTGGTGTTGCCATGGTTTTTTTATTGGAAATATCAGCAAAATCTTCAAAAGGGATAACATTACATTACCAAAATACTCTTTTCTAAAGAAACTATTTATTTAACTTTTTAAGACTTTATTTATTTACTTTTTAGAGAGGGGGAGGAGAAAGAGAGGGAGAGAAACATCAATGTACGGTTGTCTCTTACATGCTGCCTCCTGGGGACCTGGCCTGCAACCCAGGCATGTACCCTGACTGGGAATTGAACCGGTGACCCTTTAATTAGCAGGCCAGCACTCAGTCCACTGAACCACACCAGCCAGGGCATCAAAATATTCTTGAATTTACCAGTCTATATTTATAAAAATCATTAAATATAATAACAACAGTACTTTTACCATTCTTAAATTTTCTGCAATATTCAAACCATTCCAAGATTACTAAATTATTTCTTAGTGAAGTTTATTAACTTAACAGTTTTTTCATTGGCACTTTGAAGAGTATCAAGGCTACTTTTATTTATGCATATATTATATTATGAAAATACTCAAGCATAATCTTGTTTGAACACCTATGAAATTGTCCAGAAAACAATTTCATCAATTAAATTCATTACTAAACTATTTTAAAATATTTTATTTTAGTTTCTTTCTAGGTTCAAGAACACTGACACATTTTAAATGTATAATATTATTATTTTTAAAAAATATTAAATTTCATGGGCTTACACAAATAAATGCATTACAGGATAAATACTCTAATAAATTTAATAAAGTTGGGAGATGAAGAAACAAACTGTCCAATTTTAAATATCATGTTAATTAAACTTTCCATTTACAGCTGTGAATTTTTAAAAATGTTGAGCTCATTATAATTATAATGAAATATCGAGCACAAGTATATGAACTTTAATAATTGATATCAGTGTATTCTCTATATAACTCTATGGAATGTTGAAAAGAAATAGTTATGAGAAAGAAAGTTCATATTGGGAAGTTAATATTTTTAAAACCAATATAGATGACATAAAATTTTAGGATAGTTGTTATTTGACCTTAAACAGAAAAATGAGAAGATTATTTTATGCTGATTTTAGTTACTGGGGAAAAGAAACTTTTTGAAAGTTGATGAAGTTCATTTTAGTAGCCTTTAGTGACAGTTTGCTAGAACCTGAATCTTCTAAGATCCCTACCTTAAATTTTAATCAATCCAATAAGAATTCCAACTCACTACCATACCTGGGTAAATCAAACTGTACCTGGACCAGAACACTAATGACCACATAATCACCCCATGTTCCCCCACCCTCTCTCTCTGCAAATCTAGATACATGAAAATTATAAATAAGAGGGTTGCTTTCTGATCATTGAATCATGAGAGGGGCTAAATGGGTCAATATTTTAATGATATCAGACTAGGATGTATCCATTTCTGAAGGAGGGATTGAGATTCTCAAATCCTGTTGATTTGTTTTATGCTTATCCAGGATGGTGTTTGTGTGGATAGTAACAAATTTATTTATGTTAGTAATTCTCTCACCATTTATGTCTGCAAGGTTGACTAATATTTCTGCATAATACAGTTCTTCCCAATTGTTAATATCTTTTATCAGGTTAAAATTAATATATCTTTTTTTTTTTTTACAGGGGATTCTTATCCATAGAACCTAGAATGGTGGAAGAAAAGGGTTTTTTTTTTTTGGTCCCCCACAGTATACTATGTTTGACTAAAATAAAGACCTAATTGTAAATAATAAATTATCTGTGTAGGAGAAAGAAACCTACCACATATGTGAAAATACATTAGTCTTAGATATTGCAACTTAAGTTGGTATATTTTCTTAAGTTTCTGTGGTTGGTCAGAACAACATAGAACATTCACTAAGGAAATTTACTAAGAAAATGCAGAATTCAAATCAGATTTTGCTACTTTTAGGCTTTGGTCTGCTGCAAAGGCAACTTGGAAACAAACAAAACTGGTAATGGTGAGATATTTTAGAAGTATTTTAGTTAAAACATCTAAATGTACCTTATACACAGAGCAAATTGTCTCAATACTATTAAATATGTACTGCTTTTTTGTGCAAAGGACGATAGTCTAGTTTTCAGGAGGACAGCATCAGTTTTGCAAAATGACATTTCAGGGAAGCACACTGTTTGAACTGGCCTGTTTAGCTGAAGCAAAAGAAAGTCTCCAGCTGATCCCTTTGATTTCCCTAGCTGGCTTCTTTGATTACTCTCATATGGATCATGCAAAAACCATATGGGGGAAATTTACTCTTTTCGTATTTGCAACTAAAACCTGCTGGGAGACTTAGTTCTTATAGTTTATAAGCAAACAAGGGAGAAAGACACATAATTTTTATTTCAGGGCAAAGAATGAACTTTGTAAAACTCAAAATGAAAAGAACAGCTTTCAGGGAGTATTTAATGTAATTTTACTCAGATAATTCCCTTCTCTAGTTTTGATTCTTCTGTTAGTGTTGATTCTCTGTTCATTGGTTAACAAAATATCTCCTCATTTTTCATCCTTTATTTGATGATATTTCTTCGGAAATTAACACAACCTTGCAAAACTTATGCTTTTTTTAATACATTCATTATATCCCATATGACCAATGATAAAAAAATCAATATTTTGTGTACCTTCCTGCCTAGCAGTAGTGCATTCATTTATATATGGATTATCAAATATTATTGAATGCCCAAGGTATACGAAGAAGTGTTTCAGGTTTCAGGGATCCTGTAATGAGCAAGACAGAAATGGTACCTTTATCGGTGTCATGCTGGGTGTGTGGGAAACAAACTACTTTTACTGTGATTTTAGGTAAAGGTGAGTGCTACAGATTGACAACAGGTCACTTGCCAACCTCCAGAGAGGTTCACCGTAAAACATCACGGAACCCCTAAGCCAGTAACACATCACCCTGAGATTTCTGTTTGGCTCCAAGAGACCCAAAGGCTTAGCCCAAAAGAGAATGGAGCCTTTGAGCTCCAAAGGGTCAAGTGTGCTACCTTCGGGCACACCTGCTTCTTTCATGTCTTAAGAACCAGGGTCATGGAAGCCGCAGATATCTACAAAAATGGCAAAATCATACTAAAAAACAGCCTAGATTTACAATGGCCACCATGGGGACTGTTTCAGCTAGACAAGGTCACTCGTTTAAGAACTTGAACGTAAATGTTTGCATATCAAACTAGCAAAATGGGTCACCTAGTGCAGTCGGTGTACAGCAGCTTCCAAAAGGCTTCAAAGTTCCAAAATAGCTTCATTGAAGTATTTGTGGCAAAAGGCAAATGAGAAATTCAAGACACAAGAAGGACCCAATACAAAAAGCAACTGGCCACTGCTGCCTTCCTAGCTCAGTCTGAACTGCCTTCCCCTCAGAGGAGAATGTCAGTCGCCTTTGAAAATAGAGCTGCCAGGGTTAAGGGTGATCCTCTGGTGTCTTCTACTCCTTGGTCAAAAACCAAACTAAGGGCCTGTGTTAAAGAATTTCTTCAACATACAGAGGATTGCCAAAGGTTTTTTTTGGAAGAATTGAGAGTCGCTGTTGGTGCCTGTGACTCCAGCCTGCCAGATCTTTACCAGCTTCCGGCACATGTGGTTGGGTCCTGTTCGTACCCCAAACCAATGCAAAAATGGCAAACCCCAAGGATACCATTTGAGACCCTCACTTTTCAATGTGTTCCCCTCATGTACCAGAGAAGACTGTCAATAGCACAATTGATGTTTTAAAAGCCATTTCTAGAGTCTTCCATTCCCCTGTTGATTGGTCTGTTCTTCAAACATACAAAGAAAAAAAAAAATGAATCTGTGGCAGACTTTAAAGTGGGTTTGGAAGTTCTCTTTCTATTGCATTCCAAGTCTCATATCATAAATAAAGCCAACTGATCTGCTCTAGCTGCCCTTTGTGTAAATGGATTATTTCCTGAGATTAGTGGATTGATAAAAAGGGAGGAAATACAGCTTCTGGTTTGACTGAAAGGATTTTGAATCAGGACCTTAAAGAAAAGTCTACTAGGACAAGTAAAAATGGATAAATAAACGACCTTCTTACTGCTGTTCTTGTACCTTCTGAAATTGCTGTCGTCAAAACTGAGGCAGGCCGCCAAAGACTGACCCTGAGTGCCTGGGAAATGCCCTCGCGGACTTCCCTGCAAAGGCGGCAGGTACAGAATCGGTCAAGGCCGCGGTGCATGTGGACGAAGTCCACTCTGCTACTGCGAAGCATGACACCTAGTGCCAGGTATTGCCATCCTGATGTCCCAACCATATGCTCCTGGACTGGAGAAGTCATAACGAGAAGACAATAGTTATTCATTGAATGCACAGTTGGGGCTATGGGAAACCCAAACTGGAAACTTGGTTCTTTTAGCTACCTAGAAAACGCTGTTTTTTGTTTGTTTGTTTGTTTGTTTGTTTGTTTATTTGTTTGTTTTTTAATCCCCTCCCTCACCATGGTGTAATTAAGATGACTCAAATTATAAATAAACATTATGTGAATGTGGAGATGGGGAGACTCCTATGAAACCGTAAAAACAGTTTACCACTGAAGTCTCACCTACCAGGTTTGCAAGCCTTGGAAAACATTTTCCCCCCAACGGGTCTCAAATCCCCACCCTCTGGACGTTTTGAATACCTGCAGCTGGACTTCATTCAACTGCCACTCTGTCTGGATTATCAACATGTGCTTGTTGTGGTATGTATGCTTTTCGGATGGATTGAAGACTTCCCCTGCTGAAAGGCACATGCCCTCAAGTGACAAAGAAACCGTTGGAAGGCATTTACCACCTGGGATGAACCTTTCACAGTTGCCAGCGGATGAGGCACCCATTTGCAGGACAAAACATGCGCAATTTAACAAAGCCTTGCAGATTTCCTGGAATTACCGCTGTCCCAATCACTCTCAGTTAATTACTAGACAAGACTGTAAAAACTAATGGTATCCTGAAACTTAAAATCTCTAGACTTGCTGAAACTACTGGACTCCTTTACTCTAAGGTATTGCTTCTGGTCTTGCTGGCCCATTTAAGAAACGTAAATTCAATCACCCGCAGACCAGTGCCTGCTGGCGTGCACTCCCTGCTGACCCCTTTTTGTCTCACATTGCTACGACCACTCACTGGGAATCTTTCATGCCCAAGCCTGAAGTCCATGACCAATAAGTTAATGAAGCTTCGTGGGTCCCAATGCAAAGAATTCTGTTGGTCACTGTCTGGAGCCTGGTGACTATGTGTTGTGGACACATCATGAGGGGAGGACAATCCTGGAACGCTACTGGAAGGGAACTCACCAGGCGTTCTTGCCCGCTGACGCTGCTGCCAACCTGGGGAGCATGCGCCTTAGGTGTGCATCTCACAGCTAAAAGCTCCTCCTGCCACCTGGTCCTGCACTGCCGTTGGCGACCAGGAAACAAAATGATGGAGAAGAGAAGTAGCAGGCATCACCGTAGACATGATGCCTGACCAAGAATTCGCACTAGCCCCTTTAGGAGTGTCTTACCTGCTGAATTCAACTTTCGTGGCCAGAATGCCCAATGCCCTGTTTTTGCTTTTCTTGGATTAGAACTCTACTCCTCCAGCTAAACATAAATACCTATGTCACTCTTAGTACATTTTTACCCCCACGTTCATATGATTATCTGATTCAGATCTTCCTCCAGTCACAAAAAGTTCTTACCAGAAACTCATTTTTGTGAGGTACTTAGTCGACTCTCTATTTTAGAGATTACTTCGAGAATGCCCTGGAAACCTAACTGATCCCTGGCTTGAAGGAGCAAATGCAAAGATCCCTGCAAATGAATCCACTAGCAGCATCACCCTAGTGGAAATGGTTTGTGCCCCAGCAGATTTGTCTTTGCCTGTGGTGGCTGCCTTTGGTTTATCTGGAAGGTTTATCTTTGCCTGTGGTGGCTATCGCTCTTCTTGGGCTCATGGATGCCTAGATGGCTGGTGCATGGAGGAACTAATAATGATCAGGATTTAGTGTTTTTCCTTTGGCTGGGCCATACTTCCCCCGTTAGGAGTAAATGTAACTGAGAATGTAATCAGGAATCTCTCCTTAACTTTTGAAAGTATAGCAGAATTAACTATTAAGGCAATAGCTACTAAACTGAAGTCCTTAGACCCTTTGACCCAAGTTGCTCTTGGTAATAGGGTAGCCCTTGATTATGTTTCAGCTGAGCAGGCTGTGGCCAACTCTGCCTGCTGCACCTGCATGCATACTTCCGGGAAGCTGAAACTGAGTTACATAAGGTCCCCGAGCAAGCCACTTGGCTTTCAGAGGCCACACCTTCAGTGAGGTCTATCTTTGAGTTACTCAGTTTTGATTGGTTCGGGTCTTGGGGACCGTGGCTCCAAAGAACACTAACATTGGGTATTGTCTTGCTTGTAATGATCATAATAATATTTCTGGTGTGCTGCATTCTCTCAAAAACTTCAAATGCATACTGCAACTAAACACCGAGCAAATGATCTCCCTAAAATGAAACATCAGAAGAGGGCAAAGAAAATGACCAACTTAAAAATTCGGACTCTGAAGTCATGGCCCATATTTACAGGGATTAAAGGAAAAAACATCGCCATCTCTGAATACCACCCAAAGGATCAAGAAAAACAGTGAGGACCCCAGAGCCTTAGCGAGGAGGGGTGCTAATGCCTTAAATTTTGATTCTATCTCAGTTAAGCTAAAACTCTGATCAAAAAGAGGGAGAGAGGGGGGCAAGGTACATAGAACAAGTAGCACAGACGGTGGGTAGAAAATAGACAGGAGGAGGGCAAGAATAGTGTGGGAAATGTAGAAGCTAAAGAACTTATGACACGTGGGCATGAACTAAAGGGGGGAATGTGGGTGGGAGGGGGTGTGCAGGGTAGAGGGGGGTGTGCAGGGTGGAGGGGAATGATGGCAGAGAAATGGGACAACTGTAATAGCATAATCAATAAAATATATTTTAAAAAAGAGGAAATTGTTGTTTTTTCTTTCCTTTATTTCTATTATATATTTTTTCTATTACCATTTAGTCCCCTCATACCTGTCTCCCGCTGCGATCACCATCAATCTGGGATTCTCTGGTCAGCACTAAAGGGGTGATTTGCCCAATCCCTTTCCTCCCCAAATGAGGGTGACCTTGCCTGAAAGAATCCTGTGTTTTCCTTTCCAATTCCATGTCCCACCACTTTTCTGGTTTTCAAAACATTCCCATTTCTGCAGCTCAGTAGAGGTCCTTTCTGTTTGCTAGATGGGATACTGCCAGATTCATGAATCATTGAATAAAGCCAAGTTGATATTTAAATTTACTCATTTGACTTCTGTTATTTTTTAGCAGCATACATTAGGAAGTTTCATGGCCACCTCTTTAAGTTCAGTAATTTACTAGAAGAACTCAGAGAACTTAGGAAAACAATTTACTTATGGTCGCTAGTTTATTATTAAGGATACAACTCAGTGCAGCCGAATGGAGTAGATGCAGAGGACAAGAGATGGTGTGAGGAGGTGGAGTGGGTTGCTCAGAGTTCCCGGTCTTGCCAGGTGCACCACCCTCCCACACGGAGACTCTCTGGACCCTGATGTGTAGGGGTTTTTATGGCGATGGCATCACATAGTCATACTAGACTGTGTTCCAGATCATTGGTGATTGAACTCGATCTCTACTCCCTCTCTCCTCCCGGGAGATCTGGGTTAAGGGCGAAAGTTGCAGCCCTAGAGTTATGGCTTAACCCTTCTGGAGACCAGCCCCAGCTTGAAGCTTTCTGGGGACTCACCATCTCATTGACATAAAAAAAGCTCATCACTCAGAAGCTCCCAAGAGCTTTAGAAGCTTGGTGAAGGAACCGGGGACAAAGACAAATATTTATTTTTCATTGTACTACAATAGGCTAGGAGATGCAGTTTGTCACAGGGGGGTCAGGAATGGCCTTTCTCTGACAACATGACATTTGAGCAGATACTGGAATAAAGTGAAGGATTAAGACTTAAATGTCTGCCCTCAGACAGACATTTAAGTGGATTGAGCGCAGGCCTGCAAACCAAAGGATCAAGGTTCGATTCCCAGTCAGGGCACATGCCTGGGTTGCAGGCCAGGTCCCAGTAGGGGACATACAAGAGGCAACCACACATTGATATTTCTCTCCCTCTCTCCTTCCCTTCCCCTCTAAAGATAAACTAAATAATAATAAAAAAAGACTTAAATGTCTGAATGAAGTGCCTTTGAGTTCACGAAACAAGGGCAGCAAAGATGTGTCCTGTGTAAAGAGGAAGTAAAGTAAAGGGTGGGAGGAGTTGAGTTCTCAGAACCGCTGAGAACATGGCCCATGTTTAGCCTTATGGATCCTGAGAGCCAATGACTCCAGACTGGAGGCAAAAGAATGGCTTGTTTCGAATGTGGTTTCGAAAAGATCAGCCTGGCTACTCTGTAGCCAAGGAGGCACAAGAGTAGAAACTGTGAAATCATTCTTTTTTATTATTATTAAACTTATAGACATAGAGATTTGGCATTTTGGGAGATTTGAATAATGGAAACCAAACTTTTAACTGAAATGATAGTTCCTCTGGGAAGTCTTCCTTGAATTATTATGCAGACTTAAGTGCTTTCTTCTCAGGGCCCGTCGAACATCATTTTCAAATGTCTACTAAAAATAGTACCTACTGCAGTTTTATGGTTATTTGATTATGTGTCTACAACACCATTAGTATGTTATAAGCCCCTGGAGAACTGATTCGGAGTTTGTTCATCTTTCTGCCTGGTGGTTACCATATTGGAGGTAATCAATAAATTTTATTGAATGTGTGAATGGACCCAAGCTCTTAAATATGTTTCTTTTGAGACTTAAATATCCAGTTTGCCATGCTGCTTGTTTCTTTTTTCTTTTGCATAGAAAAGGAATCTTTTAAAAATAATTTAAGTCTATACCATTTAGTGCACATATTAAAATGTATACCATTATATTCATGATATGACTTAGTAACAACTTCCTTTTCAGTATGGTACATTCCAACAATTTTATGACCTTTATATCCAAGTTTTCCTTCCTTCTGGTTCTAATACAACACATTGTAGCATGCTGAAATGAAATCTTTATTCTACACCATATGGCAGTCTTCTGATAGCAGTCAACAACTAGCAAAAATTTGAGGAGGGAAAATAATAACATATTCCATTCTACACAGCATTATTCTGTTAGCACTTGCTGAGAAATAAATAAGAGAGCTTGCATAGTCAATAGAGAATGCAGAAAACAAATATTATTCTGTACATGTGTTAAAACTACAGGTTTTATTTAATACTGTTTAGCCATCTAGAAAAGTAGTAAAAACAAACAAGAAAGGTTATATACTAAACGAGGACATGAAATGGGTGATTATCAATTGCAACACTTATGTCTCAGTTGTTCGTGTAAATATTTGTTTATATATCTAATTGTAACTCCTTTCAGTCTCCTCTACTGACACTTGTCTCTGAGTAGTTAAAACAAAAAAAGCCATCTACACATTACTTTTAAATGATCCATTTAAATATTTTCCTGAAGTACAGAGTGGTAATATTTATGAATATTGTTTTGTATTTTAAGTTTTAGTTAGAAGTAATTTCTATTTTAAGATACTGCTACTTTGCAAAAGGTAATAAAACAATACTTGCAAACATTAAATTTTACTTTTTTTATAGGTAAGACTGTGTCCCTAATGCTTATAATCCTACTTTCTCTTTTATTTTATTTATTTATTTAAATATTTTAAAAAATCCTCACTTGGGAACATTTTCCCATTGCTTTTTGAGAGAGAGGAAGGGGGAGAGCGCGTGAGAGAGAAACATTGATATACAGGGCAGTCATCGATTGGTTGCCTGTCATAGGCTCCCTGACTGGGGATCGAACCTGTAACATAGGCATGTGTCCTGATCAGGAATCAAACATGCAAAGTTTCGGTGTCCTGGATGACGCTCAGCCAACTGGCCATACTGGCTAGGGCTACTTTCTCATTTTTTTCAAAATCAGCAATAGTGTACGATTGGCATTCCTACAGTAGATTTTTTTTTTAAACACTGAATTAAAAAAGAATATATATTTAAGGAACATTTAAAATATTATTGAGTCAAAGTGTTTCTACAAAAGAGGGTTTTTTAATTAGATCAGCTTTGACTCTTCTTGTTGCAGTTAAATAGCAGGCATAGGCCCTGCCACTTCATGCTATTTCAGTTACATCTTGAGTTTGGAGCAAAACAGCATTTAAGTGAGTATGTCTTTTTAAGTAACAAAGCTCCAGAGCGGAATGGGAACTATCACTAATGAAGGAAATTTAGACCACTGACTCTATTTACTTCAAGGCTTCTCCATGATTTTTCAGGCATTGTTTGGCAGTAAGTTAAATGCAGGAGTTACATTCTCTTTCCAGACACCAGTGCACAACTGGGGGGCAAAATCGTCATTTTCTCATAGCTTGGAGAAAGTAAAAATCTCGTGCTTTCAAAATGTGCAATTGCGACCGGTCAGTTATCACATTCATTTGATGTTATTTTAAATTAAACAGAAAGCATTAGCACTATCCTAGCTGATTATTTTTTAGCAGAGAAACCTTTAGGCAGAATTATAAATTAAACTGCTGCTTTCTTTAGAAGGACATTTATTTCTGGAGGCTTATCGGCATTGGTCTAATTTAGCTTTAATGCAACGGGGTCACTGGGGTTGAAAACACATGGCTTGTTTTTGCATGCTGTTCTGCAAGAGTTTATCTCGTGAGACGAAGTGATCAATGCTTATACTAGCTATTCAGCTTATTCTCTCCCCTGAGTCCATGAGAGCTTATACATTTCTACTTAGTAAAGCCAGCTGAGAGGGCCAGAGTAGTTACTTTTACTTCAAAGTAATCCTAAGTATCCCTCCGAAACCGTTCTTCCCAAGGGCACAATTAGGGTGGTTCTTCCCCTCTCCACAGACCGCTTTTAATCACTTTGATGTGGCTGTAATTATTTCTTTCTACCACTGTTGGGCCTGGGTGCACAAAGGCTACTAGGAGCACCTCGCGTTCTCTCTTCAAACCTACGTGAACTGCCAAGTGTGAGACTCAGCACCACGGTCTCTGTTCCCGTCGGGGGCAGCAGGAAGCGGGGGAGATAAACGTGTCCCCTGCCACCAAAGAGATAAGACTGAACACTCAGGACGTACGTAATTCCCTTTCTTAGTCTTATGTGAGGCTCAGCAAATGCAGCTTTAAAAACAAAAACAAAAACAAAGCAAAACAACAACAAAACATAAAAAACCAAAAACCTGCCTCAATAATCTGTCAATCTCACTTTCAGAAAAAAATAAAGCCTATTAATAAGCACCGATGATTTCTTTTTAATGCTAAATTTTGGTACAAAAATTTTTATATTGGTCTATTAAGTGGTTTTTAATACATGGAAGTTTTATCTTTAATGAACTCACAGGTCAAAATAACTAGGGAATGTATTACGTCCTTAAAAAGACCCTGTTAAAAAAATTCTTCCACAGTTTTCCTTAGAATCTCATTTGTGTGCTGGTGTGTAATTGTACCTGAAACCATCGTTGGGTTTAAGGAAAGGAGTGTGTGATGTACGTCAGGCATATGATGGCTTATACAGCAACATGATGGGTGAGTTTATCGTTTGTTTTTTTTTTTTTGTATGGACTGAGAGTAGAAATAATTCTGTATCAATAATTTAAAGGTTTAATTGGTGTCTCTGTTTACTGTAAGGTCTTATAATAGGGTTATACCTTCTGTTTCACTAGAAGACACATATTTTCAGCCAAAAGGAGGCTATTTAGAATTTCAAAATTTTACAATTTATAATTGAATTCATCTAGTAGTCCCCAGAGTCTTTTATAACATTTCTCTTGCTCTCATTCTGTCACCGTGGTTAAGGAATCATCTCTGAAATTAGGCCAACAAAGTCTTCTATATCACTAAATACAGTGGGCGACTTGCAGCCTTCATCTTACTTGATTTGGAAGTACTTGAGAGAGTAGCTAATTCTGTTTCTTTTGAAATACTTTTGTCCAGAGGAAAAGATATCTGAATACCTGGGTTTCCGCAACCCTACTGGCTGCTGTCTCTTAGTTATATTTGTGTGGTTCCTTTACATCTTCTAATCCCTTAACAAGGGGTGTGTCTTCAGGATTCCTTCCTTGAATCTCATAATTATTGTGGCCATAGTAAACTATCCCAAAACTCAGTGGCTTAAACCACTATTTATTATTGCTCAGGAATCCATATGTCTTATGAGTGGTTCTGCTGATCTGGGCAGGATCTGTTGATTTTACTTCTTACTCAAACACATGTGTTCAGCTGGAGTGTTTTCTGATGAATGAGGGGTCAGAATAGCCTCGCACATTTCTGGAGGCTGACAGGCTAGTTGGCCCGGGTAACAGAGATGACTGAGCAACCTGATTCCCAGCATCCAGCAGGCTGGCCCAGGACTGTTCTTATGACAATGGCCAGCTTCCAAGAGAGAAATCAGAAACATAGCGTGTCTATGTCTAGAGGTCTAGCTGAACACGTCCATTGTAATCTTTTGGCCAAAGCATATCACAAGGCTGGCCTAGACTCAGTGGGGTTTTAGTAGATAACACCTCTTAACCATAGGAATTGTGAAGTCATGTTAGAAGAAAGCTTGCCTTGAAGGAGAGTAAAGAATGGGGGACACATTTTCAAATATTCCCCAAGTGTTCCCTACCTCTGCTAAAGTTGTCTTTTTCTCCCATATTCCACAGCCAATCCAGCAATAAATTAACCCACTATCTGAAAAGTATGTGAGAAGAAAAATGTTTTCTCTACCCATCCTAGGCTCTTGGCTAGGGCTCTGTAACAAAGTACAGAATAACAAGAGAAACACGGAGAGAAATTTATTAATGTGCATAATTCATATATACATGGGAGAAACTCAGGGGTGAGTAACTCAAGAGGTCGATTAGAACTCAGGCTTATATAGAATTTTCAACAATGGAAACAAGAGCAAAACACATTGATAAGGGCGGGACAAAAGAAGGCGGTCTTAGGTTTCCAATGGCTGCAAACTGAGAAGAAAACGCCTGGGGCAAACGAACGGTAGATAAAGGCTAGTTAGTAAAATTTGTTATGTGAATTCTGAGCCATCTTTGGACTGATAAGGGTCTAAAATCATCTCTGCTGAGAAACTTTTGTCCTTCCCTGTAAAAAGAGGAGGAGGGACACCTTGGTAAGTTTATGTTTTGCTTTTAGTCCAATAAGGGAAGGGCAGAAAGGTATCCTTGTATCTGCTTCTCTATTGCCTTCAGGTGAAGGTAATCCTTATAAGAAAGCGGCCTCCATGGGCTGGCGAATTCTGCTACGCTTCCCAAGCACATTCTGTGTCTGACCAATTTTCACCAGCTCCAACACCTCCATGTCCAAACCACCATTACTTTACAATGTTTTATTAAAACATTTTCTGGTTTCTTCCTTGTGCTCTAGCTCACCTAACCTCCGTTTTCCTTCAATAGCTAGAGTAATTCTATTAAAACTTAAAGTGTGTCTGAATTTTACACAGAACATTTCTATAGCTCTCTGAATCTCTTAGTCTAAAAGCCAGTGTTATCCCAATGAGCCCTTCCCATGTTTGTTTGGTTCTTCACATTACTCTACTCGGACATAGCGGAGACCTTGCTTTATGTCCAAGGCGCCCCGTGTATTGGTGCCTCAGGACCTTCTCATTAGTCATAATTCTATGTGTGATTCTCTTCCACTTTCATAAGATACACGACTCCCTCCTTCATTTTGCTCAAATTTTGCGTTTTAATTAATGCCTTCCCTGTTCACCATGTTCTAAATTAATGCTATCCCCTCCCACTGCAGCCCCCCTTCCTTCACTCCGTCTCCCTCCACCTGCCTCGCCGACTTCATTTTTCACTTAACACAACTGACCACTACACACACACACGCGCACACACACACACACAGGCTTTTTTGGTCTATCTCATTCCTCAGATTATAAAACTATTTGATGGGAAGTTTCTTTGATCTTTTATTGGCTGATGTTTCCTGGTACCTAGGAGAGATCCTGCGTTGTAGTAGGCTCTCCATATATTTGTTGATGAAAAGTAAGGCCAAAGAAAGCAAAATATTCCAGGTGATTTTTATGATTAAGCAAGTTGAAAGCATAAAGATCAAAGAGAGATAAAATGAAAATGAGCAAATAACTGGAGATATGTATGAAATGCTATTTAGTGAGAAGCAACATTTTTTGGATACAGAATTGATTACATTAGGGATGGGACACTTGTAGAAATTTATATACCAAACTGTTAGACACTATAATTTTCTCCCCACCTGGGGTGAGTGGGAGTGTGATAGGATTGTTGAGATTTTGGAGGGGTGTGTGGAAGAGTAAGTTCCTTGTTTTACTCAGATGATTTATGTATTTTAAAGTTTCTCAAGATATATACATGTATTCGTTTTAATTAAGATCTGTAAACATTTAGAGTTTGAAAGAATTATTCATGACTTTATACTGTAGCATTAGCCAATCTCATTAGTACAGTAACACTGAAGGTACGAATATAACATTGAACTTGATGCCAGCGGACACAGCTACACGTCACGCGCTGGGTAATGCCTACTCCATGCCCTGGAATGGCAGCTGCCTGCTTCGGCTCGAGTGGGTTAGATGCTTGTGGTGTTGCTGACAGTTTTCTGGCTATAATATTTTTAAGAAATATGATGGTTTTAATTTATAGTATCGTTGTAGTTACTTTAAAATAATTTGTTCATTAGGCTCCTACTAAGTAATCATTAGTTAAAAATAGGATTGTGAAAGTGCCTGTCATTTTTTTATAATAGCTGAAGAAATGACAGGCATTTTCCATCAAGTTTGTTTGTGGCCTGACAATAGGAGAGGAGACCATCAGCAAAGCCGAGAGGATTGTTGGTCTCGAGAGAGGGTTCTGTTCCTTTGGGACGATGTTCTCTTTTCCTTTTGAAAGCACGGAAGCACACAGTCAGCTTTAATTAAGGTAAATTTAAAAGTTTCTCGCTTCTGTGGATTAAAATAGTAAAAGAAGTAAAATACATACAATTATAGCTCAAGATAATTATTTTAATAACCTTTGTTAATTCAGATATTGTTGTAGTTATTTTTTCTTCCGTTTCACACAGGGTTGGTTTTATTCCAGCATTAGTGTTTTTGTAACTTGTTCTCACTTCGATATTATCACTTACAAAGTAACTATAGTTCACACTCTCTTTGAATGAATACTGTAAAAATAGCATTTGGATTTTTTTCTATTAATAGTTAATTTTAATTTAGGGGATGAATTATGACCTAAATGTTGTGGTATTTCTGATTCAAGTAATCAAACCTAACCTACTAAATTTACACTTGCTCTGCAGTCTATCTGAATTTAATAATAAAAAAAACCCACTCTGTTCTTTCAGTAGATTTATTATCGTTAGGTTTCAGTGTTGGAAAGTAAACTCGCATCATCCAGAACCTCAAGTGAACTCCAAATAGTTTATACACAATTTCCAGAGCTTAAAATACTCAGAGAAAACAAGACATGGTTAACAAATGAGATAAAACAAAAGGAACAGACTCACAGGGGGATCTAGATAAAGGAATTAATGGTCGTGAACATCAAAATAATAATGCTTAACAATCAATGAAATAAATAATATTGGGAAGGTTTTTAGAGAACTAGAAGCTGTCAAAATAACTACATGGAAAGTCTAGTACTGGGAAATACAAGAGATAAAATACAGAACTCAGTGTTTATTTTTGAACAATAAAAAAGAAATGTGAAAATATTTAGTGGACTAAGACATAAGTCAGAATAAAATACAGAGACAAGTAGGGAGAGATCAAAAGGTATAATGCAATACAATATATTAAAATACATATAGGATATAACATGCAATTTAATAGTAAAGTTAAATGCATGGATTTTCAGCGCAGAGGATAGAAGTGATATCTAGAGGGATAATGGTTGATACTTTTTCTAAAAGTAATGAAAGGTACCAAGGCACAGATTCAACAAGTCTGATAAATGCCAAACACGAACAACAAAAGAAAACCACACCTAGGACCATGATTGTATCACTGTTTAAAATCAATAACAAAACCATTGCCTTCAACTGAGCAGCAAGACACATTGAGAGCTGACAGTAACAGCAATGGGAAGCAATGAAGAGCAGGAGCGAAGGAAATGATATTTTCAGAGCATTAAAAGAAATTGCCAGCCTAAAAGTCTATATCCAATAAGAATAACCTTCAAAAATAACAGTGGCATAAAGGCTATAAAAAGGCTATTTTTTAACTACATACCAGCACTAAAGGAAAAATAAAGTGTTCTTTAGTCAAAAGGAAATATAAGGGACAGTTACACATTTAAATAATCTAGTAAAACATTTATCAAACTGCCACAAGAAAAAAACTCTAAACAGTCATACATTTGTACATACATAGATATTTGCATGTGTGTGTATGCATGCACAGAAACACACGGTCTCATGAGACATGAAGCCTACAGAACCATATGACTCATGAACAATAGATGCAGAGATGCTACTTGAAATATTTGCCAACACAATGAAGTGCTATATAAAATAATATATTGCAAACTGTTTGGGTTTATTGCAGGAATACAAGATAGGTGTAATGATGGAATATACTACTTTAGAGAATGAAGAAATAAGAAAGCATATGTGCAGCTCAACATACACAAAGAAAGAAGTGCATGCAATTCAACAACGATTCGTGTTAGAAGAACCTCACACTTCTTATGAAATGGCAAATCAAATGAGAAGTTTCTTTAGAAAGACTTTTCCATCAAAAAATCTGTTGGCCGTATTAAGATACTGTACTTGATAGCACAATATTAAAATTATTTCTTTTGAAAGATTGCCTGTCTCACCACTTCCATGCAGCTTTTACAGACAGACCTAGCCCATGTTTTTAGTGGATGCAAAACAGTAAAATCATATTAACAGCAATGACAGTAACAGTGTGTTAAAAATGCAAAGGAAGAAATAAGACTGTCATTTGTAGCCACACCATGGTATACTGAGAAAACTCCAAAGTCCTACACATAAAGTACTAAAGTTAATCAGCAAATGCTAACAATTCCGCAACATAGAAGAATACCATGTAAATGTATATATAATTCCTATATTTATATGATAGGTACTTTTTATTTGTAATACTTTATATAATTTATATAATTATTAGTTATGTAAATTATATATAATGTGATCTATGATATAGTATTATGTATACTATATAATTTGTATATGGTACATACCTTACATAGCTTCAGAATAATAATTAGGACATTGTCTTGCTAAGTCATTGAGAAGTTAAATTTTTGCATTTTCCGATTATGCCAGCATGGAAATCACACACAGCTTTATAAACCACTGCACAGGCCTGCTCCTCCCTGCCACTGACCGCCATGCTGCATGGACTTGGGGATCACACAGCTTTTCTCTTTCTGTGCATGTCATGCTTCTGGTGAAGAAAATAGATGAGAAAAACACATGGTCTCTTAGCAGGCACTCTATATCAAATAATAGCATGTTGCTTTTCCTTTGTTCTTTCTGTTTCAAGAGAAATTAACTGAACTCTTGAGGTTATTGTTGCTTTTTTCTGTCAAGTCCCTTGTTCCTTCCAACCACACACTTGGACTAGTTTCTTCATGTCCCCTCTACACATTTGACATCACAAATACACTACTGGGAGAAACCACTTTGTATATTATTATATTTGGGGGAAATCACAGACCGACTGTAGGCTTGAAGAGGGCATTTTCCTTATCTAAATTTGGTTTTGATGGACATGCCATAATAAAGACTCATAGAGTTTGCTATAAATATTGCATTATTTCATTTCTTTGAACAGTTATTTCTTGAGACTGTGCTATCTCCAATAGGTACATATAGTGACTGAACTACACTAAAAGTATCTACATGCAATAAATATAATGAAATATATCTTATAATCAAGTGCCACTAATGCCTTGGAGGGTGACATTGTTTTGTCATTTCAAAGGAAGTGTAAGACTACCTACAGATGTCCTTTTTCAGGTAACACATCTATATTACATATTCATAATTAGTATTAAGTTGAGATGGTTTAATGCAACCTTCTTATTTTACGTATTTCTTTTTTGGGCAGAGTTATGAAAACCTTTATAGATAGAGTATTATTTCATACTACACAGACTCAAAATATTTACGAGGAGATAATAAAAAATTCATTTTTTTACTATTTAACAAGCCTATTTACATAATCATGCCTATTTTTCCACTAATTGTCATGCAGATAATTTTAAAAATTGAGGGGATTCAAGCACCTCAAGAAGTTTTCTGTTCATTACACAGTTTCCTCTCAGTATTATGTCTAAATTATAGACCGGGAATAGTAAGTTCAGTCCTTACTTCTACTTCTCTAGAGGGAAAGAAATGGCACAACCTTAAACTTTAATATTTTAATGCTTATTACCGTTACTGCCCAAATGTCTTCATTTTAGTTCTAGCGATTCTAAATTCCTTTCTCTGTCATTGAAATATGTGCCTACGTCGTTAAGCGTCGGGCAGGGAGAGATGAGCGGGAGACCCTCTCAGTGCCAAGGCTGAGAGAGAAGACGGGGGGGAGCCGCGTGTGCGGCCGGGAAGCTCTTCCTCTCTGTCCCTGTTAATGAAGTAATTTTATAGGCATCGCCACTCATCCTGTTTGGGCTCTTCTTTTAATCTCTCAGTTAAACATTACGTCTAACCATAACTACCTACTTCCAGTGTACATCGGACAAAGACTTTCTTTTACTGTAGAAACAAACTCATTACTACAGGAAACTGGATACAGATTTGGCATTACAAATGGAGAGGTTGCATGTTCGTTTTCCATTTTTAAGAGTGTGAGTACAGGTGTTATCATGATATGCTGAAGTGGACAGCAGTCTTCTCTGTCCTCCCCTGTTCCAGAGTTGTCAATGTGAAAAATGACTTGCCTTTTTCTTTCTGATGGCAGCCATTGCATGGGCACTTTTCTGTTACTGGATGATACCACGGCTGCCTCAGTACGGGTGCTTTTTATTTGACACATAAACAATTTGGGGGGGCCTTTTAAGGACGGGAATATATTAACATGTGTGCTGCTGAACTGTTTGCGGCCTGTCACTTTAACGCCTCTTCTGGATTTGGAACAGAGCTTCCAATCTCTTTTATCTCCCTGTGTGTTGAATTTAGCTGGGGGACTTATCACAAGCTCTATTTTCAACCATCGCAGCATAGTTCAGCAGATTGGGACTCAGTAGGACATTCCTCCAGAACATTTTTTTATTACTGAATGCAAAGTTAGATGCTCAGACTA
Source organism: Anoura caudifer (assembly GCA_004027475.1). Taxonomy (NCBI): domain Eukaryota; kingdom Metazoa; phylum Chordata; class Mammalia; order Chiroptera; family Phyllostomidae; genus Anoura; species Anoura caudifer. Next base: position 126,792 of record PVKU01002655.1, read on the forward strand.
CTCCAATTTTTAATTGTTATTGGACAGATAAAAATCTGTCTTAAGTACGTGTCCTCATTCTTACTTGGGTTTACAAAAATTATCTCTTCTAAACAGAGATGAAACTGCTTTTAATATTTATGTTTGCCTATTTAGAAGCCTCAGAAGTGTTAACGCAGCATCAGGGATGACTATTTAGCTACTTCATGGAAAATTCCATATATTTTTACATTTTAACAGACCCACTGAAGAAAATTCCCTTATAAAATGAAGCTGAGTTTAGTTTACTCTAGGATGTAATTATTCGTTGTCATGTGCTCCTCTGCTTCGTGTTTAGTATTTCTGTCTCCATGGTTAGGTTGTAATGACAATGATAATTAGGCATTTTGCATGCTTAAATTCGCCTGCAGTTTCCAAAGCTGTGCTTGTTCATATTTTTACATTAGAAATTTAATAAATACTGACTGATACATTCATGTGAATTGAATTATGTAGCTTACCTGTTTTGGGAAATGATAGAAGAATTCTTTTGTTTTTCTTTCTTTCTTTTCTTTTTTTTTTTTTGCTTGTTTTATTTTTAAGACAAGTTTACATTGCTAAGACGTCACATGGTTAAGCCATCATGCATTCTACCTATGCCCTGAGCTGCCCTTTTCTAAGGCAGTAGTAGGTATATTGGAATGTTAGTATGTTTGTCAGACAAATTTGCTTTGGGTGTAAATTATGCGAATTTGAGATATATGAATTAACACCTACAAATGCCTAGTCATTTGCAGAAAATATCATCTGGGGTAAGACATATGGAAGATACTTGAGTCTGACCTTGGGTAATCAACAACATTCACATTGAAACTAATCAGAATTTGTAATAGTTATACTTTCATACACAAAGATCTGGAAAAAAATGAAGTTAAGAAATTACTATATTAAGCAATTCCAAATAGATAACTTGATAGTCACCAGTATTCATATAACTAAAATAACTACTTTCTTAAATGGTTCATTATGTCCTAAGTGATCAGGTAGTTTTTTTTTTTTTTTTTTTTTTAAAGAATTCTGGACAAAAGTGATTGAGTTTCCCTTAAGACCGCTCTGTCTGTCAGGACACTAAGATATCTCAATCTATGAGACAGATGGTATTTCAGTTTGAATTTAAGCCAACTTTGAGTGGTAGATCAAGGGGAAAAGATCAACTACAAAGATTTTAACTTTTTAAAAAACTGCTTTATTTTTAAGGCATATAATGGTTTGCTGAATAGCTATTAATTCTATTTCTTTTCTACTCACAATGCTTCCGACACTAATTGTGCGGGTTCACCTCCCCATAAGCAATTCTGACGCTCACTATGCAGAGTTGGTGCAGGTGAAGGCCTCAGTCCCACCAGACAGACAGCCCCTACTTCAGACACCAGTCGCAATGATTGGGGTCACTCGCACATCTGTGTCACTTGGCTACAAATTGAGAGTGCCCAAGTCTCCCTCCTCACGTTAGTAATTTGCTATAATGACTCACAACTCAGGGAAACACTTTACTTACTGTAATAAGTTAATTATGCAGGATCCATCTCAGGAACAGCCACCCAAAAGAGATGCACGGAGTAAGCAATAGAGAAGGGGCAAGAGCTTCTGTGTCTTCTATGGGAGCACCCCACCAGCTCAGATGCCCCCCAAACAACATCCTTCAGGAATGTTATGGAGGCTTTAGTAGGTAGGCACGATTGATAGAATCATGGGCCATTGGTGAATAAGCCAAACTCCATCCCCTGGTTTTCTCCCTGAAGGCTGAGGATGGGCACAAAGTTCTATTCTCCATTCATGCCATGGTCCGTCCTCTACCCAGCCCTTCCCCTCCAAGAGTTACCTCATCAGCATACAGTCAAGTTAAAGGGGCTTGTTAGGAATAGCCAGAGACATGCCTGTGCTTCCTCTCTGAGGAAATCCCAAAAGGTGAGGAGCTCTATGCCAGAAATTGGAAAAATGAAATCTAAAAAATGCATTAGTATATTTCTTAATTATGCCATAATATTAGTTATACACAATAATCATTAATATTTATTTTATATCTATATATAATATTTATAATAGTCATTGCATAATTGCTATTATAATTAGGTATTTAAATAATTATATAGATTAAACTTGGGTTTCATGTTCAAATTTTCTCATTTGGGCATTTTCACTGTGAAATGGTCATTATGATCACATCCAGTAGTTGTGGTGATTTTAAGCTTCTGAGAAACTTCTGAAGTTAACTAGGAAGAGTTGAAGATTATGCTGTCGATATATATTCTTTCTTTGAAATTGCATAATTCAATCTCTTAATTGGCTTAAAATGGAACCTCAATGTCTCAGCATTTTTTATAGCTTGCTAATTGAGTGAAATGGATTTTATTTGTATTTTACAAATGATAATACTGACTTCGGATGTGTCTTTTTAAAAATTAAGCCTCATTGTAGCACATTATTTTTGAATGAAAATTTGACTATGTAGAAGACAAATACATTTACATCATTATAGTAATATTATTGTGAAAATGTACCACTTCCTTCTTCCTTTATTAAATATTTTAATAAAAATGATGATATAAATCCCTTCTAATTCAATACATGTACTAAAATGCACTGTACATGTGTTCATATCATTTTAATAATGGTGAGACAAAGCTCACACCTCATATATCTTCAACAATATGTTAAAAATATTAGTGAGAGCTAGGCCATACAGGACACTGATTTAATTCCAATAGTCATTGATTATTCTGCTAACAGTATCTGGAGTTTGCTATTGAAATGATATGCTTTTGAATTGGTGATAGGGTATGATTTTCTAATCTTCTGCATAAGTTGCACCCATGAATCAAATTTATGAACTGATGGTTTATAAAATGAATACTACTTTTAATCTTAATAGATTGAGCAATATTTGTATTAAAACTAATTATTTGTATGATTGCTAAGGTTGGTTATCCAAGTCCATTAACGTCCTTACAGAGGCTTCTGGCTGTCAAATTCAATTGGCAGGTGGACCCAAACAGCTCTAGACAATTAATAGCTTATCATTTCTCATCAAATAACTGCTATAGACACGTGGTTGCTCATCAAACCACCCGAGACATTGTCCCTGGTTGTGCTGCCGTGCGGAACGAAGAGCCGTCTTCAGTGCCCTCTTTTTTTGATATGATGATGAATGGTTTCTCAAGTGTGTAAATACTATCACTGGTTTGTTAGTGTAGGTGTTGCTAAAGCCTGTCAGAAAAAGAAATGTCTAACATATTTCAAAAGAACTTGCTTCCTAGAATTTTATTCGTTAGTCCATATTGTTCTTACTAATTCTGGGTATTTGTTAGGTTGGGTAAAATCATCCCCCGGGTCTTAAGGATTGCCCGGGGTTGGATTGTGTCCTCCCAGATGATGTGCTGCAGGCCCAGCCCCCATGTCTGTGAATGTGGCTATATTTGGAAATAGGGTCTTTGCAGATGTAATCAAGTTACAACGAGGCCATTAGGTGCTCCCTAATCCAATATGACTGGTGTCTTTATAAGAAGAAAAGACAGACACACCAGGAGGACAGCACAGTGTGATGACAGAGCAAAGACAGGGGAAATGCAGCTGAAAGCCAAGGATTGCCCAGGGTTGCTGGCCACACTGAAAGCTAGGAAGAGGCGTGGAGGGATTCTACATAGAGTCACAGGAACTTGGCTCCGCCGATATCGTAACTTGAGACTTCCAGCCTCCAGAGCTGTGAGACACAATAAATTTTGATATTTCAAGCTATCCCATTGTTGTTATCTTGTAATAGCAGACATAGGAAAATCATTGAGTGAAATACAGTGGCATCATCAACCATCAGCATTGCCATGATGAGCTTACACCACCTGGAAGCAAAAAGATTCAAGATGTATGTTTCTTAAATTATATACCAAATTAACTTTCAATAATAAAGTGAGGTTGCACACATTTATTATATATTCACTATGTCTATGAGTTTATTGTTATTTCTGGGGAACAGAAGAGGAGAACAAAGGGAGTATAAAGAAAAATATTTACCTAATGTCTTAAGGAGCTATTAATATACAAGGTATATTATATATCTCATGTTAAATATTGTACAGTTTAGAATTACATAGTAGTTAAATAACACGCAACTGAGTTTAATTTAAAATAAATGTTAAAGGATAAGAGATTCCAAAGAGCAAAAATGGGTATATAGTTATGCAAAGCTGTAGAAAACATGAGTATAAGTGAAAGAGACATTTTTATAGGGCATTTTTAGGAAATGGTGAGAATGTTAATGTATTTCATGCATGCAAATATGTATATATATGTGTGTGTATATGATTTTCTCTGAAGAATTACGTCTCTAATAATATATTTGTATACATGTCGGTAATGAAGCACATGGATAATAAATCTGTTGATGCACATGCATAAGAAAGGAGGCCTGAGAGAAACAAACGCCATCGGTACATGTCCATTCATACTGTTCCTGTAGTCAGTGTAGTCTGATTGGCAGGGCTGCTGAAGTGTTGGGACTGATGCAAGAGCAGGTGCTCAGAGACCTGCCTGTTGTGGATGGAGCTTAATGTGATTCTGTTTAATATTGTATTGATTAACTCTTGCCACAGAGATGCTGTTCAGTGGCAGACAACAATAAAAGTTTATGGCTTTTGTGTCTGTAGTCAATACACTATCGACTACGCTCTGATGATGTCAGCTGGACTTGCTCACAGGTCTTGAGATCAATGATCTGTTGGCTGATCTAGCCTGGCCTCAGATTCTGCTCCATGTGTCACTCATCTTCCAGCAGGCCAGCTCCACCCTGTGATCATGGTGAAGTCGGAGGCACAGGAGCGCAAACTGAAACCACATGATGCTTCTGGAAGCCTGGGCTTAGAACCGCCTCAGTGGCTTGTCTAAGACAAATTGGGAGTTCATCACAAATACCAGGCTCAGGGACAGGGACTCTATTGCTTTACTGTGAGAGACTACAGAATAACATGAAGAAGGCCATGGCTAGGGTGAGGATAAGGAAAAGAGATTATCATTGCAATCTACCACAAATATGCCCTTAACTTCTACCATCTCTTCCTGGAGTCCTTTTCTTTTGTTTCCATGTACTTTACATATGATTTTAGTGGTCTGAAATCTATGACAAAAACTCCTGGACATAACTAAGTAAATTGTCAAAAGTTTGTATAAATCATTGAGCTAAATTGACACGAATCTTCTGAGAGACAAACTCTACATCTGGATGTTGAAAATAATTAGTTTATTCCTGAATGGCTAAGGGAAGAAGCCAGTGCATTGTAAACTTAAGGTGACAATGTGGTGCTTGCAATTGGCTGGCCGATCTCTCAGGTAAGCACACCCCACTCTACTCACACTTTTGAATGAATGGGAAGTGAATTTACCTTGATATTTAAATTTCTGCAGCATGTTGAAATTTTCAGATTATTTTGACGACCAACTATTTCTTGAGAAAAATCAGCACCATTATATGTTAGTCTTGGTCACAGAATGACAAAGTTGAAAAATAAAATCAGCCATGGCCACGTGCGATTCTAGTGACTCTGCTTTTACCTTTGATCTGATTTGAGTCATCACTTTCACCAGATGAGTTTACTAATGGGCCTTTTCTTTGATTTAGGCTAATTTTTCAAATGGCTCATTAACCAGATGTTTCTGTGTGTACAGTGACACTTTTCTAAATATCTTTTTGGTGGACATTCTTTCCATCAATTCAATTTTATTATTAGAAGTATTCTTGAGTTCATTTATTTTAGAAAAAGAAAAATGCATATTATATACTACTTTATATTAAATATGGTTAACTTGGAATTAATATTTCTGATTATAATGTGTTGTGATTATTGCAGATCCAGTAATTGGATTGAGAATGGACATTCAGAAGTAAATAACAGTATTTTTCCCAAATAAGTAAAATGTAACAAAAAAATTGAAAAATCTATCTAATATAAACTCCTTCAACTTTCAGCTCCTTAAAATAATTATTTACAGCATCATTAATTCACTTATTAAAACAACATTTCTGAGGTCTTAGGATTTCCCATGCGTTTTATAGATGGTTAATACTTGTAGGCACAGTGTCTATTTTCACTCTGTGCTCTGCATACAGATGGTTTCGGAAATGACAACCCACTTATTTGAACTTGCTACTTGTGATCTTTGAATTGCCAGTTTTTCAAAGTTTTCTGCTCTTTTCTGTAAAATACATTAAAATATTTAGCTGTTCTTCCTCATTATCTCATCAGGTCATAGTGCAGAGCCTAGAACATCCTGGCTCCCCAATAAACAAGAGATAAATGAGCACTTGAACTATGTTTACCAGTAATTGTCATACCATTTTTTTCTAGTACACTAGACCTGACAAGGAGCTTTGTCCTTTTCATTCTTGTACAAAGTTTTCTGTTTTTAGCTCAGTTTTTTTACACACAGTCATTAAATAAATACAAGAATTTCACAAGAGCAGAAAAAACACATTAGTTAAATTGTGTAAAATTTCCAACATCAAAGGCTAGCCTTCCTCAAAAAAAAAAAAAAACCCAGAAAAATAAATAACTGTACTTTTTTCAAAATCCATGACATATTATGGTTGTGACCACAGATTCTGGAATCATACTATATACATGTTTAATAGTGTTTTCTCTCTTTATTCATTCACTTTATTAAAATAATTACTAAATTCTGACTTATTATATGCATTTTTAGGTACTAGGATACACCAATGAAAAAAATTAAAAAAGAAAATTATATGTTTATCTTCCTAAATATTCCAGTAGGGTAGGAAACAATACTTCTGTCATGGAGATTTCTGCTAATATTAATTTCAATAATATGCATTACATATATATATAGAAGGTTTATATGTAAAAAGATTTAGTCATTATTATATATAAATTATATTTAGTGGAAGTTATTATGTTTCCACATTTCATGGAAACTATATTTTTCTAACACAGTCATAAATTTCAGAAGACCTCTGAAGGGCAGGTATAATTTTTAAGTTTTATTAAGTGGGCAATATGTTTAAAGAAATTAAAACTTTCATCCAAGGTAACATGCTATATGACAGATCTGGAATTCAAAGCTTGACTGTATCATTCCCAAACTTCCCTTATATAACCTTCCTCATTCATTGCTCCACATTTTCCCTCTTGCTGGGTTCCCATCCTTTTTCAAATCTGTTTATTTTTTGGTCTGAGAAGTTTTGAATGAAAGAAAGTGGATTACTTTTAATGAACTCAGAGATTAGTGAATTTATTTGACCTTCTACCCACTGATAATTCCTCACATAATTTAGTATGCTTATTCCAAGACATCCTTCTACACAAACCTTTCTGGTGCTGAAAGATTCTACCCAAGTGTCCAAATTCCTCCTCCTGCATTCCCCGGAGCATCCCTTCATTGCTATCATTTGTGCTAAGGAATGGGAACAGTCTGAAAACAGTGTCACTGCAATACGTTTAATAAGAAGAAAACCCAAAAACAATGTTGTTGCTTTTTCCTTAAGTAAAATTCTATCGGTCCAAATAAATAACTTAAATATGTGAGGTCTGTCCAGAAGGCATCCAGCCATGTAACATGAAAAATAAGGACATTTATTGGAGAAGATACAAGATACAAGAAACATTATACATAGGACCATGATGTCTCAGTCCCCTTCAAAGTAGGCACCTTGGGACCTCACACAGTTCTCCCAATCGCCATCAGCTGCTCTGTTGTATTTTCCTGAATCTCATCCATGGTCTGAAATCTATTCCCTTTCAAAGGTAATTTTAGTTTTAGGAAAAGCCAGACATCACAAGGCACCAAATCTGGGCTGTAGTGGGGCTGAGTCACTTGGATGATTTGATGTTTCACCAAAAAACTCTGCACAAGACATGATGCATGAGCGGGTGCCTTGTCATGATGAAGCTGCCAATCAGCAGCTGCCCATAACAGGCCTTCTAAATCATGTAAATAGCTGCTGCTGAGGGGTGTTCAAGCTTAACGCAAAATTTGAAGCAAGGTCTTGCTCTAATTGCTTAGTCATTTTGAATGCAATGGCCACACAGTACATATGCTCACTCAATGGTGTCTACCACCCCCACTGACTAGTACAGTGAAGCCATCATTTTTCACACATGCCCAACCCGGTCCACTCTCCTTGGCTGCCAGGCTACATCAATGTTGCACAAACCTTTTTCATTATATTAACGATGGCTGGGCTGTTTCTGGACAGACATCAACATATATAAAAAAAGTGAACACTGAATATCCCATCACCAAAGAAACATGGAGATGAAATAATAAAACTGAATCTATGTTTTGATGTTGACTTTTCCTTTCTTTTCCTCCCCTCCCCCATTTTTAGTTGTGGGGTACCAACTGCAACCAGTTTGTGACAATGAAGTTAAAAGCTATTATGCAGTGAGTGGATGAATATAGTAAAAGACTCCTTAGTAATAAATGTACATTGATTCCCTGAAGGATGTAAAATAATACATGATATTTAGAACCAAGTTTCAGATATACCTCCCTCTTGACATTTTTTGTGTTTTGTCTGTCATTCTCTCTTTCATCTATATAAGCCATTTTCATTTTGTCACAAATTAAGGATTAGGAAACCACAAAAGATTTATGTTTTCTCACTAAAGTATACATATCATAAGTTACTACCTGGTCATAAGCCAAAGAGATATTAACATGTATGTGAAAATATCAAATATCAAATTTTATATTTTAGTTTGTAAGTTAATAGAATTACTGCCTAATGGCAACAAATACAATAGTAACTCACATGGAGCTTCATACTCTATAATGTCTTTTTGTAGCTGGAAGTCAATTAAGTAACAGAAACCTGTCACATATCATCCCATTATTAAGATAAATTTGCAAGATAAGAGGATGACAGCCATCATCAATCAAGTCATTCTGTACTATGAAAACTATGGACAGTTAATGTCTCAGCAAGAAGTGTAGGCAATTCATATCATCTATGAAAATTCATTTATTCTGAGAGGAGGCAACTCTCATTGAGAATTGGAGATCCAGTCACATTGTGAGGCAGAAATAAGGACCAGGACTTGTTGTAGAAATCAGCTGAGATTGTTGATAATAGATTTATTGGAATAGTTGGAATAGATCTGCTGGAATGGAAATTCAATTCTCATCTGTGGTAGTCATACCGAATGGTCAGTTAGAGATAAAAACATATTATTTAATACCTGCAGACAATCTCCATTGGGTTATAGTGAACCTAAAATTCAGACAGCAGCTCCAAGCCATGGCAAGACAGTCTCCCAAGGTTTTATACCTAACACAATATGTTCTGAAAGAATAGTCATTTGTATCACTCAGTGTCACGGTATTTTTGTTTTGGATAGCCTGTAATTTACAACATTAATTTAGGATGTTATAAAGATCTTGAAGATTTTCCTTTTATGGAATTTGTTCTTATGTCTGTTGGGTTTGCAATGCAAGGTCAATAGTGTGTTATATTAATTAACTCAACAAAATTCCACTTGAATTCATATACAAATTCTTTTGTTATCATTGTCTTAAGTGGAAATACGATGAAGTCTTATATTTTTTACACAATCTAAAAACCTATTTGTTATGTAATTAAAGATTGTAGGCATCGATTATAAATGATCCCAGTGGAAATAAATGAGCATTGTATTATTTCTTTTACATAAAACATGCTTCTTTTGTGATTGAACCTGATGTGAGGCTAAATCGGAACTATACACAGTAGATACCTGGAGTGGCTGCAAAGTCAGATTAAATATCAAATGGTGCTTGTCTGTTAAAGGAGCTCCTCCGTAGGCTGCCATATTGTAATAGTCATATTCCCTTAAATAACTCACATATTAAAAATAAAAGACAGTCAGCACAAGGCAAATTCTGGATCCTTAGTACTTTTGCGGAATCTAGGATTTAGTTTTCATAACATAGTTAAAGTATCTGAAGACAATGAATTCCTACTCTGAGTTTTGGTTCTTTAGTTTCCTCCATGCACTTCTTAAAGCCTCTTCTGAAGAAAATCGACTGTGCCTACGGCTTTATATACTATAAAGTTTGTTATGATTTACTCACTTTTAATGTTTGACAGTTTAATAACTAGGTGGCATTTCTTTTTGGTTATATAATGTTGAACAATAACGACCATGAACATTTGCATTTGAGACACTGTATTAAAAGGAAAGATACACCTCAGGGCAATTTGTAATAATGCCAGAGTCAAAAGCAGGAATCAGAGAGGAAGAATGGATCTGACACCTTTTCATTTTAGGTGAAAAACTAAATGTATTCATGTTACTTCTATGATGAGGTAGATTTAATTAGGGATCAAACTATATAGTGTGTGTAATGTGGATTTTTAGTAACTGGAGTGCTTGTGGTGAAAATGTGGAGAAATGCTTTGTGAAAGGATCAGAAAGTCCTCTAGAGACAGGGTTATTTTGGGTGGAAATAATACCTCCACTTGCTGTGGAGATTTATTATACATATTGTTTCGGTTGGGTTTCATGAAACTGACTAAAGTCTGAAAGTGGACTGACTAGAAATTTTTTACCAATTTTTTTTTGCAGAAAATAATAAAGCGCTCTTTGCTGCCCCTCCCTTTTCTCTTTTCATTAACACATTTATTTATTTATAGAAAATATAGAGCCCAAATAGTTTCAAGTAAAAGTTAAAAATGAAAACCCCAGAAGATGGGAGACCTTGTGTAAAATGCATGAAAATATTTGCAAAGTTTGGGTGGATGTGGCTCCCATATTCCTTCTGTATTACTTTTAGAGCTTAATTCCTCCCCCCCCCGCCGCCCAGAATAGCAGAGTCTGCACAGTGATTTAGTGTGAGTTCTATAGTCTAATGCAAGTATACAGAAAAAGCGTTTTTCCTATCAACATATTCAATGGGAACATTAAATTCTTTTTATCCCCTAATAAACATTTAAGATAATTTACATGTAAATGTTGGATATGAATTTTCAAGTAGCATTTTCTTTGCATGCTGCCAATAAGATGTCATCCCTGTCCTGGAAAAAGTACACCCTTATGATTTCTCATGGTTAACTTAATCTCATAGTTCTCTACCATGCCAACTGATAAGAATAAAAACTAGACGCATAACAAATCCTAACTTTAAGGCTTTCGTGTAAGGTTTTAGAATTTAAATATTACATGTTAACTTTGAACTGCCAGACTCACTCTGTTGCATTTAACTTTCTCTTTTTTATGTAAATTGGTTAAAAAAAAAACATTTTGTGTGAAAGAATACCTACCGGGTAGGGAGTGTCAAAACCAAAGGCAAGTGCTAGGCACTCGCTGAGTGAACAGTCTAGACTTGTGGTGCATGAAACAAGCAGCAGTGTGTTCCTGAGAGTGCCTGCCTTCAGCCCTCTAGTCCTGGAGACACGGGAAAGGAATCCCACACCATTTTTATTTGCTTTCACATCTCATTAGATAGCCTTCATTTCTCCAGGTTTTCAATAAAATAAAATGTGGTCAAATCTAAAGAAACCTTTTCTGTCTGATGTAAAGCAGAGCCTGTGCCTTATTTCTTTAACCACAAAAACCAGCAAAGGGAACAATAGGGGAGTGATAAATATGGTCCAGGAACATTTTGTTGTCATGTTATTGGCTCATCTACTCTGGTGTTTGTTTTACTCTTCTTCTTTGATCCTGCTATCTCCCCTCCCACCCCGCACCATTTTACATACTTCTCGCTCCTCCAGGGTTTTGAAAATGGGAGGAAAGATGGGTGACTTAGCAAAGCAGGACAGGTCTCACATAATTGATGATGTCAAATCATTTCAATTCGGTCATTTCATTTCTGAGTGGTTCATAAAGACCTAACCCACTTTCTCCCTGCAGTTTCCAGGACAGGCTGCCACTAACTGGCAACTTGCAATTCCCTCTTTAAGCCCCTGCCTCTCAGTGGTCCACCCCATGCTGAATCTCTCTCCCTCAAATGCTAACCTTGACCCTCCAATATGGCTTCTTGACCACACTTCTTTTCAAAGTCCTGGCTTCTCCGTTCTAGGTTCACACATGGCCAGCAGCACGACACACCTTGGCTCCTCACCCCCACCACCATCTGTAGGAGTGTGTGTGTGTCTCTTCATGCATCCATCGGAGGCAGCTAAAGCCATTGTGTACTTTAGGACTTTTCACTGGAAAGCCAAACTTTCCTGTGAGTACTTACGGTTTTGAACAGAATGGTGAAATAACAAGAGGCATGCTTTCAAAAAACAATGTTGAGCATCTTTACTGTTTCCACTTAATGCTTTTCTAAATCAACAAACACAACCTGTTTCTTGTGGAAAAGTAGCAGTTTGCAACTTTCAGTTGGTTGTCGGGCTCTATGGAAGAGCAGAAGCAGTGTGACATGGAAGGGAATTCTGTGACTGATCATCTTGCTTTCCAAAGAGGACCACCCATTTTATACAGACTTTAATTTCTGGTGCAGTGCAGCTGCATTTATCTAAATAATGTGACTTGCTGCATATTTTCCTTTTATGGATCCACTGGATTTTGCGCGTGATTATTTACTAGAGGTTAGACTATTAGAATTTTAAATATATTTGCTAAAATATTCTAATTCATAGGAACATTATTGAATTGACTAGTTCCTGAGATTATTAGCTTTATCTGTAGTCCTGCATTAAAGACATTTGATTTTAATCTCCAGAATGTTTGAAAAATGATAAATAAAAGCAAGAACTCTCATGGCTTGGGTTAAAATACTTTTTATCATAATTGAATTAGTCCCCCTGTCTTGGCCCAGGCAGGCTTTTGTAATTTTCTGTGAAGCTTCCCAAAGTGGCTGGCATTATGTAATCAGAAAGATAAGAAATTAAATAGACCCTTTACTTAGCAATTTTATTTTAAAAAGCACCACCAATTTAGTCTATAATATACTGTTGACAAAATAAATTAACAACAATGAAAAATTATTGTTTGAAAAGAGTGATTGTTGAGCTTTCATTTAAATTTAAATTTAGATCAAAATAGCTAAAGTGGCTTTATTGCTTAAAATTACCTTATTCAAATATTTCCCATTAGAAAGAATAGTACTTGCAAATCAAACAGATAAATTTGTAGCTGACATAGCTGAGTACTCGTCCTCGAAAATTTCTCATTATTTTAACAAGATGATGCTCTGTTGAAACATAGCAGTAGAATTTTACTTTGCATTCCATTCTGTACTTGATGAGGCAGATTTCATTGTTGTATGCTTCTCCAGACCTCAAAAATTGGCAGGAAAACTAAATCAACTTGAGGAAAATCAGGTCACAAGTGGTATCTTTTTGGTTCTTTGTGTGCCCAACAGCAAACTGTATGTTGAGTTAGACTTAAACCGGACATTGTAATTCCTACCGAGTCTCTGTTTTCCAATCAGCCGCGTGGTTAAGAGATTGAGCCAGGCTGTTATGCATGCTTGGAGAAGTTTCTACTTGCAAGATTCAGAAGATGCACAAATGCAAATGTTTTTGACCCAAAGAGTTAATATTTGGAGGGTACGATGGGCACATACAATAACTGCAAGTCTTCCTAGATATTTTACTAGAAAAAATACTACCCCTTTTCATACACATTTAATAAGAAAAAAAAACTTGGCAAAATTCCTTCATTCAAGTTAATGCAATTTGCTAACAATCTTGTATGGACCATAGCCCTATGCTTATTTTAAAAATCCAAAGGCAATGAATGTTATTACCTGCTAAGTATCAAAATGAGTTGAAATAGTCCGATGGGCTTATTTCAATAAAATAGAATTGATCTGGGCATTAAAGGAGAGAAAATATGGATTGAGGGAAATAAATCAGACTAGAAAGTGTGCCCCTTGCATGCTCCTTTGTGGCTCACTCTCTCTTTTTCAGCCATGAGAGGCAGCTAACTGCGCTTAACGTGGAACTCGGAGGCCATGTTAAAAGGGCAATGAAGAAATTACCTTTTGGGGAAAAGTGTACACTTTAGAGAAGTGTGGAGAATGTGGTTAAACAGGTCAAGTGGAGGAAGACCTTACCGAGGAGGCTCTAAAGTCGGGCGTAATGCGTTAATAAGAATAACAGCACTGATGCTGAATTTCAACACATACTGAGTGTCTAGAATGGATCAAACAATCTACTAAGACCTGAATGCAAATTATCTTATTTAAATTTCGTACCTACTTAATAGAACAAGTATTGTTATCATTCCATTGTATTAGTAAAGAGAGGAGTCTTGGGCATTGTTTAATATTTTCCAAGGCTATGATGTTAGTAGGAGGTCAGCTATAAGCCCAACTCCAGTATAACCCAGCTCTATGGACAGTCTCTGGCATCTGGTAGACATTCAAAAAACAGACTATTGTTATAATTAATGCTGTTATTACTATGAACCCACTGCTGATTAGGGATGCTTAGTAGTATAAATGAGACAAATAATTTTCTGCCTGATCTTTTCTTCAACGAATGATCTTTCCTCTGACAATAAAGACAGCTCCCTACCAGAAAACCTGCTCGTACAGTGCAGACTGCAACAATTGTGTGTCTTTCAGGTCTTATAGGTCATATAAGTCACTTAGAGTATATTATATAAACTTTAATTATTATAGCTATCATGTTAGGGTCTTACTTCCATTAAAAAAGAAAAAGAACAATGTAAGCTTCACGGAGTACTTATCAAGTACAACACACTATGATAAGCACTTCATAGGTGTGGTTTCATCCCCAGATAACATCTGTGCTATTGTTATTACAGTGATAACTGAGAAGGTTTGAAAGTCTGCCTAGTTTCACATTGCTAACAAAGGAGTAAACTGAGGCCCAGCAAAACCACACACATGGAGTAAAGCAACATACCTATTAAGTGAATTTGGATACTGAAGGGCAGAGATGGAATAACTTCCCCAGGTGGAAAGGACAAATGGAAAACAGAGCTAGGATTCGAATCAGCAGTTAACTCAGGCTAGAGCTGGGAGATGAAATGGTGAGAAAAATAGTAACATAAACAATCACCTCAGTGGCCTTGTGTTCCTCTCACAGGTTAGTTGTGGGGACAGCTTTGAATCCGCTGGTCATTCTTGTAACCCTAGGATCGTGGAGGGGCCTAGTCACCTAGTCGGGGCCATCAGGGAAGGCAGGCTTCTCTAGGGAAGGTGTGATTAGGGTTTGAGGGAAACAGTGAAACAGGCCAGGGGCGAGAGACGCATTTGATGTTTACATTTAGAAACATGAGAGAATGTGAAGAACTGGGAGAAGGCATCACTGTTTGTTTTATCCCCCATCACAGCGCTCTGCCATTATTTGAGCTAAAGAGAGAAAGAACCCATGTCGTTTTGGCAATGGGAGCACCGGGTGGAAGCTGAGGCCAGGGCAGCGTGCCTTCTATATGATCTCGCGTGCTTTTGTCTCCGGGTGAGCCCTTGCTCAACGGAAAACAAGTTTGTCAGAGTATGTATGCATCCGTGCACTTTTGCCAACATACATATTTAAAAAGCTGTGTCCAGCCAGTCTATACCTACCTTCAGGATCGGACAGGGAAACTTCTTCATACTCGATTTTCAGGAGACATTTCACAAAGTGTCAGTGAGGAATTGGCCAGAACACCACCAACCCACTCTCTACATTTCATGCACACACATTTAATGCAGAGAGTTGGCTGACACAGTTGTCAGAAAAGATCGGAGGGGTTGAAAAGAGGCTGGGGGTGGTTTCATCCAAAGACAAGAGAATGGAGGAAAGGAGGCCTTGTTCCTAATTCAGGACCCCATGGCCGCCTATGTCTGCGATGCTCTTGGCTGCTGCAGGAGCCCCGTGGTTTCTCTTGCTGTCATGCAGGAGTGAGCCAAGGCACCCCAGGAGCCCCGCTGCTCAGTGAAGGGGGCTGACCTTGCTCCAGCCGACAGACAGTGTGTGTGGCTCTCACTGTCTGGGCCAACAGGATGCTGCTGCCAAAATCCGTGCTCTTTCCCACGTCCCTGAAACTTAAAGTGGCAGCAGTTCAGATTCCCAAAAACTTCCAGAGCAAACACCAAGTCCAAAAGCAGAAATGTTCTTTAGGAACAGAATTCGCCACTCATGATAAAATGAAAGCTTCATACCATCCAATACTGTTTTTAGAGTTAGCAACAAGGACAATTTTATGTGCACAATGCTATTTAAAATCAGGTTTGTAGGCATTTATCTCCTCAGCATATGGGATTAGCTTGAAAGCATTTTTCGTCTGCCTCGCAGCTGCGCTCATCCGATGAATTAACAGGGGCTGCAGGACCTGGTCGGTCGGTCGGGACCCTTAACTGGTCCCCCACGTGGTTGCTGCAGCAGAGTAGCCCTGGCTGTTCATACATTGCAGGTGGGAGTATGAAATGATGCAGCCACTTTGGAAACGAGTTTTCCCATTTCTTCAAAAGATACTCGTACATTTACCATCCAACCAGGCAATATCATTTTTAGGACCAATGTAAAAGAAACTTAAGTGTAGGTTGACATGAATATTTTGTGGGAATATTTCTAGCATTATTATTTACAAAATCAAAAAAAAAAAAACCTAGAAACAACTCAAATGTTCATTTGTGGAATGGATAAATGAACGTGGTATATCCAGACAACACAGAGGCAGCGGCAATACAGAGAAGTAAAGCTCTGTCCACAGCGTGGCCAAACTTTAAAAACGTCGTTCATGCAGAAGCCTGACACAAACGCTGCATATTGTATGATTTCATTTATGTGAAACAGCAACTATCCAGATACATAAAATAGGGTAGCAGCTGGCTACAGCTGAGATGAGAACAGGAAATCGCTGCAGCAGGCACAAAGGGCCTTTTCCAGTGATGAGAGTGTTTAAAACTCTACTGTGAGGGTTGCAGAACAGGACGTTTATTGAAATCCATTGAATTGCACACATACAATAAGTGGGTTTTATTGTACATGCCTTGAACCTAAAAAAAAAAAAAAAGCTGTTTAAAATGTGAGTTTTTGAAAACTTAATAGATTGGTTAGAAAATATTGCAATTCATCATTAGAAGATTTAAATATACTGATTAATTAAGCATTTCATAGGATGCAGTTATTTTCTTGAGTCTGGCTTACTTAAGGCTAATTTCTTTTAAAATTAACATGAAAGTGCTCTATAATCCAAAAGCTACATTTTTTAATTTAAAGTGTTTGAGGTTGTGATTTTCAATGTTTATTATATAATAAGCAGATAAAATTAGAAATATACTATTGTTTTATTGAGATTTGACCTATGTACTTAATAACTTTTCATGGGGCTTCAAATAATTTTGAAATTCATTTTTAAAAATTATATTTATTGATTATGCTATTACAGAAATCCTGGTTTTCCCCCCTTTTCCCCTCCCATCCAGCACCTTGTTTTATCAACATAAAAGCACAGTACATTCAAGAGTAGGTAAAATTATATTTTATAAAAAATATAATTCAAAATAAAATCATGTTATTTTAAAATGAAGGACTCATAATATCTTTTCCTTCTATTTTAATACACATACAAACCTTATAGTGAGATTGCTATTGTTGTTTTCTCACTTTTAAAAGGAATATCCTTGCTATCAATTATGAGCCTTTAGATACTATAAAAACAAAAAAAAAAAACACCTTTAATTTACTGCTCTTGTGCAAGTAAGGGGATACATGGAGCGTGATGATGACAAACCTTAGGTGGACCTCTATGTTGGGTCAGGAGGAAGCCTTGATGCAGGGGTCCCTGTAATGGCATTTCATAGGGATGTCACGGTTCCTCTGGTCCCTGAATAGTTAGAGCGCCTGCCTCTTCTCTACTTGGATTGCAAGTAGTTCTTCCACCACCATTAGCCAGAGTCTTGGCATGGTGAGAGAAAGCTGCCAGCCAGGGACTAAGGTGAGAGAGTGAACAGCATTGTTAATTGGTCTATTTTACTGGCCAAAAGTAGAGCAACAGCTATGACTAAAGCCCAAAACAGATAAGTGGGGTAAGAATACCATGATATTTTGCAAGGAGGATTTCGACTGGCCTGGAACAGCTATTAAGGGCTATCCTACACATACCCCTTCCCCCCCGCCCCCACATACACACTCAGGAAGGCAATGAATACCAGTTTGGAAGGATATTCTTTAAATATTTTTATGAAGTGCTAATTTAAATAAGTCTTCTAAAGATATCGTTTCATACCCTTCTGGACCAGGTAAATAGTTTGGTAATGGTGTCAGAGTCCATTGCCTAACACAAGAAAACTGAAGACAGTAGCACCCTTATCACATTGTGACTTGTAGAGTCACCTGCATCAGCAGATGATCTGTTATGTTAATAGAGAGCTGAGTACACAGAGTTTGCAAAGTAAGTGGTAAAGCTTTAAGTCTGTGCAAAAGGTCAAAAGGATGGAGACAACGCACCCAATGTATTTCCTCTTTCATTACCAGCACATTTATGGGGAAAAAAATCTCTGTTTCTTTCCTAGGCGCACCTCACTTCCCTGTGCCTCGCAGATTCTGTGCTTTTTTACAAATTGAAGCTTAAGATCCTCCCACCAACCAACAGATTATTGTCTGCTGACAGCTCAGATGGTGGTAAGTACTTTTTGTAATAAAGTATTTTTTAATTAAGACATAGGGGTTTTTTAGACACAGTAGCATTGCACATTTAATAGAGTACAGGATAGTGTAAACATAACTTTTGTACGTATTGGGGAACCAAATATTTTGTGTGACTCGCTTTATTGTGATAACCACCTCACCACAGTGGTTGGGTGTGGACGCATGCATCTCTGAGGTATGCCTGTAGTTTTCAACTGCACAACCATTCGTGTACAGTAGCTACATTTTTCTCTGTTGCTCAAAAAATTTAGTTTTAAATTGTTTATTTGAGGTCTATTTTTGTAAATTATAGAGATAAATCAGACAACCTTGAAAATTTAGTATAATTCATTTAATATTTCCATTTGTGGTCAATTCTAATAGTTTATGCTTGAAGCAAGTAATGGTGTATCAAAGAGTGCTGTCCTCAAAAACACATGAAAAACTTCTAGAATAATTAAACATTTGAGATGAGAGAATGGAAGGAACATCATAACTTTTCCTGCTGAATTCATGTGAGGTTAAAATTTGGGAATTTAAGTTTAAAATAAACAGAACCAGGAATGATTAGATGATGGCTGTGGAAAAGGTAAGTAGAGATAAATGGCTATGAAATGGTTATATATAAAGACACTTTTTAACAAAGAGAGTGGAATAAAAGGAAATTGGCAATGTGAGAGCAGCAGATTTAGAAGGTGAGAGAGGAAAAGAAACTTAGTTCCACTGTTGGATGTGCTCCGTGTTTGGCGATTCTGGATCTCTTCTGGTGCCAATGAAACTGCATGTTGATGTTTGAGGGAGGTGGGATTTAAGTGTGTAACTTACTCTTAAAGACAAAAAGTGAAGTCAGTACTGTATAAGAGCAGATGAATAGACACTGATGATGATGTACCTGTCGTGATTAGGAAATGAGAGGAACAAGAGAAGTCCATGAATAAAATAAAGAACAGTTTTAGAACTGATAGAAAACCAAGATAATGCATTGCTAGGAAATCCAGGAAGGAAAGGGTTTCAGGAATTGTATGCAAATAGTTTCAAATGCACCAAATAAAAAAGGAGAAACACTGTTAGAAAAATACAGTTTCTTAGAATATTAGTTTCTATAGTAGCTATCAATTACTTAGATGTGTGACTTTTTTCTCTTTATTTTTAAGAAAAGCAATACCAATCTTCTACAATAAACATAACATGCTTTGCTATTCTTAATATTTATTTCAAATAAATACAAAATTATGCATAGGATGATCCATCATCCATTTATAACATTACCTAGGACAGTCTGTGATTATTCCTCTTAAAACAGATTTCTAAGAAATTATAAGCTTAATTAACAAAATATTTCCAAGGAAGGAAATATATCCAGGTAACGTAAAAGGGAGAGAACAAGTCAATTTACCACTTTTACATTTTCTTTTCCTTTTTAAAAACACTGGTGACTCTATTAACTATATTTTTGCAAATTAAATATATTATCAAGCTTTGTGCAATCTCCACTATTGCATATGAGTGAGTGATAGTTTTTACATAATATTTATTTGAATAAATGTTTAAAGATTGGGTCAATATAGCACAAGGTTTTTAATCTAATTAAACATGTTGCTGTCACAATGTAGAAAATTCCCCGTGTTTAACAGCTGGGAAAATGGCGCTTCAGCGGAGGGATGGACTTTAATTGTCAAGGAAAAAATGCTTATTTTAATTTTATCTGTTAATCATTATTAATGGCACAATATAATACTAAATGGACCCTTTGGTTTAGATGCAGATATGAATTACTTATAAATTAGAATGAAGCCACAGAGAAAATTTCTATTTTAGTAATTATAAACTTCTTTCCTAATTAATAACCCCCACCTACTACAGAATTATCAGATAATATGCCAGCTACACTCTGTATAATTATGTCCACAACTTCAATCTAATTGCCATATTGACAGCCGTAACTAACACCGAATTTCACTAACTGGTTTATTTCCCAAAGAATGCTGGTGGCGCTAATTCACCGTCTTTCTGTCAATGACGATGACAGATGGCAAAGTCAAGGAGTGATTTACCTTCGAGAGTTCGTATTGAAACATTATTTGGAAAAAAAGATTATTCACTCAATAAATATTTATTAAGAGTCTGCTAGGTTTCATCAACTATTGTGGCTTCCAAAGGTAACGCAGTGAAAAAACAAAAACATTCAGAACCCCTGTCTTGGAGAATCCTGATGTGCAGCGCACCCGCATCTTGCAGCGTGTCCTCGAAGACGAAGAAGGCCATGGAAGCTAGCTAGAAGGGGAGGCAGAGTTTCACCTTCACCCTCTTAGGGATTTATTTTTTCACCTGGGCCTGCTAATTAAATTGACACTAAGACAAATCAGCAGGAGAAAAACATACCGATTTGTGTAAAAAAAAATTTTTACATGGCACAGGGAACTTCTGAAGGAATGAAGACCCAAAGAAATAGTGAAACCTGCTAGCTTTTATAATACACAGGTGAGTGGGGAAAAATAAACTACGTGGGGAGACTAAGAGAAGATAAGGATTATTTTGACAAGGCCTCTTTGTATAAATTTCTTTTGGTTTCCATGTCTGCTCCTTGATAGAATGTTTCTTTCCTTCTGATATCGGGAGGCACCTGCCATAAGGGATTTCATGTGGAAAAATGGAGAGCCAGCATAGCCTTCTTCCTGAACCTGCTGTTTTGGTCGTTATTTGTGTCTTTAGCACACAGGAACTGTTATACCAACCGAAGGGGCATGTTTAAGGGTGACACATCCTGGTGTCCTTTAAGTTCTAGCCATCACATCTTTGTTCCGTTTAGCACAAAGTAGAAAGGAAGAAAAAAGAATTGTATCCTCTTCTTAAAGGAATTTTTAGAAAGTTACAGTGACATGCCTCCTTACAGCCATTTGGACCGTACTGAGTCACCAGGCTTCGACACTTACACAGATGTAGGGAAATCATGTCTCTCTTCCGGGTGACCCAAGAAACTGAAAAACCTTACTGAAGAAGGAGGGTACAGTGGGTCTCTTGTTATTTAGTATGAACTGCTTTACTTTTTAGCACTGTGTGGCCCAAGGTAAAATAGCTGGCAGAGTAAAAGAATGACGAAGAGAAGAGCCACTGTTTCGTTAGCAAATCTTTTGATCTTTTTTCATATTTGATTCTATATCCAGGCTGATATTTAGTGTCATTAGAAGACATAGATATAAGTTTTACCTTCCTAAGAATCTATTCAACTAAGTTTCAGGCTTATTGCACCTGGGGGAGTCTTTCTACAAGCCTGCAGATCTCAGGCAGTGTAAGAATCACTTCAGGTACTTGATTAAAAAATCTCACACTTATCCCCGGTGGACCACGGAGCTAGTGGATTAGAATCTGCCCCGGGCAGGGCAGCTATGGGGGACTCTCACATATAGTTACTTTAAGAACAAGAGGATGAAGGGAATCTCCTGTGCAAGCTGGCATGAAAAGCCTGGCTTCCAGAATTTTGCTAATAATATTTCAGATATGAATCACTGAATTTCACCTACTCTTTTTAAATCTGAGTTTACAGATCTGTTATGTCCAGAAAAAAAGAATATAACAGCTTGTGGTGTGAATCTATATCCCTCAATCTGTCTCTCCTGTTCTAAGAGGACCATGTTGAATAATTTCAGTGTCCTAAAATACTAAAAGATATTTACTTTGTAAAGATATGTTAAGGCTAAGTCATTTATGTAAAGCAGAAGCGGCTCCATGAATGATGCAGAACTGAAATTTTCTGAATTCCATCACTAAAATCTGCGTAATGCTGAGCCTATAATAGAAATGGAGCGATGTAAAGGTTACACCCAAAGCTGTCCAAGACTAGTGGCAAGTTGTGTGGTTAGTTATGAAACCTTTCCCTTCCATATGCACAGGGCTTGGAAAGGTGCCATTTCACAGACACCTGGACAAGACCATCAGGGTTGAAATGCTGAGCTGCTGGAGACGGACTGCCTTTGACGAGTGAGAAGGCCAGACTGGACACCTTGACGGTGTCGGTGCCACCAACAGGGCCATTTTAATGGAGTACCTTTGTTCCTTTTTCTCCCATTGAAACAGGTGAGAGTGTGTTTACCCACGCACATAAAGCCATCTAGACTCCACGTGCCACTTGTGGGAGGTGCGTAGGTGTGAAATACTGCTGACAATATTTCAGTGTAACTTCTTTCTCGCCACAGATGACCCTCTCCTTGGTGAAACCGTTTCATGCTTTACATTATGATTTAGCTTTTTATTCATTTTTATTCCTCTAGCTTCCCTGACAGTCATTTCAAGTTTCGTTTAGGGAATAGCACCAACGGGCATGACCAGGATGAGTGAGACTTCCATCAGTACTCTGGTGCAGCTGGGAGCGAAAGAACGCAGTTCCAGGAAGTTAGTAAGTCATGGGGCTCATGTATGATGAAACTACACTACACAGTTCTTGAAAAAAGTAAAACTAAGTATCTTAAAATGTTAAAACAATTACTATTTTTGACTTGATTTTTTTTCCCCTCAAGGGAATACAGTGTCCTTTGACTAGGGAATGAAAACTTCCCCCTTTTTTTTTCCCGTGAATCTATATCCCTCAATCTGTCTCTCCTGTTCTAAGAGGACCATGTTGAATAATTTCAATGTCCTAAAATACTAAAAGATATTTACTTTGTAAAGAAACAAAAGAACAATTGTTTCTTTGTAAAGAAACAATTTTTTTCCCTTGTTACATCTTGAGGATGAGGAGAGTGAGAATTCTACAGAAAATACATTTCTCACACTGCCAGCACAGTAGCTAAACCCTGTTTTTGTGCTAGGGCTGAGCCGGGAACCAACAGCATCTTCTAGTGAAACCTGGAACACACACCTCCAGCCTCACTCTGCTGGGTCTCCCACTCGTGCGTCATCCACCAGCTTCAATGTCAAAAAAGGGTTTCTCCCCCCCCAGTTTTTGGGGAGGCTAGTTCCAACCTGAGCTTCAAATATGACATGGACCTTATGAGAAGGGAAAATTGCATATTGAATTCTTACATGAATTTAGGTACAATAATCCTAATATCAATGTTAGTGAATAATTTCCAAAAATATATCTAGATTGTTTAGATATTTCAGGTTCAGAAATGAGATAATGAATAAAATGGTGATTCAGATATGCACAATAACATATATGGTAAACATAAATTAATAAAAGTAAAGTAAAATATTACAAATGGGCACATGGGCAAAAAATTAAAACTAATATAAAATGATAGGATATGAGAGAATGTATTTACAAAGTACAAAATGTGTGGTGAAGCAATTTTAAATCTGTCAGTAATTTGATATATGTAAAAACATATAATAGCAAAACCATACTTAATGTAATTATTACAAGTATTGATAAATCTCAGAAAAAAGCTGAGTGAAAAGGTAGCATCCAGGAAGACGTGTATGATTCTATACAGTTTGTACAAGTTAAATTGCATGCGAACATGAGGTTTTAAAATACTAAAATAATTTAAAATATAAATAAAACACAAAATTCAATGCCTTTGATTGGAAGAAAGTGAGGTAGACAAGAGGCTTCGAGCATGTTGAAAATGTTTTACTTTATATGATGGATTGGGAAACCGAGATACTTATTAAACAAGTTTTGTGTGTCTTTATATAACTCAAATACTGCAAAATTAATTTTAAAAACTATTATATTGGGAAAAGATATTCACAAAAATATACCCCACAGAACATAATCATGGATAATATAAAAATAACTCCTACTAATCAATACAAGTAACAGGCAGCCCAGTGGAGTACTGGTTACCCATAGCAATTTACAGATAGAGATGTAATAAACTTAGGAAAATTTGCCCAAACTCACTAGTAATTTTGGAAAGCTATTAAAAAATAAGATATTCTGTTAACTAGCTCTGAAAACTCTAATATGTAATAAGAAGTATTAACAAACATGTACATTTTTAAAAGTCTCCTAAACACTTAGAAAGCAAAATAATACTTACTTTGGATGATAGGTCATTTTTGCTTAGGGTTTCTATGTTAATTTTAACATAGAAACCAATAATTTTGGTTTCTGTTTGAAATCTCTCATATACAAATAAAGAGAGGTATTATACACATTTTTATCAAAAGATACTGACAACCACTTACACATCTAGGATTAAATTTACATGATGAGATATTATGTTATACTTAAAAAGAAAGAATTAGCACTATCACAGGAGAAAGTTTCTAGTAACACCATGTTTCATTTCAGACCTGTGTGTGTATAACAACTTACATAATTTTTAAACGCAGAAACATCCCATATATTATATAATAATTATTAAATACTGTTAGCTAACATCTGCTGTAGGCTGGGTACTATTACAGCCACTCTACGTACACTATCAAATCGAGTCCTCACAACAACCATATGTTTTAAGGTCATTTTATTTTCCCTGCTACGGATAAAGATACTGAGACACAGAGGTTCAGTAACCGAGCCCAGGCCACACCAACCAGAGCAGCATCAAATGTGAACCCAGTGAGTTTGGTTCTGGAGCCTGTGTTTTCCATCATTGCGCCCCGCTGTCTGTGTGTGCATGTGTGTGTGTGCAGGGGTGTGGTATCTACATATTTAAAATAACTGAGAGTCTAGCATGTTAGGATACCTATCAGTAACTTCCTCACATAGGAGAGGGAAAGAATGGAACCAGAGATATCAATAGAATGATTCACCAGCTTTATGATTTTGAGGCCAATTCCAATGAGTGGGTTTTTTCTCCATACCACCCAGCAGTTTTCAGACAAGGAGTGTCCTGTGATTCATTTCTGAGGCTGTGGACCTGGAGATAGCATCAAGTCCCACAGGTTAATGGCTCATCCCTACAAGCCTGCTCCAGGTCCTCATCTGTGCCTCCAATCAAGGCAGCAGAAAAGGTTCCCATGACCCTCTCCTCATGTTCTATGAATTTACTGAAGCAGCTCACAGAGCTTAGAGCAACATTTTACCTACTAGGTTCCTAGTTTATTATAAAAGGATACTAAGGAAGAGCCGATGGAAGAGATGCATCGGGCAAGGAATGTGGAAAGGAAAGGGTTCAGAGCTTTCGTGACCTCTCCTGGCTCACCACTCTCTTCACTTCTCCAGGTGTCCACTGACCTGGAAGTGCTCTGGGCCTCCATCCTCTGGGTTTCTATGGATGCTTTATTACATAGGCATGATGGATTAAACTGCCGATCATTGGGAATCAATTCCACCTCTAGCCCCTTTCCTCTCCCCAGTGGTCAGGGTGTGGAACTGAAAGTTCCAACCTTCTAATTACATGATTGGGTCCCCGGGCAAACAGCCCCCATCCTTAGGTTACCTAGGCATTTTCCTATCACCCCATGAGCATAACTAAAGACGCCTTTATAGCTGTCATGACTCAGGACGTCTCAGTGGTTTTAAGATGCTCTACACCAGAAACAGGGACTGAGATATTTATAAATCACAGTCATCATGTGCCATTTTTATGTAAAATATAGTGGGTTTCTGACAATCTCTTTATTCCTGCAATGTGTCAGAGTTCTAATTATTAGGGGTGATACAGGGCTTAGAGAGGGGGATTTCAACCAGGAGAGAGCTTAGAAACCAATCACACATAATCCTCAAAGCCCGCAAATATCCTGTTTGGCCTTCACACCTTCCCCGGCAGGCAAATAGAGTGTTTTCTTCTAATAGAAAAAATAATATCCCGACGTTTGGGTGTGTTGGAGTGAATTGTCCACACTTAAAGTACTAGCAAAAGTCAAAGTCATGTCTGTGACCCACGTCGTAGACAACAGTAGATCCAAAGGGATGGGGTGCAGTGCTTTTCTGAGGAGGAACAGATTGGCATAAAATGTATTTCTTACATGTACTCCTCACTCTTCTCTCTCTTCTTCATCGTTATGAAGTGAATCGGTGCATGGAATTGCCTAGGTAGAATTCTCCTTGACCTTGGGTAGCACAGAAATGCTGGGTGGAGTCCCAGGAAAGGCTGATGGAATCAACAGTTTAGGACTCTTTCCTAGTTATGGAAGGGAGGTGAACGCTCATGTATTGTACCCTTAGAAGGGTAGCAACCAGCCAACCGAGAAGCACAGAAACCAGATTTGTGGAAATTGATTGTTTAGGAATACCTGGTATCTAATTCCTCTGCTCAAAAAGCAAAACAAGGTGCCTCCTAGATACATAGGTTTACCTATCCACTGAGTAAGTGTAAGTGTCTGTATCTCAGACCAAAAGGATGCCTGCACAGGGAGCAATGCCAGGTAATCAGGAGGATCAGAGATGAGAGATCCAGCCCTCTCCTGAAAACTACCCTAATATAAAATCTCAGTTGATCATTACGGAAATGGTATGAAGCTCTCTCAAAAACTAAACAACCGGTGAATTGCCTAGTGATCCCTGGAGCAAAAGGAAATCAGCAAAATCCTAAAATGATACAAAACCTTAAATGGTACATTGTTTACATAACATACACAGAAATTTATATCTCATTTATTCTGTACAGAAGTAGGTGTTTCCTTAAAGTATCAATATTTGTGGCATTTCTCCTAATTATTTTTGTGTCTCTATTCTTCTAAATAGAGTAAATTTTTCTTGAGAATAAACAACCAATTTGCTTAATGTTTCAAATCCACAACCATTCTGATTATATACTGAATGTGGTAAAAGCTTAAGACATTTTTTGAATTAAATTCATTAAGATAATCCAAACCAAGGATGAAGTAATGGAAATATTTTCAGAAGCTTAGCTTTTTATATGTAAATAACTGTCAAACTTCTTGATACACTACCCATTCATAGATTTAATTATTTATGTTTTGGGTAGTTGGGATTAATGTCTTCTGATATGTATAATCAGCAAAAGTAAGTTATGGATTACTATATAACTATTTCATGAACTTTTACAAATAAATTTCAAAATAAATACACACATGGTATACAAATGTGTCCAGATAAATACTTTTAAATCTAAATGTCAGTTTTAATGGGAATACAATAAAAAATTAATGTAAATTTTCTTCAGGGTATTATAATTTGGTTGGGGGTATATTTATGATAATAATCATTTTACAATCATAATAAAACAGCTGCTATGTATCAGAAACACTTTTGAGCCCTTTATAAATATCATAATTAATGTCAGGTGATAGCTACCTCTCTGGGCTACCTTCTTTACACTATCTTTCAAACCAGTAAGGAATAATTGTGAAGTTATGCATTTTAAAACTGTGTTATCGTCTCTGTCAACTGAACATCTGGTATCGAAACCATATGGATTATTTTAAACAAACAAATGAACAAAAAGTTTGTATTTCGGATATTCATCAAACGATTTAACTATGGATTACTTACAATTAAAACTTTCAAAAACCTCACTTAAGCCACAGAAAGAACCTGCAATTATTTACCTGGCTACTTATTTTTGATATTTTCCAATCCACGTACCTAGAAGAAGTTAACATCCCTCACAGACTCAGCTACATCCCAGATCCTGAAACAAATCCCTTCGCTAATCCTGCAAGATTTAATTTGTTCTATTTCAGATGACTGACATTTTAGCATTTGGAACTGGTGTTCTAATTTCTGTTACTATATTAAGTTTTGAAAGAACAACAACAAAAATCATTTTAGTTCTCTGTGTAGAAATACTTTCACCCAGTAGAATTAATCTTACATTTTTAATCTACACACTTCCATTAAAGAAAATATCTAATTGTTTTATAAAACATAATGGGAAAGTTTGTCTATTATCTTCCACTATGCCCTTTGTATAGATGTGCCCTGTGTATTCTTTATATAAGAGGTATATGGGAAATTTTGCTGACACACAGATCGGAATTGCATGTTTCACAATATTGTTAAATAATATAAGCTGTATATAATAAGGTATTTAAGTCTCCCCATACCAAATCATTTATCTTTCCTTATTAATCCACTGACTCTACAAATAGGAGTTGATTTTTCATGGTGGGGAGGATATGCAGAAAAGATTCTGGATTTATTTTAATATGCTCAGTTTGAGGTAATTTGGGCCTTTGTTTAACATATATTTAATAGTGTACCCTGTGCCAGAAACTTTTTAGTTCCTTTAAGTATTAAATGGACAATTGGAGGTATGAGTCTAACACTCAGTGAAGAAGTTTAAAGATGAATTTTCAAATCGTTGGCATAGATATGACATGGACAGCCATAGAAGCCACTAACATGGATGAGGTGGGGTTGAGACAAGAGGGTATATGGCACTGAGTCTTGAGAAACTCCAGTGCTGAGACACATAGCAGATTATGATCTAGAAAAAGAGATCAAGAAGCTGGAGCTAGATACAACAGAATAAGGTAGAGCTTGGGTGGCAAAATCCAAAGACAGTGTCTTATATAGGAAATAATTCACTGGACAATTAAGAAACCTAAAAATATGCTTTCAAATTAACCTCCACTAGATCCTGAGTAATTAGAGTAAGTGCCATTGTAATGGACTAATTGGGACACAAGACAATTTGAATTGGGCTGAGTAGTAAAAAAATAAAAAAGAAAAGAAATAAGGAAGTAGAGAAAGTATATGTCAACTATGCTGAAGAAATTTCATTGTGAAGAAGGCAATAATAATGTGGTGGTTTATGGATGGTACATATGGTCCAGTAGATTATTTTTAGAAATGATATAATTTGAGCATGCTTTATTGCCACCTGAAAGGTTTTATTATGAAATAATTGGTTGACAAGGTAGATTATCTGAGATTCCTGATAAGGAGAATGAAGGTGACCATTGCTGAGATTATTGAACAGTATCCGTAGTGCTAATGCTGAATTTATTGAGTGTTTTTTTCTCTAGTAGTAAAATTGACCTTGTTTGGAAATAGAGAAAGCAGATGGTTAAGCTTTAGAATTTGCCTCATTGCTGCAAAGAAAAAAAAAGTGAATGAGGTTTAGGTTATTGCCATGAGAGTTATTAAAACAAGGAACCATGGAACATAGGCTATATATGGAGGGAAAAACAGATGAAGGCAGTGAATGGGAATATGGGAAATATAAAGCGAAGGTTCACATGAAATCAAAGAATGGTCAGAGGAAGTAACTTACAAGTGAGCTGCAAAGACTGGTACGGATTGCACTATGATTAGAGGCAAAGGCGGCTGGTGGGAACATGGGTAGAATAAGAGTTAGCTTTTTATGTAGGCGCGTGCGGCTGAGGAAGGAGAGAAAACAATCATTGGATATGAGGAGATGAAAGAAAAAAGAGGCCGAATGTTGGAATAGTCATCTACATGGAAACTGGGGTCACCCAGAATGTTAGCAATCATTGGGGTGGAGAGGTGCCTGAAGCTGGATCCTGACGTGTTGTAGATAACAGCGCAGAAGAATGTTGGATGGTATAGCATAAGGGCATATGTTTCAAATGCAGGGTTTCCACTTGAAGATCGGTGAGTACAGATCTGGACATTACAACAAGAAGCAAACATAACATCGAGCACAGGGAATGAAGTTGCCCTGAGTGTTGAGGCGGTGAGAGCATAGTCAGGCTGCAGGTTACGTAATTCTCAAGGAAGGGGGGATGCTTACGTTAAGGCTGGGGGCACTCACAAAATATTGATCCTGCTTAGGGAGTGCAGATCTGTAGGGCAGAGTGGGAAGTCTGTCGAATTTAGACGAGGAGAAATAAGGTTAAAGAATTAACTTCATTGAAAAGAAATGCTAAGAGTTGGTAGACTGCAGTGTTAGGATATGGTGAGGGTAAAGGTTTTTGAGTGAGGAAAAGACACTAAATTATTTTCGGGGCAGACAGTCTCTTGTGCTTTGCAGACTGTGCAGAATTGAACTAGAGGTTACCATCTGTTTTACATTCCATTATATTCTGTGGCTCACAAGCCTGCCTGGGCAGCAGCCTCACATCTCCTGCCTAGTTCCTTAACTTTGACAAAATATCAATTATGATGACCAGGCTTTGGGTTTTTTTTTGTTTGCAATTTTTTGTTTGTTTGTTTATTTTTCTCCCTTCAGATAACAGAAGTAAACCTAATCGATCAACATGGTAGCAGTCCTTACCCACTGCCTACAGACATCCTCCTCCACTACAAATACAGTTCATTGTTTTATGAATACATTAGAGACTGCTAGCGTAAGACGGGCAAGTTAAAACACAGATCAACTCATCTGTACATATTCATGATCATTTCTCATTACTGGAGGCTGCACATCACTTATTTTCAAACACATCAACTCAAAACATTTGCTATTTGCATAAATAGTGTTCATGATGACCACTGACATTGTGTTAGAAGGCAAAATAAGTACAGTAAGTTCATTGCATTAACATTATCTTTTGCCAACTTATGTTAATTTCAAAAGATGCAAAACAGTACCTTATGTATCTGAAAAATCTGTATAAGATTATAATTTTAATTTATCAGTGAGTGCTTCTGTGTTGACTAAATACGCACAGATTTTTAAAATAGAGATTGAAATATGAAAGCAATCAAGCTGTTTACAATCTAATTAGCTCAAAAATTGGATGGGTAATATAAATGCATAATTAATCTGGTTTGACTATGACAAACTTGAAAGGGAGATTATGAAATTAGTAACAGAAAAAAAATCATTAAAAAAAGAAACACACTTTGTAATTAAGACCAAAGTAAGAGGAATTTTATCAGATATCTTTAATTCCTACAGCCTATTTTGTGGAACATTTCATATTATATATTAATAAACAAATATAAGAGAAACATTTTATTTCCAACAAAATTATTTTAAAAGATCTGCTGCAAAATACTTATTAAATAGATAAATTACAACACATTTACTTTTCTGTTTTTACCTTTATGTGGTTTCCCCACAGACCAGATTGTGGGGGTGTTTTGGGGTGATTCAAGCCCATTGCATTGAAGCTCACCTCCTGCTGTATGGCCCGGTTTCTAACAGGCCTGTACCAGGGCCGGTCCATGGCCTGGTGGTTGGGCACCCCTGTTATAGAGAATACTCTAGAAAGGATACTCATTAACCCTTTATCCATGGTGAACTTCACAACCCTAGGTGTTTAGTGTTCACTGGGATGAAAACAAGTCTACATGGAAAGCAGTGTGGAGGGTCACAGCATTTAACAAGATTCCAAATTTGAGAATTTGTTCAGTGCCCAAAAATGCCTTTGTTTTCAAATGGTTATGAAGTCTTTTGCACATAATGATTATTAAGTTGTTTGAAGTAATTATTTAATTTCTTGAACTGAGTGGTATTTCTTTTGGCCCATTAGAACGATTAAAAACATTACTCAGATACTGTACTGAGTTTAGAAATGGTTTCACTATATGATTACTATTGTAATTAATAGGCAATCTATGCTGAGACACTTTCAGATACTTTAACCTTCAATATTTAACCTATTGTGGGACCCTTTAAGATTCTCGCCAATACCCACCAGTGCCAACATAATCATTTAGTGGAGATTATTCCTGGTTCAATCTCTAATATGATGGTTACAAAATGATTATTTCTATTTTCATTATTTCCTCTAAAATCAATACTCCACACTTGGTCTTTTTACTGAATGCAAGAGCTCACTTTTTCTTCCTCTCCATCCATCTATCCATCCATCAGTCCAACCATTTATCTGCCATTTGTTTAGGTATGGCCTTAAGAATTTAAATTTTATTTCAAAGTTTGTAAGCCACCACTATTTTTTATTTTCATATTGATCAAATTGTCCCGATTTGGCCACTGGAAGCCTATTCAAGGTGGCGCCTATGTTCTTGTGACATGCATCCATTTTTTTAGTGCTTTCTTGCTTCTGGCATGCTAAGATATTGCAGGCTTATCTTGTACTTTCCTGAACCAGCCCTTGAATTACTTACTTCCCCAGGGAATCTAAGTCATGTACTTGCATATTGACACATACATGACTTAGAAATCATCCATTCATATCCACACCTCTAACTTCAATCAGTCCAACAATTCTCTTTTTTTACTCCTTTCACTATTTGAGATTCTTTCTTTTTGAAGTAAGGTCTCTGGCTCACAATATAACAGAATATTTACTCACTTTCTAAACAAACACAAATATGGTATTCATAAGAAGTTTTGATTGATGATTTCCATGTGGTTATCCTATTCATTTGAAATGGATTCATTTGCAATGGATGGTGAAGCTTATTAAAAGAACATGAGCAAATACTGGTACATAGTGGTCTAAAAGGAGATCAAAACATATTTATAAAAAGTGTCTCATGAGATAAACTTGTGAATTTCATAGATGCCAAGACATATGTGTTCCCATATGAGTAAGCAGGTAAGCATTGTGGTTTGTAACTTTTCTTTTAATTACTCATAACAGCAAAGCCATCCAAGATAGTTGGCAGGAATAGCACCTAATTTTCACTGAGGGGTCATTGTTCCCTCTTCTGCTCTTTTTACTATGACAAAAAAGAAAGACATGATTTGAATTAACTTTCTCTTTTGTGTCTTCACATCTCTGATAAGGAGAAAATATCACTATATTCAGTTTATTAATTTTCAAGAAATTACACACATATTAATATGTAAATATCTTAATGCATAATATTTTAATGTCATACAATATATATGAATTAGGTTAAGCTGTTTTATGTCCAAAGGCAACTTTGGAACTTATTTCCTATAATAACATATGTGATAACATGGATTCACATATCTGTTAAGCCTTTAGGATTTCTAAAAACACAATTTCAGAGAGAAATTTGCATGATTTATGACATTTATGGAATAAATGAGATCAAATTAAAATAACGTGTGGAAACATTTTAAGTAGCGGTGACAGCACTAATAACAAAATAGAATTTATTTTAATCTAATATGCACATAATACTATAAAGCTGTTTCAATAAGTAACAAAGTTAGTTATAAGTCTGTACTCCAAACGAAAAAAATATAAAGTTTCTGATGATTCATTAAAACTCTAAAGAAAATGCAAGTGTACTTCAGAAATAATAAATTTTTAAAAGCAAACAATACAATCCAAAGAAAAGAACATTAACATCTCCATAAGATTATATTTCTTTAGAGGCAAAGTAAAACATCAGAATATTTACAGCCCTTGCAGACAGCTTACACGTTATGAAAAGTCTCAGATAAAATATGATGGTGTATGCTCAGACATTATTCTGTTGATGGCCTTGTGAAATAGGTGCTCACTGAGCCACTCTTCAAAGTCAGGCAGGCTTCAGACATGCACAGATCTGGAAAAGGACAGGTCTGTAGAGGCTCAAGTATGAGCAAAGTCACGGAAACAGAAACTTCAGAGAATATTCAGGAGAAAAATCAAGCAATTCAGTTCAGTGCTTTATGAAATGCTTTAAAAAGCGTGGGCGGGGCATACATGAGAAAAAGTATGTGAGAATCATATATTAAAGATCTGAAAAATAAAACTCCCCCCTCTGCCCTCACTCACTCTGGATCTTTCTCCCTTCATTTACTTGTCTTCCCTCCTTCCTCGGCTAATATTTTGCCATATATTTGATTATTTAAGACTATCACAATAGTCCACTATAGGCATAGTGTTTAACAATGTTGTTTTAACATAGTTGTTTTTCTTTCTTAATTGTGTTATAAGCATTTCCTTATAGTTGTTTGTAAATCCATTTGCCAGGGAAAACACATAATCTCATTGGTTTATTTTATTATCCTAAGGATTGAGCAGAGGTTTAAGTCAAATTAAGGATGTTCTGTATTTCCATGCACCCATGCCCCCAAATAATTAGAGGTTCTTTGTATCGGGAGAATCTAAGGCACAAGGGTTATATTTATGCTAATTTTTCTTAACCTGACTGGGAGGCATCAGAGTAGAGGAGAACACAGAACAGCCATGGAGTCTTAAGAATAGAATCTATTCCACAGCTTCACCAAAGGAATCATTTTTACTCCATAATACTAAAATTTTTTCTTTTTGTCACTTAACAATATATCATGAACATCTCTGTAGATTGGAAATTGTATTTAACTCAGTCATTTCAACTGTTACTTTGGATTTCATTGTGTATTAGCACAGGACACACAAAACATATTATCTGTTTTCTATTTATATTTGCCTAAGATGGTTTAATATTTTATATTATTAAAATTATCATGTGATGAACTACTGTTGATATGTTTCTTTGAGCACATATCTGAATATATGTATATGTACATTTATGTTTGCTATTGATAAATAATCCTGGTAAGTTGTCAACTTATTATCCTAACATTTGAAGTCAAAGACCTGGGAATTTGTACAATATGAATTTAACTCATATTTCTCTTGCTTTTCCATGGTCCCTGTCAAATATATACCTTCGATTATTTGTTGAAGAGAGGTGGCTGGAGCAAGACCAACTGTAATAAGATTAGCACACACACTAGTATCTACAACACAAATATGTACTTTTCTTTTATGTGGATGCATATATCTTATCATTCTGGCAATAAGCATTTATGTCTGGGGTTATATTAATTTACAATAATTTGTTAAAATATCTTACTATATTTGAGCACTGAAGTTATGTATAATTTAAAAGTAATATCTAATTTGGAAGTAAAAAAGGATTTTTTCAATAAGATCTGCAAAAACTTTATAGCAAATATGACACTTGACAATGAAGCCTAAACACAATTGCCTCAGAATGGAAATCAAGCAGGAGACCTGCTCCCTCCAGTTCTGGGTAAACATAATGAGTGCACTAAGGCCAGATGAAGAAATTACAGGCTTACATATTGGAAAAAAACAGCAACAAAACAAACTGAAATTATTTGTAAAAGACATGATTGTGAGAACAGAAAATCTTAAGGGATCTCCAAAAGCCGTAGTAAAACAAACAAATAAATTTAGCAATCTTGCACATAAAAAGTAAATACAAAGTGCCATTTGTATTTCTATGTAGATTGAGTAAAGGGAGAATTATTTGCAAAACATAGGCTTCACCAAAAAAGTGAGTACGAACACCTATCCTTCTCAAACAATTCCAAAAATTTCAAGAGAAGGGAAGTCTCCCAAGTTCTTTTCACAAGGCCAGCATTATCCTAATTCCAAAAACAGATAATACACTACAAAGAAAGAAAATTATAGGCCAATATCCCTAATGAACATAGATGCAAAATTATCAATAGAATATTAGCAAACCAAATACAGCAATTCGTTAAAAAATCATACACCATGATCAGGTAGTGTTTATTCCTGGGATGCAAGGTTGGTACAAATCTGCAAATCAATTGACTTGATATATCACAAAAACAAAATGGAAGATGAAAATAACATGATGGTATCAATAGATGCAGAAAAAGCATCTGATAAAAATCCAGCACTCATTTATGATAAAGACTCTTTGCAAAGTGGGAAGAGAGAGAACATACCCCAACATAGTAAGGGCCACGTGTGACAAATCCATAGCCAACATCATAGCAATATTTTTTCTGATATATTTCCTTGGGCAAGGGAAACAAAGAAACAATAAAGAAATGGATCTACATCAAATTAAAAAGTTTTCACACAGAAAGGAAACCATCAACAAAATTAAAAAACAACCCACTGAATGGGAGAACATATTCACCATGACATATCTGACAAAAGGTGAATATGCAAAACTTATAAAGAACTCAGACAACTCAACAACAACAAAATCAAACAGCCCAATTAAAAATAGGTAAAGAACCTGCATAGACACTTCTCCAAAGAGGAAACATAGACAGCCAGTAGACATATGAAAATATGCTCAACCTCACTAATCATCAGAGAAAAGTAGATTAAAAGCAAAATTAGATGTCATCACACCTGTTAGAATGACAATCATCAATAAATCAACAAACGGCAAGTGTTTGAAAGGATGCAGAGAAAAGGGAGCTCTCATGCACTGTTGGTGGGAATGCAGATCAGTGCAGCCACTGTGTAGGACAAGATAGCATTCCTAGTAAATTAAAAATAGAACTGCCTTATGACCCAGCAATTCCATTTTGGGGAATATAGCCAAGGAAACTAGAAACACTAATTCAAAAGAATATGTGCTCCCCTATGTTCACTGCAGCATTACATACAACAGCGAAGATTTGGAAGCCGTCCAAGTGCCGCCCATCAGTAGATGAGTGGATAAAATAGCGGTGGCACAAGGGAATACTACTCAGCTGTTAAAAAAAAAAAGGAGGAAGAAGAAGGAAATCTTACCTTTTGCCACAGCACGAATAGACCTAGAGAAGATTTTGCTAAGGGAAGCAAGCCAGTCAGAGGAAGACAAATAACATACAATTTCACTTGTATGTGTAACCTAATGAACACAATAAGCTAACAGATTAGAAACAGACTCATAGATACTGGAACCAGACTGACATCTCTCAGAGGAGAGGGGGATATAGGGGCTGAGTGAGAAGGTAAAGGGATTAAGCCCCCCCAAAATAGAGGACACAGACAGTAGTATTGTGATTGCCAGAGGGAGGAGTGTTGAGGGAGATGGGAGAGGCACACGACGCAGTGTGCAGATGATGTGTTAGAGTGGTATTTTGAAAACTGTGTGGTTTTATTAGCCAATAGCACCCAAATAAATTCAATAAATATAAATAAAAGCACTATTTTAACATGCCAAAATCTATCTATCTATAAACTTGTACCTGATCTTTGTCTGTATGTCAGCATAAATGACAAAGTCAAGTGAATAGTATAAGAGAATGTCTATTGATTGGTATCCAGGACAGTGAGACTATTATTGGAATGTATATAAATCATCTCTTCCTAAACTAATGTATGTCTTGGAGCTATAGTCAACTTGATAAAAGCTAATTTGGAGAGAAGGAATTTTCTGTGTGTCCTTGATGGTATAACTGTTAGCCTATTCATCACAAAGTAATAATGATAGTGTTTGGGACATGTAAAAATCCATGAATAATAAATTTTGGTCTCAACTTTTTATAGTATCTTATAAATAGGACATGTAAGTTATTTTTCCTGATCCTATTTGGGTACTCTTGCTTATGAAATGCATAGTCTGTCTAATTTGTTTATCACTATATTTTGAAACATTAGTACTTTTTAAATGATGAGTATTAATCATTCACCAAAATTATTTTCTGCATGTTTTTAACCACTATACAGGCATAAACTTTAGCTCACTCTCAATGAAAAGTTTAAAATATTCCTTCCCTTTTTGATAAAGTGATTGGTCATATAGAATAGTTGTCGATAAATCCCAAGAAGTCTCATGAGACAAAAAGTGGTTTCTGGTGTATATTCAGTTTCCTGGGAATCAAGGCAGATGCATAAAAATATTCCAGATTCCAGGTTTATTCACCTATTCTTCCTGCTTGTTTTCTGAAGCTGCATCACTTATCTCTGAGATGGGCATTTCAAAAGTTAAAATAAAAGCAACATATACAGTAGAGTGAAATAATTAAGATTTTTAAGAACATTGTGGCATTTTGTTAAACATGACATTTCAGCCACTGGCCTCTAATTATGTAAAATAAGAAAGTGCCTTTAATACAACAAGGGTAAACAGTCTGTTCACACCTAAACCAAATCATCCCTAAACCGATATATTTCAATCTTAAAACAATGGAGAAGAATTTTCTTCATAACCCCAACTGATCATTCTGTAGAATGATAAAGAAGGTTACATGGTGGACACAGAATGCTCCAGTGGGCAACCGAATGATGATTTCTGAGCAAACCGTCAAGTGACTGTGACCTCCACACTTCCTCCTGAGCTAGTGCATGGGGATTGCTCCTACTCATTAGCCGCGTGCGACATGATTAAGAGCCGGCCTAGAGTTACCTCACACCAGGTTCATGGTGGCCTGAAGCCACGAGGAAAACGCAGGAGATAAAAGATGGAAGGGCAGGACTACATAAGCAAAACTCATTTTGACCAAGCAGGTCAAAAGCATTCGCCCATGTGAATGGAGCAGCGCGCAAACGCTGCTGCACTGGGTGGGTTATTTTCTCAGAAACCCATGAAATAAATGCCAATTGCAATCCAACACCAAGCCAGGCTGACAGGAACAATCAAATAGGATCTTTTCTTGAATTTTATTTTACTTTCTTATCCACTTCAACTTTGGATGATCAGAAGCAATCTATTCGATGAGGGAGTATGTTAGTTTTATAATGCTGCTATGACAAATTACTACAAAGTTAGAAGCTTAATGTCACAATTTATTATGTCAAGGTTTACAGGTTGGAAGTCTAACATGCATCTCAGTGAGTTAAAATTAAAATGTTGTCAGGATGGTGTGTTTCTTTGTGGAAGCTGAAGGGAAGACAGTTTCCTTGTCCTTGCATTTTCCAACCTCTGGAGTCCTCCTGAATTCCTTGGCTCATGATCCTCTTACTCTATCTTCAAAATAAGCCGCATTGCGTCTTTGTGTCCCTGTGACCCATCCTTCATATTGTAACAGCACAGGTCTGCCAGCCACTTGTGAAGCCAATATTCTAGAGAAAGTTTCTGTTGTAAAGGAAAGAGGTTTGTTCCAGTACCAGTCACCTGCACGGATGGAGGAATCATGTCTGAAAGCCTGCCTTAACATCTCAGCACAGGCAGAGGTTTTTATTGGAGGGAGAGGGGAAGCAGACAGAGAGATCAGGAGAGGGGGTTGAAAAGTTCTCTGCGTGCAGATGAGCCGAGTCCATTCCTATAAGGCAAGAGATGGTCTGGTTTGTGTCACTCTGGTTTAGTCATCCTGGCTTCTTGTCATTCTGGTTTCATATCGTCCTGGCTTTACGTTATCCTGGCTCCACAGTTGAAGGTCAGTGAATCTCCCAGAGCTGCGAAGTCTGAAGGTTCAAGTTTGTTCCTTTTGAAGTTAGTTCCTAGGATTCTTGTACAAACATGCTGTTCATCTGCAAGCTACGTATTAGTCAGAGTCAGCACTTACAGAAAGGATGTCAGAAGAATGGTGGGGTGGGTTAGAATTCCCTGCTGTTATAATATCTCTCTTTCTCGCTGTCTCCCACCCCCACTCAAGTCAGGAAAGCTTCTCTACTTTAAAGATTATTATAATGCAATTGCAATTGAACTTCATAAAATATATGCTAAGGCAGCAACTTAGAACTGGAAAAACAATGGAAAGACCAGGATACCTCCCAAACATATAATTGCCTACATGACTTGGACTTTTTTGGACAAATGTATTTAACTCTACCATTATTAAATATGCATTAAGTTTATCACTATTTAGTTATTTGTCACAGTCTCAATTTGGGACATGTTAGTGCAAGTACTGTATTCATATAAAGATAAATTCATAGCTTCAAAATCTCAACCCCTTTTACAGAAACATTATTAGAATCTAGTTTTGTGGTGTAATATGTAGATAAAGTTTGTTTTGAAACTATGGCCTGGCATGCTGATGGCAGCCTCAGAGATCTCTTGCTTATCACATCTCTCAGTTGCATCATTTTCTCTTGTGCTTCACTTAATCTCATGATGTTCTATACCTTCAGTGTAGCTGAAGTGTAGTGTTTTTAAATTCTAGTGTAGTGTTCGGTCGTGCCCCAGGACTTCACGTTTACGCACACTCACTCCCCAGCTCCCTCGGAGCAGCTTGTAGTCCTGCAAGTTCCATTCACGGTACCGCATATTGTCATATATAATGCGCACTTCTTCCCCCAAATTTTATAGAGAAAAATAAGGATGCGCATTATGCATGGGTACAATGATTACATGCCATGGATATAATAATGGACATACTAATCCCATGTATAATGCACACAAATATGTGGGCATGCATTATACATGGCAAAATAGGTAAGTGCCTTATACAGATGCACCATTTTTTATCTTTTATGCCATAGTTTTACTCTACGTTTTCTATGTTTAGATACACAAACACCATCACGTTACAATTGCCTGCAGTATTCAGTATAATAACATGCCATGCGGGTCCGTAGCCTGAGAGCCGCAGGCCGCACCATCTAGGTTGTGTTAGGCACTCCATGATGTCCGCACAAGGACGAAATCACCTAAAGATGCCCTTTTCACAACCTATGCCCCTTGTTAAACACTGCATGACTTCATTAACAAGTAAAAGTTGTGTTTTTGTGGATTTGGGGCAGCAACATGAATAAAAGTATGCGTTATACATTTGCAAAAACAATTGACAGCAAACTACCACTACATTACATTATATTGTATATCTAGCCTCTTATACACGGTGAGACCCCATTCAGAAGACACAGCAACTACGAGATTCTTTGGTGCATTACTCCGTCAGATGTTTACTAAAAGAAGTGTGACATTTACAAAGGAATTTGCTATATCAAAGATACATCAGTTCCTTATATTTTCTAAGGTGAGAGCAAGCACCAGAGAGGCCTTAGGCAAGTGTGATAGGTTATCTGCTCTAATTACAATCAGTAGTTAGTGG
The DNA here is from genome assembly GCA_004027475.1 of Anoura caudifer. Taxonomy (NCBI): domain Eukaryota; kingdom Metazoa; phylum Chordata; class Mammalia; order Chiroptera; family Phyllostomidae; genus Anoura; species Anoura caudifer. The sequence goes on from PVKU01002655.1 coordinate 167,673, forward strand.
TTCTCATATCAGAATAGGTACAATGTCTAATTTATTGGCAAGAGTGTAGGTGCTAATTTTGCTTGTAAATGGAAAGAACAGTGTTTGCCAATTAAATCAAGCAGCTGCTTCACAGGCAGTAATACTAATAGCTACCAACAAAACTCTAAGCCATTACTCTAAATTGTTTAATGAACTTCTTTTAATATGTAGTATACTATAACCCTTATTTTTTAAGAGTGGTTGGCTGGGGTTTAGTTATTCAAATTTGGATTGACCTCACAGTGGTTTTCCTGAATTTATTATAAGAGGGTGGAGCCAAGCTTTAGAAATTATATTGAACAGCAACGCATATACCAGTGTGTTTAAATACATGCATCCTGGGTGCGTCTGTGCTTGGCATTCATATTTCTGATCTTTCATGTGTTCAGCCAGTTTTTGCTATTCAGTTTAGGATATTTTCTAGCTATATAAAGGACCTTTTTGTCATAAAGGACACTAGTAGCTGCCTCGATTTTTTTGCTGTTTATTATCACCCAAACAGTATTCTCAGTTGACAAAAATGATAGACAAAGAGAGGCAACTGTAAATGTAATCTCAATTTTTATAAGTAAGTGGGCATTTCACACCTTGGAAACTTCATGGAACTCTTCTTTTAAATTAATAGTTGGCCTTTGCTATCCTGTATTCAGCCATATTTTATGCATCTTTGCAGTTTGTTTCTTTATCTCTGAGTGTTTTTCTGCATCCATTTCCCTGATGGGTGTCATCTGCCTTTCCTTTGAAACTGTAACTAAAGCTGCTATGGACATTCTTGTTCACGTATTTTTGTAGACATACACATTTTTATTTCCTTTGGAAAAATACCTAGAAGGGAAATTTCTGGGTCACAGGGTAGATAGCCTTGAACTTTATTAAAAAATACCAATTTTTTCAAAGTGACTGTACTCTTTTGCTGTCCACAACTATGTGTGAATGTGCCAGGCATCGTATACTGTCAGACATTTTAAAAAATTAGTGATTCCAGTTTGCTCTGCAGTGGTATCTCAATGGGGCTTCAATGTACGTTTCCCTGATGGTCAACTACGAGAACGTTATTTATTTTCCCTCTTGGCCATTCACATATCCTCTTTAGAGAAGAACTGTCTGTTCAAGCCTTGTTCCACTTTTTAAAGTTATTGAGACGTTTTTCTTTATTACTGCATTATGGAAGTTTTCTATGTAGCCTAAATATAACATACATATTTTGCAGATATCATCCCCAGACTGTGACTTGCCTAGTAACTTAATGATTTGCTTTAATGAACAAAAGTGACTTTTTATTTTAATTAAGTGTCATTTTCTCATGCTTTGTATGTACAAGAAATTGTATGCTAATTTCTTTCTGGGGTCTACCTAAGAAATCCAATAAGATCTGCATGTTCTACTATCTTTCCAATGTTAGATCATGTTCCTCTCCTTATATTTACTTCACTGCTATGCCGTCTCTCCTGTGGTGCTCTGGGATCCCTGATACAATTTGTATAAAGAGCACTTAACTTTCCCAAATGCCTCCAAAGTGTTTGTGTTGGAAAGGCCTGTCTGGGAAGGAAATGAGGGTGGCTCCAGCCAGCTGGCAGCAGGGAACTGAGGCCCTCAGCCTGACAACCGGAGAGGAGCTAATCCCTCCATCCACCATGTGAACTTGAAGGCAGGGCCTTCCCCAGTTGGGCTCCAGATGGGATCACAGTCCTGGCCCACAACTCAGTTGCCCTTTACGAGACTCTGCTGCAGAGGGCCCAGCTATGCGGTGCTCAGACTCCTGACCCACGCGGTGATGTACCCGGCTGCCCAAGAAGTCCATTTAGTTTTTTTTCTGTAAAATAAAAGACACATTTTTCATTTTCACCAAAAACTTTATTGCTTTGTTCTCCTAGTTGTATGATATGCTAGAGCAATTACTAGAAACATTTGGCTTAGATAAGCTAATGTACACATGTCACATGTGAATATCATCTAATGTTTATAAAATCTGGGTTAGGCACTATTATCTTACTTATGCAGCAATTTTGCTCCTTCAGGTGTGCTGATTCCTACAAGTCTATGGTAATCACGGCATTAGCCAGCCTCTGTCGGTGTTATGGGTAGTCACTGTCTCAAGTGATGGAAATGCAATAATGAAACATACATGTATACTGCTCTCTTATATCTATATCCTTATGGCAGAATGTAGACAATCAACATATAAGGAAATAAATTATTAAGTCTCAGATACTGTGGAAAACACAGGGAGATGAAGAATACATTAAAGAAAATAGCATATGTTAATAATGCTTGCCAGAGACAAAGGCAAATAGTTACAAATGAATTAATTTTGAAATATCACTCAGGATACTTTATTAGTAATAGATATAGTATAATAAGTAGTATACTCTCCTAAGAAGGGATATATTTTTAAAAAGTGAATATTTTAAATGATTGAATTTATTATTCAGAAATATTTAGACATCAATTATTACGATGGCTGCAAAATATGATTTGAAGATAACTATACACCTGTCTGCTTCTAATTAAAGCACTAAATAATTATGTGCTGGTGGCCACATTTTAAAAAATCATGTTAAAATGTATTGTTTCACAATGCTCAAAATATGCATAAGGGAGAGGATGCTATTTTCAGCATTAAATGCTAAAATAGTAAACTAATATTTATTTATTTTTGTACCGTGGAATGTTGAAACCAGGGTGCTTTGTTTTGGAAGGATTTCAGCATTTTAAACTGAAGCAATGAGAAACCGTTATTATCATCCATCTTCTCCAGGCACAAGAACTTCGGTATCACAATGACATGCCCTGCAATCTGCCTGCGAGGATCACGCTGCATTCGTGGCATGCCATTTGATGAAGGTTGATTTAAGGACATAAGACAGGCATGAAAAACAATTGTTCATGCTACCGCCCCGTTAGATTCATGGAAAGCAATGGAATACGCCACATGAATTTCCTCATTCCTGCTTTTACCATGACATGAAGTCTTCTCTTTCCCTTTTCTTTACCCTGCCCCCCATTTTTTCCAATTATTGTTGTATGACTTTTTATAATGGGAAAAGGAACATATATAGGTGTTAAGGTAAAACATATCTTTCAATTTTATTTCCCTCTTAAATACATGACCTCCTTCTCTGAAGATGTGACTATATTGTTGCTCAACATCATTTAACAGTTTTAATGGAATACTGTGGATGTGTCACATAAGATTATCCTTTATTGTGACAAAATTAAACATCCTTTTCAAAGTGATATCCACTCTCCCCTTTTTTTTAAATCATACCTTATATTTAGGTGAGATTAGAATTTATATTTTTTGGAGGGTTCACCCAAGTAAAACCTGCATACTGGAGGAAAATAACCCTAAAATAAGTAAAAATTATTATTACTTTCAATCTTCACACCATTCTACATGTAAAACTGCTCTTTGCAAAGAGTTTGTAAATTCACTTACATTAAGGTATAAATGACTAACCAGTCTAAATTTTGCCATCACCCATAGTAACCGCATTTAAATGAGCCCAAGACTCTATGCAAAATTTGTTCATAAAACATGAGGCATTGATAAATAGGATGTATAGATTTATAGTTCTTTCTTGTGCATCATAAATAGAATTCTTTTGAAGGTCTTTGAAATGATGTTACACACGCAAATATCTGTTCATGATATTGACAGTATCTAGTTGAATTGGCATAGAGAAATATGTTCAATATTACTATTTGCTTTTTTGTGTCAGTATACAATATTTTCCAGGTAACCATATTTGGAATTTTTGTATTTCCTTTTCTGCAAGTGAATTTTCTTATGATATTCCTTTGAAATGTGTAATAGTCAAAGGAGAAATGAACCCTTAAGTGTTAATAACTTTTATGTTGCCTATAGATTTTGATATTTGTAGCATCCAGTTAACTAACTAGTTTAGCAGTGATGCATAAAAAATCAAGTGAAAAATATGCCTCCATTAATATTGATCAGTATCATAAAGGGTGAATTAGTGTATTTTATGGAAATTGATAAAACACTCCTGTGTGGTATCTTTTTCACTTCTTTCAACTCTTTAGTTAGTAGGAATACTTACTAAAATAAGAACCTTGTTGTGTTACAACTTTATAGTTTTTCACTTATATGCAATCTGAAACACAAATTTGAAGGTACTCTGACCTAATTACTTCTATCATTCCTCTATTATTTTGGGAAATTCGATGATTTAAATGTATAGGTAATATTTCACCAAAAGGCATAAAGCCTTTTAAGAATTTAATTTTAGAGCAAGTGGTCCTGCCCTTTATTTCTGGCATAATATGAATATTCACATCTCAGATATGACTATACATCCAATGTTCTCAACTGTCAAATCCAAATCACAAAGAAGTCGCTCTTGTTTTAACACTGAGAGTTCTGCTACCTCGTAGTAGGAAGTCAGCAGGAATGACCACCGTGGGCTGTTGGGAGGCTTTGTCAAGTGAGTGGAAAGCAAGGCCATCACATTTAACCGTGACTTTGAAATGACAAGAAAGATGGTTGGTGTGGGGGAAACAGGTGTTCAGAAACCAGGATTCAAGGTTTAGTTACATTCTGAGAAAATCTGAAGTCTGGGGCAGTGACGTGGACGCTCTCTTGACGTTCCACAGACTAGAAAGCCCAACTCAGAGAGGCCGTGGAGACTAGGGTTTGTCTCTTACCTCGGTGACTTGAGCGCTTTCTCCTCCTTCCTTTCTACTCTCTATCCCTTTCATCTGTGTATGCCTCCCCATGCTGACATTCCCTAGGATACTGTCAGTTATAAACACGGCCAGACATTAAATGGGTGCAAACAGATTGGACTCAGTAACTACTGACAGTAGGGAGGGGAACTGAGCTCCATTTTGATTGGTGCCCAGGTGACCCAGTGTTTTATAGAGAGAACGAGGGAAAGGGATTGCGAGGCTCCGCAGAGTCAGAGAAGTGAAAAAATCCGGAGTTGGTACTGTCAAAGTGATTAGACTAGCCGTGCCTGCCAACTGGCAGTCATCCAAGGTGGGACTGCGTCCTCCCACGGAGTGTGGGGCACAGAGCTCTTGTCCTTCTGAACATCACGTTTCAAAGGAATGGTTCTCAGGTGCTTGACAGAGAGGCTTCTGAGTGGCAAGAGATGCATATTCACAATTGCAAGGGCTTTTTAGTAAGGGCTCTGAAAAGGGGAGCTCAGGGGACTGTCACCGGTGTTGTGAGAGCAAATGCTAAATTTTCCTGCAGTGTTTGATCTTTCTCAGGCAGAGAATTTAATGGAAGGAGGGGAGTGGTGTCATCCTAGGGACACAACCTTATGCTGTTGGAAACCACTCTAGAGTTTGGTCAAGCCTCTTAGTTCCCAGGTCTGGGTGCACTTTGCGTGGCCAGAGTTTTACGCTTCTCTATCCTTCTGATGCCCTCCTTCCAGATCAAGGGGAGCAGACTGCCTAATTTTTACCTTTCTTAATGCGTGTGTAGCAAGGAAAAGGTGTTGACTGAAATTTTAGCAAGAATTAGTAAGAAAAGGCTGTTTCCATACGCTCACCTGAAATGTAGTCCCTGTATAAATTATACATTTTCTGGCATATTTCAGCCTGACTCTTAGCTGTGATTATATCTGGAAATTACAGCATCCATACACTTATTGATGTGGTCTTTTATCTGTTTCAGTGAGTGCTGTTTGGGCAATAGTTTAATTTTCAGCATCTTAACTCACCATATATGTAAGTGCATATATGTCTGTTTTAAGAATAAAATTATAGCTAAAATATCAAGTCATAACAAATTATATATAGTCATATTTACAGTATAATAATCAAACTGAAAGGAATGAACTATACCATTATACATCAACTTAATAGCCCTGCTTTCTTACTGTTAAAGATAATCAATCCAGTCACTTTAATTTTTTATTTGAAAACTTAACTTTTGAAAATTATAAATGGAATGAGTGCATTCATTCATCTATCTACTTTATATCTGGGAAAAATTCACTTATCATTTTGGTATTTGTTGTTTTTTTTTAATTGACCTGTGATATTCATCCCAAGGGAAAATAGTCTTTAGTTAAAGATCAGATAACATAAAAAAGAAATAAAATATTTTAAAATTGTCTGGTGTTGACAGTGAGTTTGGTTTAAATTAGACAGCAAGATTTCATCTGTTCCAGGGCCCTTCCTTTTGGGAGGCTGTTGCTTGCCGCAGCTGGCCAGAACAGCTCTCCCCAACTCATTCTTCGTTAGTTTAGCACATTTAACTCCCTTCCAGGTGCCACCACACACACACACACACACACACACAGAAAATGCTTCATTTTTCTCCCAATACTGATTCACTTCTCACTTACTCATCAGCTTGCTCCAGATTTAGTCACATTTAGTCACAGCAAGTTCACATTTGTCTTTCTTCTGTTCGCCACTCATTCACTAATTATTTACAATGAAACATTGTCGCTCTGATCTAACGAGCGTGGTGTTATTGTGCAGTTTTAATATACGGATCATCCTATGGGGTTTCTCCTTAAATCATTTAATTATGCTAATTTCCCATTGCATTCTTCACTGAAGAGCGAATTCATCTCCTTTGAATCCTGATGGCAAAAACCCTTTCCTTTTTGACAGGCTAGCAGGCGGTGAAAATACTGTGAGTCGACATTGTACGTGACACCTATGGTTTGCTCCTTAGAATTTAGCTTTGTGAGACTCTAAGTGCTCCGTGTGGCTGTTTTCACACAGATGGCTACGTCTGAGAGTCTTACCAACTGGTCTTCCATGTTATACCGAGGAAAGAGTATAAACTGCCTCAATACTGCATCGTGTTCACAACAACAACAGCAACAACAGAACACACAAAGCAAGCTCTTAAGCTAAGGCAGTTAACAAGACGATTCACTGTGTTTTGCAGATAATATCATTTAAACCACTGTTTCAGCTTGCAAAACCACAAATGTAATGCCCTGCTTTCTAATTTAGATAATTATTACAACCCTCAACTTAAAATCTTGGTTTTCAATAAAAATCATACAATGAAAACATTCTCTATATTGGTCCATCATTGTTCATTCCAGTGTTATATTCTTGTCTAAATGATTGTAAATGGTTTTATGGCTAATGGATATGATAGATACAGATACAGGCATGGCTATAGACTTCATCTCATACATGAAAATCGGGTATGAATAGTACAACATATACTACCTAGGCTACATGGGTTATCAAGTCTCAGCACTTTCCATTGACCTGAAGGCACCTATGTGATACATGTGATAACCATGCTTCTCCTAGTGTGCCCTGGGATACCAGAAGGGTCCAGAAGACCGGGCTTACTGAGGCCCAAACTATTTTTCATAATAATGCCATAATATGTTTGCCCTTCTCACTCTCTTTTTTACAACTGTTTGCAGATGCTATATCCTATGTGGTATCACAATGATGCTCTGAACGCAAAAATGCAGATGAGAATTCAGCTGACATTGAACCAGACATTGGAGAAGATTTACAAAAAGATAAAGCCATATCACTCTCTCCATTTCTTAATTGTCTAGGATGTTATAGCTATTTTTCATTAACTTGCGGTAGACTTTGATTATTTTTAATGGATTAATAAATAAGGGATTTTACATTAATGCAGAAGGTAACCCTACTAAATCTGATTATGTTATGAGTCAAAAAAATTTAATGTGAAATATTTACTATTGATTACTTATATATAGCAGAAATACTTCCTTCTCACGAATATACTATAAATGGCAAGTTACCAAGCTCTTGAATTTCCTTAATTTGGGACTATAAATGTAATTGAAAGTCATTAAGTAAGCAATTTATTTAACTGAAAGCCTTCTATGGAATTTCACTTTTTATTGGCTCTTTCAAATCAGAATAGTGAGTAATTTAAGAGCAATTGGCTATGAGAGATAAAATCTAAATACTTTTGCTTTATGCATTAATAATTTCAATTAAAATAGAGTTTATAGTCTTTTCAAATGTTTAACATTAAAAAATCCTAAGTGAAATAAAATGACAACTGGGCATATGATTATACAGCAAAATGGTAGGTGTGCAGGACATCTGTAGTTCATAAGTGATGCATGAATTCCCTTTTTGCATGTGACATCTTCTACTGCCAATCTGGGAATTCGGGAAAGCATTGCACATGATGAAAAGAAATAAAAATTGCATTTGATACAACTAGTTCATTTGCTCGCATTTTTTATTTTGAATCCTATAATGTGGAAATATTGCATGAGATGAATGCTGATTGGTAAAAATGACATATAAAACAGCATTTTATTAATTCTCTTAATGTCAAAGTTATATTTAACATATTATAAAATAATATTTATTAAAAGCAAGCACATACATGTTCCTACTAACATATAGATGTACCACATTAAAGTTGAACTCCAATGAGGTTATTTTCCCCTGTTTTAAGTATTTAAAATGCTTAAGTATGACAAAGATAATGTAAACTTCCTTATGTGACATTTTCATATTTCTTTAAAGCAATCATGTCTTATATATGAAAAGCAAATACCCTGGTAAGATTTCCTGTGACACTTATTTGTTTTCCTTATTCTAACTATAATAGCTGTGTACTGTCACATAAATGGGGAGATAAACAGAGAAAGAAATTCTAAAATACATCCATTTCTCTCGTTTGTCTTGTATTATGCCTGATCATTCCCTGTTAAGTAAATCAGATTACAGAAATCACATTTACATGTGGATCAGAAAAGACTCAAACTCCTGACTTTACAGATGGCTGTTTTTCTTAATTATATGGATAACAGTTTAGAAATAACTAATTGGTCATGCCTGACAAGTAATAGCAGTTTTTCCAAGATAAACAAATGTTCACATTTTTCATACTTAATCAGAGACTTTATGTGCAAAAATGACCAAATGTATCATCTATTCTAAGCCTCCTGTGTTGTTTCATAATAAGCGACCATCTGTACTTTGATTTGACTGAGTTTGTCTGTGATGACCAGAGAATCTGATTACATGGCAGATGGTTTTGGGTGAAGAACTTGTCATTTTAGAAGTAAGCAGCCTAGCACTTTTCAATATTTTGTCCATACTCTCCCATCTTGCATCTGCTACTTTTGATGCAACGGTAAAATCCAAGATATCACCACATCAATGTCATTCTCTTCTCTTTCCTAAATCAGACAGAATGTGAGGGAAGACCTGTAAGTGGCGTATTCCTTGTCACAGGCATGTACCAACCCGGGAAGCGAAGGCACGTTAAACGTTCATTGGCTTGGTGGAAACTTCAGTCTGAGTGCCTGCCTGTCAGTCGCTGGAGAGCAGTTTTCATTCTCTTAGGTGCGGCCTACCCTCTGGGCAAGGCTAGGCCAGAATCAGAAATTGTTTACATGATTTACACAGTATCTTGACATATTAGAACTGATTTGTATAATTGTTTCCTTCGGCCTTCCTGGTTACCCGGTGCAAGAAGCATAGGCTGTCGCTACAGGTATAAGAAGCTGAACCTTTGAGAGATGGAGGTACTTATCAAAGGACATCATTTATTAACTAGCAAGGCTGTACCTAGAACTTGGGATACAAGGAATTATTGTTTATTTGTGTAAGTCCTCCTCCTACTAAATGGTCAGCTGCTTGATGAAACAAAATGGTGAATGATTTCTTTTTTGTTTTAATTTATAGCAGATGCTTTACAAAAGCACAAAATAAAATCCTAAGTATTCAAAAGCAATGTGTTTATGTCGGAAGCTAAATTTTAAATCCTGTAAATATTTGTGGACGATGTTCCCATGGAAATTCTGCTTTTCCAGGAGTATTTTTCCTTCCTGTGACTTGTGTCCCAACTCTTGAGACAATGGTGTTGATGATTAGCTTAGTTGGTGAATTTGTTTCCCCAGTAATACTCAGGTTAGAAGGATAGAATTATGTACCAGTGGATTCAATTGCAAACGTGAGAACCTATATTGTTTCAGTAAAATCCAGGCTCTCCAGGCATGGAAGTATTGGGCACTTATTTTTTTCTATTTTTTTACTGTTGTTCGAGTATAGTTGTCTCCATTCCCCCCCCCCACCACTCTCTCTGCTCCACCCAAGGGAACTTACATCTACCTCAGATAATGGCTAAAACATTCAGTTGTTTGGGATGCTAATTAAGACACAGCCTACATAGTTTAAGAAAGTCAGATGTCTCTGAATATATAGCATTTTTAAAAGATTTTATTTACTTATTTTTAGAGAGAAGGGAAAGGGGAGAGAAAGAGAGGGAGAGAAGCATCATTGTGTGGTTGCTTCTCATGCACTCCCCACTGGGGTTCTGGCCTGTAACCTAGGAATATGCCCTGACTGGGAATTGAACCAGTAACCCTTTGGTTCACAGGCTGGCAGTCAATCCACTGAGCCACACCGGCCAGGGCTGAATGTATAACATTTTAAGTCACAGTAAATGTTATCGAATATAAAAGATTAAATCTTCCATGTCAAGAGGTGATTTTGAACTCAAGTTATCCTTTGTGCAAATATAATCTATGAGATAAATGAAGAAACATGAATTAATCCATAACATCGCTAGAAAGAAGTACCTGTTTCAAAGATGATAAAAATTCTAAGCAAATTGGCAAGTTTTAAAGCAGTCGGAACAATATCCACAAAATGGGGCAATGATTCAAAGACAGGAGGGAGGTAAGGTTTTGGAGGTGACTGATTTTCCCTTAAAAGAAGCAAAACCAAAAGAAAAACACACCACCAGCATAGGAAACTATGGTGAAGTTACAGAGCACTTACAGGTGTGATCATAGTAGGTAAAGGACAGGCCAGGGCTTAACTGATGTTGCTCAGAGGATGCAGCTGTTGCTTTTGCTCCAAACCATTCCTCTGTGCGTTGGTGTCTTCCACCACCTGTAGGACAGAAAGGCCAGAGGAGACCTCGGCCAGTCCCATCTCCCATAGTAGCCGGGAAGGGAAGATAGATACCAGATGCTGGGTAGAGTGGAAAATTCCTACTCTCTTACCACAGGCACTTAATATTTTACTTTCTCAAACAGAGGCTGCTCTCGCTCTGCCAGCCCATGCCTTCCACACTCGGTTTTAGTAAAGGAGCAAATTCAGGCACATCACGGAGACAGGAGGGTGCTGCCAGGGACATGCTGGCCCCTCAGCTGGGTTCCTGTTCCTCTCCCTTCATTTCATTGAGCAAACATATGAAAACACAAATCCTAGCATAAAATTGAGAAAAAAATTAACATAAATTTGGGGCAATACCACATAGAAATAAAAGAAGTAGGGCAATCATAGTAACAAGGAGACTCCTCTGAGCTGAAGAAAATCTTAAGTATTTATTTGGATCCAATGTTCCATGGAGTGTCAAGTTGGAAAATTAAAGGAGAAACAAAAAGGGACATTAGATACATAAAGTCACTTGAATATGCTCTTTTGGCAAAGTGACCATAACAAGGATTACACAGGAGACAGCTACTTTATTAATGTTCTATATCTACAGCACTTAACATTAACGAAAGAGCTTACAGGCTGTAACAGGCATGCTCATGAAGGCCAATATATTAATGCCTATTCATTCAGCTCAGTTTGAAGGATATTATGTTCAATTACATACTTATTAATTTTGAAATGTAAATGAAATGGAGTTTTGAAGGAATAAATGAATTATGCAAATATGTGTAAAATTGTCTTAGGCTAAATTGACCAATACATGTGTAATAGCAACAATAACAACAACAATAAAAAAAAACCTAGGGAAATAAAAAAAATACAAAAAAGTCCAACCTCTCCCATTATTTTAATTCAAAAAAACATCTGCATGAAGAGTTTCTGTAAAAAATGAAGTAAAATTAAGGAGAAAATTATTCCTTTGATACTAATAATTTGCAATGCAGCAATAAAAGTAACAAAATTCCCCTCTTCATTATGTTTTAGCATTGTATAAAAGATAGTTTATATGCAATGTTAAATCCTGTACTAATCCTATTTATCAGCATGGAAATAAATTTCTAAATGAATAATTATTAATTATAACCACTATGGCGTTGCAGTGATTAAAACAGCATGGTCTTAGGTTTACTTAACTGATTATACATTGTACTTAAGTTTTTTTAGTTACTTGGAACAATTCATCAATATTTTAATCTTCTTCCCTCTCCCTAAATGTAGTATACATCGATATTCGGTCATTAGAGTTTTTTCCTTGGTTGATCTATATTTTCCCCAGGGAGTTAAAAATCTAAGGCCTCGGCTTCCCATATCTGTCTCCAGAGCTGTTATTCCTGCTGAAATTCATTCTCCAATATCTAATTTGCTCCTGACTTTTTCCCTCATGCAAAATCCATTCCGCATACTGCAAACAGATGAGCCGTTTTAGAAAATGTCTTTTCCCATTACACCTCTTCATGTTAAAAGATTTCTGCATCTCCCCTTTGTTTAAAAAACAAAAGCAGAAACGCAGAGTTCTTAGCTTGACATGCAAGATATTTTTCAATGTGGCAGTCATCGGTATATACGCATTATCTTCCCACATTCTTTTACAAAATGTATGCATTCATTCATGCTGATTTATTCCTCTTCTTTGAACATATCTCACTCATTTGCAGTCTTCTCCTTTGCTTTCACTTCCCTTGTCACTTGATGTCTGCTGTCCTTTGCATTTCCATTTTATACCTTCAACTTCAGGGCCTACTTCATAGTTGATTCCCTCTGAAGTCTTTGTAAGTTGCCAACTTCTTTAAGATGTTCTCTTCCTATTACTTTTGCAATTAATATGCAAAATTAATAACTTCTGGATTATAAAGTACGTCTAATAAGTAGTTGTTGAATGCATGCATAAAAATTTTGAAGAGGTAGCATTAACATCCATCTATAAAATGACTGAAGTAAAGGAAAAAGGAGTCTTAAGCAAAGAGAGAGTGTAGGGAGGTTTTGGTTGTCATGGCAATAATATATACTGAGGAAGCAGTGGCCTATGAAGTACTTCATAGAAGATCAAAGAGGGGGGAAACAAAATAAAATAAGGGCAGAATTGTTCAAAATAACAGCAGACCCTGATTGGAAGGAACTTTGGTAAAGCCTGTGACTGTTTTGCCAGTTAGATCTAATAAGGCAGTGTTGAATACAGCATTCAATCAGTGGTGTGATGAGAATTCTCAGGCATCCAATGTGCATCAAACACCTTCATTTTATTCCTTTAAAATTTATCTCAGTGATATTGACACTTTGGGTGGATAGTTCTTCGTTTGTAGGGAGTGTTCCCGTGCCCTGTGGAATGGTGTGTGTCCCTGCCAGGCCTCCAGTCCCTAGAAGCCAGTGCATTGTTCCCCATCCTGCTGTAGACAACAACTGAACACGTCCCCCAGGGGAGAAACCAGCCCTGTTTGGAAACAATTGCTTTAGGTTCTCTGGAGTAAGGTACATGAAGATTTCTTTCTAAAATTACTTTACTTCATTTGCCTAGTTAAGAACTATTGCAGCAATAGAAGAGGTATAAGAAATTCTTCAGTATTTTCATCATTTCAAAAGAAGAATAACTTCATTTAAACTATCAAAAATTAAATAGCAATTTGATATCATATTTTAAATCCTGTAATAGATCATGGGGTTACTGTAGAAATTGTAAAAACTCCTTTTCTACAATGTTTTGAGTCATACTCTTGCTTTGATACTGGGTATCAATGAGCTATTTTTTTAAATATTTTATTTATTTAATAATAGAGAGAGAAGAGAGGGTGAAAGAGAGTGAGGGAAACATCAATGTGTGGTTGCCTCTCACCTGGCCCCCACTGGGGACCTGGCCCACAACCCAGGTATGTGCCCTGACTGGGAATCGAACTGGTGACCCTATGGTTCACAGCCTGCGCTCAATCAACTGAGCTACACCAGTCAGGGCCATCCGTGACCTATTTTTACCCCTTTCACTGCTCTGTTGCATGTAAATCGTAGTCCGGTTTGAACTGAAGACTAAAAAATTTAGATTCTGAGAACCAGTTTCTGTAACAAAGGAATGTAGAAAATTACTCTGCATATCATGTCAAGGGGGCTGGTGCTTATCACAAAATTTAGGGATATCTTTCGCATTATCTGGGCTTAACAGAGAAAAAATCTGCCTTTGACACTAAACCCAAAAGAAACTTTTCATTCTTATTTTCCAAGTCTAAACAGCTATTTCAGGAAACATCAAAAAAGATTTACTATTGGCTAGCAGGGATGTTTTGCCCTTTGGGGGTAATTTGGGTTAGATTAAGGTACATTGACTTCAGCTGAGAGCCTCACTTTTTCCTGTGGCAAAAAAAAAAAAAAAATGCTAAGAAGAATCTTTTGTATTCATAGTACAGGCAACTAAGAAATAATCTGGAGAGAAGTCTCTGTTTCAAGGCTCCGTATGAATTCAGCACACCGAGTCTCTCACTGCTAGCATCACATCACGCATAGCTTGCCTGAGGGTTAACAACAATGCCCTCCAGTTCTATGAAACTGAAGTCCAATTAGGGGCCAAAGATCCAGTGATTATAGCACATTCCTCAGCCTGCCAGAGACCTGTATGCTTACAAAGAAGTTCCTCTCAAAATCAAAATTGTGGAGAAGGTAAAATATACGTTTTCTTTCCTTTTTTCATTTTCTTTTACTTTTGACTATACTTTTGACTAGAATTTTGTTTTCTTCTACTTCCAGCAACCCAGTTTTCCATGTTTTTCTATCCCTAAATTATCTTCAATTCTATTGATATGCCTGACTATCTTAAATTCCTTTTCTTCCTTATAGGGCATTATCTTATAATACATATTCATTGGTCTATTAGAAAGTAATAATAAACTGTACATATGGTGAAACTAAGATAGGACTTAAATTCAGCCTGAAATAATAATAGTGAAAACTTAGGATATATTTGGTTTATAAATGTTACCATTAACTGTTCTTGTTCTTTCCCATGATTTTGTGCCTAGTGAAAAGCAGTTGAATATCATGTGGAAGTTCTGAAATAACATAGATCTAGGAAAGTTTAGAGACTATATATATATGTATATATATGCCTTGTTTTAAAAGATAGGGGAGGTTTCCAGAGATACATAATTTATTGTGCAAAGATTATGGTGATTATCCATTGTGTGTGTTAACTTGGCTAGTCTAGAGTCCCCAGTTATTCAATGAAACACTAATTGAAGAGTTGCAGTTAAGATATTTAGTAAATGTCATTAAAGATTTAGATCACCTCACCAGGAAAAGAATCATGACTAGTTGAGGTTGGGAATGATAGTGGAACTACGGTTACAAATATCAGCTCTGACCAGTTGTAGAAATGAGGAATATGATATCTTTGATCCTTCATTCCTTATTTTGTTGTAGATGGATAAATAAATATGTATTAAGCACATTTTATGCATGTTTCCTTGTACCATGTGATGTAAGATGCATCAGTAGTAGCAGACTTGGCCGTGTTGAAGTAATCGAATATCAAAGAGGAGAGGAAAGGTCAGGCACCCGCTGTTCCTGTTCCTCCAGGGAAATGGCTGGTGCATGTTGGGTGTGCGCGGGGCAGTTTTATCATGTGGGGTGGAAAGCGTGGCTGGGCTGCTGCTTCCGTTTGGAGAGAAAACACAGTGTAAGGAGATGTGCATGGGTGCCCAGCTGACAAGTGTTGGACTTCGACAGTCAGTATTTAGGCAACAGCTCGGCCACGTTGTAGTGTGCAGTTATTTGATAAAACACTAATCCAGATGTTGCGAAGATATTTGCAGATGTGATTAACAGTCATAATCAGTTGACTCTAAGCAAAGGAGAATATCCTAGATAATCTTTGCAGCCCGACTCAATCAGTTGCAAGGCCTTAGACTAGAGCTGAGGTTTCCCGGAAGCTGAAGGAATTCTGTGCACAGCTTCTCACCTCCTGCCTGGGAGCTCCGCCCTCCTCTTTGTAATGCCCCACCCCCCTGCCCTGCCCTACAGCCTGGGGACCTGCCCCCGCAGCCTTTGCAATCATGTGAGCTGATTCCTTACAACAAATCTCTTAGCCTGTATCTACTACTGGTTCTGTTTCTCTGGTTGAACCCCAACTAAAAAAGTTCTTAAATATTTGGTGGCGCTTCCAGGACTAAAATAATAGCACAGGAATATCCTAACATTAACCAACATAGTATTCCATATACTAAATATTTTATTGACTGATACAGATATTCTGTGGTATGCTCATTTAAGCTCATTTTATTGATATATCAGGAAAAAAACACTATAATCAAAACAAAATGAAATAAACCTGATATAGTCAATTTGCCTTAACAAATCTTTCTACAATAGTATCTCATTGAACTAAATTATGGCAACTGAGGAATAGTTGAAAATGATTCATGTACTTCGTGACAATCAGTCTTAATCTCTAAAGATCATAAAAAGCCGAACCACTTGGGCTTGGCAAACACAACACTAGGGATGATAACTGTATAATCCTATTTCTGAGATTAAAAAAACATAGCAAGAGAATAAAATTGAAACGGAAAAGAAGAATAACACAAATATCAATGGCACTTGCCTCGATGCAAGAGCTGATGGGCTAAAATACGCATGCTCACGTGCTCTGGCCTATTTATGCCCATTAATTTCACTCAGTATGAAGGATATCAAACCCAGAACATCTCAAGAAAGAAATGCTAATCTCCTGACAGTCAGCCTCTGCATTTTTTGAAATTTAATCATGAATCAACAGAGAATTTTGCAAAATGCAATTCCCTTTGCTCTTCCGATCGCAAGTCAATATGGAAATAAAAGAGAAAAAGGAGTATAAGGACATTGAACTAGAATAATAAGTAGAAAGGAAACAGGTATCATCACCAGAAACAATAAATACATCTTGAAAAGCAGTATGCTGATGCTTTGCATCCATTGTCCCTTTTCTTTTTTTCCTTAAAAACTGTGAAAGCAAAACCAAGTGATTTGCTTTGTGCACCTGGCACCACAGACAATTAGTCATTTCTGAGCATTTGTAGGAAAGCACAGGTTTTCTCATGGATGTCAGTGCTTTCAGCTCATTTCAATAAAAGACACTTCTGTCTCATCTCATGGCATTCCCTTTTGAGAGAGTGGATTCAGAGCACTTAGATAAAACCGAAGTCCCTACGCTCCGAATGCGCTTACAGCCACTGTGTGGGCTGCGGTCAGGGGGCACAGGGCCTGCACATCAGTGTGAGACTTGTGATACGCCTTCGGTTAAGGAGAAGCAGCCCAGCGGATACTCTGGATTTCACTGGCCAGTTGGTGGGGGTGGGAATCACTCAACAGCAAAGCGGGGCTGCCATTGTCCTCAAAGTCCGTTCCAGCAATGGCATTGGGCTGCATACCCAGGTACACCAAATTGCTAATTATGTTGCTAATTAGCATATGGAACTCGAAGAAACTTCAGTTGCATGAACTTAAATAGGAAATTTTATGAAAGCACCGGAGGGTTTTGTTTTTGCTGTCTCTTAAAGTGATGAAATTCAAATTTTTTTGGTCTCTGAATTATGAACACAGCTTTCTTGATTTCACGCATCATCTCTTCAGCTTCCGCAAGAAATGCGGGGCATTTACTCAAGTTCCTTGTCTTCAGCAACACCTTGAAGCAACTTGAAATTTTGGCTGTTTGCTTTGTTTTACTTGTGTTTACTTAAAATGTAAAACTCTTCAACAGAAAGCCTTCTTTGAAATGTAAGATCATAGTCAAATAGACAAGCTGTTTCTACTCCTTCCCTAGCGAAGTGTAATATTACAGTCAATAAAACAACAGGTGGTTAATGCCTGATTATCATGGAAAAAGTGATCTGCTAGCTCTGCATATCTCAGAATAAATCTCCTAACACTTATTAATCTAAGGCAGAACAAAGGATGATGAAGGCATTATGCAAAGCAGTCATGGAGTGGAAATAAAAATGAAAAGGAAACGTGTTAAAATATTTGAAAATCAGGGTAGATCCTCCCTAACTCTATTCTCTACGTTGCACTAGAATTTACACTTTCACTTTTTTCCTAGCCTTCCCCAAAGGAGTAATAGACTTTCCTCAGGGTGACTGTGCACTGGAGAAAGGACACATTGTTCGGGATTAGATCTGTCTACAAAAAAGGAATATTGTCAAATATAAATTCAGAATCACCCTCTTGGAAATTCACAATGTCCAGTGGCTTATTAAAGGCTCTGATAAGTCCTGTGATTTTAAGATGCAAAATAAGACACATTTTCAACCACTTTCTTTCAGTTTGGTTCAATCAGTGCACCTCAAATTTATGTGACCATTGACGCCTCTTATTATGGAAAACCTATTCTTATTTCATTGAACACATTTTTTTGAGCATTTTAGGAGAGATGAACTGGGCTATTTACTCAAGATTTATTTTTTAAGTTTTTTTAAATTCAGGTTTTGGTATTTTATAAAAATCATTATCATGTTTGTTTGGAAACCTCATCAAATCCGATACAATTTTCACTGCCTATCAATCCTTTATAGATTTTACTCCCTAGTTACCTAGGCTAGTTTGTGTAGAAATTCACATTTCTACAGTCACATTGCTCATCATTCTTCAAAAGAGTATTTATACCTTTTATACATCTGCAGAAATGTTTCCAATTTAAAAGCAAACAAATAAACTAACAAAAATCTCTTTCATTCCCAGTGCCTTCCCATAACTGCTAGTTACCCCCTTCACCTTTGCCTCTTCTTTTTTTAACACAAATACTCATTTTGACTGAGTAGTTTAATACTCAGGCCCAAATCCTCCCAGGCCAACCCAGTGCTCCTTTTCAACTGATGGCACACCTGTCAGTAAGAACCGTTTTCTACAGAACAACACTCGTTTCAGGAAATTTTTTCTTTTGTGGAATTACACACAAAAACTTCTACTGGGTGTGATTTTTTTCCCTTCTGAACAATTCCCATTCAGTCTGCTTCACTGACTGCTCCTCCAACTCCCAATCTGCTCCTCACTTCTCAGATCGGTCTGCTCTCCTTTGAGTTGACTACACATATTCCATGGACTTGAATTCATTGTATCCACCGACAACCCTCATATGGATGTCCCGAGTTCACAATTTGATATTTCCGCTTCTAAATATCTTTGTGGGAACATGAATTTGGCATGTAAATCTTAACGTAGTTACAACTGACTTCCTGGTTCAGAACCTGCCCCTTCAATATCCCCTGCATCAGTGGGTGGTACCAGCATTTCAGGATTCAACCCTGTTCCTTCTCATTCTCTGAAAGCACACATTCAGTCTATCAGCCAGCTGTTGGGTTGCTCAGCCACTTGTAAGCTGGTTCATTACTGTCCCTAAACTGAACCATAAGTTTTCAAACACTTCTGTTTACTTCCGCTGCTACGAAACCACCATCATCTCTTTATTAAGTGACTTTAATAACCTAGTTAGCAAACAGATCTCTCTCTGTGATTTCACCTGATTTATTACCTATGTTCTACACAGAAACCAAGAACTTAAATAAAATCATATCCCAGTCTTGCTGAAAACTCTACAGTGGTTTCCTCTGATGGAGTAAAATCCAAACTCTAGTTTATAAGGCTCTACTTAATATGACCCCTGCCTTAATCTCTGATCCTGTCTCCTACCTCTGTTTCCCTACTTATTCCGAGTCACTCTTTTGGGTTTGCTGTCCTTGAATCCACTAAGGTAATTTCAGCCTACAAGGCTTTACAATTATTTTTTTTCTATCAGAAATTATCTTTTTTGGCTGATTTCTTTCTATCATTCTTGTCTCTTCTACTGTGTCATCATCTCAGAAAGGTGACATTCTCCTGCCCCCAGCTACCTAATCTCACTTTAATTTTGCACATGACATTTATCATTAACCTGAAGTTGCTACGTAGACTTAGGTATACATTTGTTTGTTCTTGTACCCTCCACTAGAATATGAAGTGTATGCAGCACAATAGTAATCTGCTCATTTATTTCTCTCTTTATCTTTAGACCATACCTGTCACAAAATGAATTTTCAATTTTTTTGAATCAAATAATTGAGTGCTTCCTATTTCACATGCAATGTGCTATATGCTCATGTTGTTAGTGAATGAAATAGCTCACAACCTGGAAATGTAATCTGATGCAAAAACAATTAAATTCTGTTCTTAACGATTCTTCTATAGCACAATCTTTCTGCAAATGCACCGGATAATAGTTCAAACAGCAGCCTCATTTATCGTCACTGACATTTCTGTGAATGACAACTACTTCTTGCTACTGGAACACCAGGAAGTACCTTTACTCTGTTTCTAAAGAGCTTATGGATCTGCTGTTAAAAATTTTATTTCTTTGCTGTCATCTCAGTTGGAGCATTTCTAGGATCTTGGCCAACATTTCACCATGTTGCCAAAGTGTATTGTTTTTATTGTTGCTCTTCGGTTGTGACTGCTTGGAAGGGGGTGGCTCAATTAGAGACCCCTACTACTCTCTGCCATGTGAGGAGGCAGTGAGAAGTTTGTGACCTCAAAGCAGGGCCTACTTGACCATGATAAAATCCTGACCTTGGACTTCCAGCCTCTAGAACTGAGAGTGATGACTTTCTATTGTTAATAAGCTACCTAGTAGTGGGGGGTGGGGGGGGGTTATTACAGCAACCCGAAAGGACTAGTGAACTCTGTGTGCCCTGGACGGTTAAAATGCTCAAAACGTCACTGGGGTATTATAGATTAATGAAGGTTCAAAAATATATTAATGGTTTACTTCAATAATAAGAGGAAGTAATTTTCCCAAGGGCATAGCCTAGTGATGGGATGTGCTTTCTGAGGAAGTTAAGTTCCCCTGACTCTGAGACTGACAACACACTTAAATTTTTAAATGAGTTATAAAATATCTCAAACATTACCTTTGAATATTTTAGTAACATTGTGTATTAAAATATAATGAAGTTGGAATGTTTTGACCCTTGGTAGAGTAGATATTTTGGGAATGTTGCATTACAAATGAGAAATCAAGCCAATTTAAAGGATCAAAAGTAGGAGTCATATTCAAATAAAAAAAGTAAATATCTGCATATTTTAATTGATTGTAAATCCCTCTGAGATTAGAATTCAGACGACATGGATCACAATCCTGTTCTAATGCTGTATAATAGTTATTGGAAATGGATCATTTATAAAATACAATTCTTAGATTTTTCTTAAAATTTAAATCATCAGATAATTGAAGAATCAAAATATAAATATGGTATTTAAATATAAATACATGTTTTGGCCTATCTCTAGTTTTTCTAGTATTTTTGTCAGTTTTGATTGCTTAATAACACTTGAGTGTCTCGATAATAATATTTTGGACTAAGGATATGACTCAGAGTATTTTCTTGCAATTTGTGTGAATTTTTCCATGAAAGAATCAAAATAGGCTATTGTATTATTAGTATAAGTATTTATTTCCTCAATAGCAAGTTTTTTTAATTTCCAAAATAAATGCCATGTAGTTAAATTTTATTCAATCATTTTGAACAAATTGAATTTAGACTAAAAAAAAACCCCTCATATTTGTAATACCAACCGTCAACTGAGATTTAAAACCAACAGTAGAGAGGCCGCTTTTAATAAAATCTTGAATAAGGTTTTTTAAAAATATGATGCATTTATTTCTTTTATGTCCTGAAGATGTGAGTAAACAGAGTGCAATGCAGTAAAGGAATTGGAAAAACTCCAAGAATGGGCGAAGTAAATATTCTTTTTTCAGAGGAGGTTTATAATTAGCTAACACACTAAAGAATTCCTTTTAACAGCATCTTGCATAACTTAAGAGATTTTTTCTTAAAGCATATTTATGCCTGCAGGTAGAGATCGCCATGTAGATGTTTATCTGCCAGTTTTCAATAAAAATGAGAGAATTAAGGCATTTTTTCCAGCAGCCTGTATTAACCTTCTGTTGCCGGAAAGAAGTCAGAAAGCGTATGCACCTACAGATGGGAATGCATTGGCAAGACTTTTCTGCTGGCGGTCAGTATCAGTAAAATACACTAGATTGTGTTTAAATTGAAATAATCAGAGGGAAAAAGAAATAACAATACCAAGTAAAAATTAATAATGCTGGCCCTTATCACAGAGAGTCAGAGAAGTATTATTGCTTGTCTTTAAAACCAAACACAGTAGGATACTGCTAACTATTCATTGGCTTACTTTCCCTGAGCTGGTGTTGAAATGAAGATGCAAGAGCATCCCAACTCAACAGTGGCAGAGAAGCCCTCAACGCTACCCATCAGCCCCACTCACCCATGGTCCCGCAGAGAGGGGATCAACTCCCCTCCCAACCCCCAGCCAAATTTTGAGGCTGATAATGTTTGGATGTTGAGGCTCATAATGCTAAAGCCCCAGGAGGGTGAGAAGTGGGTATTACTCCCAAGCTGATGATGCCTGGGAGAGATCAGAGCCGGCCTCCGAGGTCAGTTCTAAAACATGTCGGGAGGTCAGAGAAAGGACATGGGTTTGAGGTTTCTGTGGTAGCAGAGGTTGGTCCAGTGTGTTTACTCAGCATGTATTTAGGATGGTGCTTAATGGTTAAACTTCACCACGGAGACAAAGGAAGGGGTACCCAGGACTCCTTCTTCGCTTGGCAGATGTGGGGCAGAAGGTAAAGAAGGAGCAGTAGTTTAGGGGCACTGACGGGTCAGCGTCTCTATCACATCTGCTATTGTTGCACATTGCTATCCGTGCTCGCTTTTGTATTCCTGATGATGCTCAGAACGCTTCCATCCTTTACAAATGGCTTTCATCCGAACTTTCGACTTACTCCTAATAGAAAACTGAGTGTACCATGCGGAAGCTTGTTAAAGGTTTTACTCTTTCTGCCTCCAAAAATACATCCACCTGCATTCACAGCCAGTTCTCCTTTTTTCCTTTCTCTCTCCACCCTCATTCCGGTTGCATCCCCTTCTACATTCTCAGGGTCCAAATTTTATTATCTCCGCAGTCCTGTCATTGAAGTGTAAGAAAAACCGGCAGGTTTATAACAGGTGTCTCGCAGATAACAGCTGATAACATTGGGGTTATCTCAGGTGATGGGCCAGACCCCATCCTAATCACTGCTCCCTCCTTCTTCCCCAAAGCCTACTTGTCTCCTAAATCCTACCACTGTATTGTAGTTTGGCCTGTTCTTGAATTTTAAATAATGCAACATACAATATGTATTATCTTATTACAATTATATTTCTTTACATTTTGTGCTGTTAGGGTCTGTTCAAAGTTTCCTGTACCTGAAGGTGATGAAGATATTCTCCTATATTGTCTTCATTGGATTGTATTGGTCACCTGACATTGACTGTTGGTGTGAGATAGGAGTCGATTTTAAATGCAGATCTCTAAGTTATGAAATACATAAGCACAGACTGGGAAAAGGAAATGGCTATTATGAAAAGAAATAAAGAAGTATAATGAGAAAGTAAGTTTTGATTTGGATCATGAGTCTCAGGAACCAAACAGCAACAGAGGATAAGGACCCAGGGACCAGCAATAGTGAGAAGTTCCTGTTCTCCCTGTTCTACTAGAGTGGGTGGCATTGTTAGAAACTGGCAAAATCTATATTTGTGTGAGAAGGACCTTCTGGCAGGAAGTGCCTCTAAGCAGAAGACACAGTCACTGTGCCCCTGCGGCGTGGCCAAGAGGAGCTGAGGAAGTAAACCCCCAACTGCTCTCACGCTGATGGCTGAGTTCTGGCTGGGGCCCCTTTTCTCTTGGGGCCCCAGGGGTTGACTTGAAGCCAATGATCAATTTCATGGACACAGACTATTGCAGAGCTGGTCACAGAATGAGTCATGCAGGCAAAATAACCATCGCAGATTGTAAAGAAAATATTTGACAAAGGTGCACAAATTGGGAGAGAGAGAGGTGTCTGTGTTGCAACTGAATGAACAAAATTTCTTGAAAGAATAGCAAATATAATGAATTGTATAAAATGACTTATCTAGTAAACAAAACCAGAATATGAATGTGGAAAAAAGATATGTTAGGGCATCCGGATGATGAAAGAGGACTTCAGAAGAGCTTCAATATGTGAAATCTAAATGATATGTTTCATGTGTTTCAAAACATAGCATTCAGTACTATTCGTATAAATCATCTTTGAGAAATTCAGTCGGTGTGGACTGCGGTTGAGCCACAGAAACGCTGCAGAGAACTCTAGTGTGATTGCCTAGGCATGAGGATTGTTGTCTGCCAAGAATAATGGCTAAAGAATTGGAAGTTATAAATCGAAAAGAAATTGTGGAGGACCAAAGTACTTGGCACATTTAAGGTATTAATGTGATAGGCAAGAAAAAGGAGAGAAACATATTTTGGAGTGAAAATGACATGTTTACTTTTTGGGTAAGTCCCAGATGGAACTGAATGCAGAACTGTGACAGGAAGGTGTGTGGTCCAGGGGCCTGTTTTGGAACGGCCTGTTGATAGGTCAGAGTGCAGACTCCCTCAGGGACTTATTACAGAGAAAGGTCAGCGGAGGGACAAAGATTGGACCTAGCCAGGCGTTCGCAAGGCATGGAACCCTGAAAGTCTAGGGAGGTGAGAGAGGACTCAACATTACCAAACATGTTTGGAAAGAGAAATCAAATAAAATAACAGTGAGAAACTGTATAATTTCAACATGCAATAACTGTTGGCCTGTTCCCTAATACATTCGTACATTAAAATTATTTCATTAATTTTTATAATGTTTTAGCCACTGCTTTCGTGGACACATATATAATTGTGGAAAGATGAATATCTAAATAAATATTGTGAAATATTATCTTGGAGCATTTCAATTGTTCTTAGTATTGAAATTAATAAATTGCTAATCTACCACAAATTCTATGTAATTTTATTTTTTTATAAATTTACTATTTTGGGTAATAATTTTCATATTTATCACAGTTCTCTGTAATAATAAGATAGAATCAAGTATAAACTAAAAATTTATATCTGGCTTATGTACTTAGAAATAATATTCTAATGACGTTTCTAAAGGGATTGTTAATATCTTAATATGTACTAGATAAAAAGTAAAAAACAAATCTTATAGTTTCAAAGATAGAAAAAGAGAATATTAACAACCAAAACAATAAGAGAGTGTGTTTCTTAAAAAAATAACATTGTTTTGTTGCCCATCACTGTAGTTATTTATAACACAAAAATTATAGGCATTGTGTGGCACCAATAGATAACAATTATTTAATTCAATGCATTGCACAAATTATGAATCTCATTTCAGCATAGGAAGAGACTTTTTCTTTTTAGAGTAATAGTGTCTTTTTATCATTTTTAAATCACTTGATAGGGTATACATATTTATGGCAATATGGACTTTAATTTAGAATTTCTTAATAGAAAACAATTGTACATATTTTCATGGAAAGATGCTAAGTAAAGACATTATGTTTTAAATTATGGAAGCCATAAAATGAAGATGATTAATAAGGCAATATTTGCTTTTAAAAACTAAAACACTAGATGAGGAATGCTGTAGTCATAATTTTTTCTTTCTTAAATATCTCTTGCTGTTAAGCCACATGCTTAGGAAAATTACTTGCTAGATCATAACCCTACATACTAAAAAGATTTATCTACAATTGAATTTTCTTATCTCCTTTCCAATTTACTATCTACAAACCTCAAAATTATTAGAAGTGTAGAGAACTGCATCTTAGTTATCCCCAGTAATTTAAAAAGAATGCTGCATAGAAATGATAAATAATGAAGTTCTTTTTAATCTTTTCAAAGTACAAATATAGATACAAAAATAGACAGTATATGGTTATTATTTTGCTAAGCAAAGATGAGAATTGATGAGGTTATGCTGACTTCACTTTCAATCTTTTTGCCTGCAGTAGTTGGTAATTGCTTATTTATTTTTCTTTATAATGTGAGAAAAGTGTGGGAGGTTAAATGAAATTAAACAACACTGTCTTATACATTTCATTAAATGGATTTGGGACAAGAATTTGATTTATTTTGCCTTCAATTTTTAAGAAGATTCCTCAACACTCAACTCTAATCTGGATCAATCTATGTACCTTTCCACTCCCATTTTTCTGAGTTATTTTAAAAATTACTTTTCTTAGTGTTTTTTTTTTCCTTACATATAAGTCCTTTGTTACACTAAGGTGTGCTTTCTGCAGTGTACAAAGTATTACTCTGCTAAAGGAAGACACTGTTTTTAATAGTATGAAATAATTTTCCATCATTAAAAATAACATTATTGGCTCTAAGGAAAATCTTAGGATAAGGAATTGAAAGGATAGGAAATATATGAGAGATACTGTCCCATCTGATTGTTCTGGAGACAAACTAAAAAATGAGATAAAAGACAAATGTTTGAGGCTGGGTTCAGGAATGCCGGCTGGCGGTCGATATGGTGGGGAAGGGATTAATGCAAGGAAGAATCATGCCTTGCTTTGTTGGAAATCTGTATTCTCCATCATACCTGAAACAGCGTGTGTAAACTCTAAGACACGTTCTGCTGTAACAGTCCAAGCTTTACAGACCTCTTTGTCTTCTGTAGATTACAATTCGGAGTTACATATTTTTCTTTCTCGTTCTGCCTTTCTCTGCTTTTTTGTGCGTGTGTACCTCTCTCTGGAAAAGTTTGAAATAACCCTATGAATTGTTGTGTCGAGGATGTGGAAGACCTGGGACGCTATATTGTTGGTGACAACCAGTGATTACGACTGGCCATAATCACTTGGAACAAGTGTTGGCAGTCCTTACAAAAATTAAACATAGGTATATTTTATAAAGTAGCTAACCTCCTTCTAGACAGATAATGATATGAGATAAATTAATGAAAAAAATATAAAATGTACACATATACATATATAGTGCTTGGAGTTGTTTCATAGTTTAGTGAAGCTCTGTTAAAGGTACTTTAGGGTCTGTCTTCCGCCCACCCTTTGCTCATTTTTGGATAGTTACTATTGCTATGTCTTCAAGTCCGTAAGTTTTTTTCCCACCAATGTCTGTTGGTTTCAGACATTGCACTTTTTATTTCTAAAAGTTTGATGTGAAATACTTTTTATGTCTTCTTTGTCTGTACTTACCATATTCAATCCTTGCTCTACGTTTATCAGCAGATGGGGTTCGGTTGTAACAATAATTTTACTGCACTTGTCTGCTAATGATAACTGTGGTGTTGGTTCTAGATTGGTTTTCAATGTTTGATGTTTTATACTCAATAGGAGCGTATTTGCCTCTTTGCCTTCCTGGTAATTCTCTATTGGATTCTCTAATTGTTAGTGTTACATTTGTTTTAGTTTTGGATAATTTAGGTATTCCTATATTACTACCATTTGTTCAAACTAAAACCAGTTTGATCCTTTGAATTGTTTTTAGGCTTGCAGGCAGACGGGGGAGTGTCTGTTCTAGGTTTGGTTATTCCCCACCGGGGAGATGAGAGGGTCTGAGGACAGTATGTGTGAATGAATGAGTTTCCCAGTCTGGCTGGTGGGAGCAGGCGCCGCTCCTGGCCTGCGTAAGCTCGGCGTGCGGTTTCCTCATGTGCACGCACCCAGTTCTCTGTGGGTCTCTGCTCTCTCTACCACCTCTCCAGTAGTCTGCCCTGCGATCTGCAGCCGCCCTGGTCCCCTCCAATTTCCACCTCCATCTCCTCAACTCGGAAAATCCACCTGGCCCTGCCTGCATTCCCCATTGTTGAAACTGGGCCTCAAAACACATAGTGTAAATGTAGGCACATGTAGAGCTCATTTAGTTTGTTTTCTGTCTGTCCAGATCACTAATTTTCATTGCCAAATGACACGAAACTGTTGTGCATATATTTTGTGAAGTTTTATAGTGTTTCACGTAAGAGTATATCTAGAAACAGAAATCATATGATATTGAGAGTAACAATTACCATTAAAATGCATTACTTAATATAAATATAACATAGTAGATCACCTAAGTAGTTCTAGATACTAATTTACCAAGTACTTATTTCATACATGAGAAAATCCATGAACTATATAATAGTGCATCAGATGCAGTGACTTTATTCTAGGGCTGGACTTTGAACAGGAGCAGAACTCCTACTTGGGGTTCATTGTGGGTTTGTTGGGGAGGATTATTTGTTTTATTTCTCTTTTTGTTTGTATCTATGGCTCATTATGTCTTTAGTTTGGATACTTCTTTGGTATTACCTTTCAAAATATTGACTTTATTCTCATCATCTCTAGAGATAAAAATGTGCTTTCCCTTTTACTATACTACATATCTTTTTCCATTTCTTGAAAAGTTTCTAAACATTTACTTCTTTGTGAGCCTCTCTGTAAAATTTCTTTTGACATATCATCCTATTTGCTTAAGCTCAGTTTTGCTGTGTTTCATATGCTACTAAACTCTTCCACTGAGTTTTAATTATTGTCATAATATTTTTATGGATTTTTTATTTAATTAATTTTATAGTATTCAATTATCTGATGCCCTAAATAAAACAATGTCTGTTTCCTATAATTACCAAAATTTAATTATTGAATACACAGAATTCCTATAAAATGACAAATTTTTAGATATCTGAAGATAATATACTGAAGTTATGCATAAAAGTAACAATAAAAACTACCACAAATTCATCTTACTTAATATAGGTTAGGTCAAACATTTAACCAAAATTCCTCTAACAAAATGATGTGCAAAATATTTACCTCATAACTTAGAAAACAAATTTCATAATGTCCTGGTTTCTTATGGCTGCTGCAATCAGTTACCACAAACCTAGTGACTTAAAACGACCCGAATTCATTCTCTTGTAGATCTGGAAGCGAGGCGTTTAAAATGAGTTTAATTGGGTTGAAGTCAGGGTCCTGGCAGGACCAGTTTCTAATGGAGACGCTGAGAGGAAAATCCATTTCTTCCCTTTTCAGCTTCCCCTGGCTCCCCATGTTTCCGTCCCCGTCCTCCGTCTCCAGCGTTCGTCACTCCAGTCTCTGGCTGC
This sequence comes from Anoura caudifer, assembly GCA_004027475.1. Classification (NCBI taxonomy): domain Eukaryota; kingdom Metazoa; phylum Chordata; class Mammalia; order Chiroptera; family Phyllostomidae; genus Anoura; species Anoura caudifer. The sequence continues at coordinate 196,558 of PVKU01002655.1, forward strand.
TGTGACCACCTCACTCTCACCTCCTGACAGACCTTCCACACACTACTCTTATAAAGATCGTTGTGACGACTTTGGGCTACTGGGATAATGCAGAAGAATCTCCCCATCTCACAATCACTGATCCTCTCTGCAAAGTCCTTTCTGCCGCAGAGGATGCCCTCCACGGGCTCTGGGGACTCACTGGACTGAGGACATGTCTGAGGTTTCACTGAGCCCACCCGAAATAAGACAATGCCCTGGATAAGACAATGGCTACGTCTGGGGCCATTGGGTACCATGATCTCATTCTATGGTTGTGTTTGGAATATAAGTCACTTTCAATCATTTTAAATCATTATATGTTTTTCTATATTCACAGTTTTTCTCATTAATTTGACACATATCCCAGTTCTAGTCAAATGGCCTATATCTCTGTAAAAGCAATATGGTATTTGCCTGTGGATCCTGGACAGCAGCTTTGATTTTATAGCAGTCTCCTGATAACTCCTGTGACACTCAACCAACCTGGTTTAAAATAAAATAAAGGGATTAAAAAGAACATATCTGAGGAAGATTTTATTTTACATTTCAAGAATGAGTCTTCTTTTTATTTTATAGATATTAACAATAGGCTTTTAAAGGTTAAATGGGAAAACAGAAGACTCAGAATAGCCAAAACAATATTTAAAGAGAAGAAAAATTGGGGGGAGACATGCCAGTCTACTTTAAGACTTGCTGTAAAGTTACAGTAAGCAAGGCAGTGTAGCATTAGCAAAACAGTCATTTAGATGAATGGAACAGAACAGAGAATTCAGATATAGATCCTCATAAATGTTATCAACTGATCTTTGACAAAGAGACAATACAATGGAGCAAAGACAGTGTCTTCAACAAACGGTGCTGGAACAACTAAGCAGCTACGTGTGAAAAAAAACAATCTAGACACAGACTTTTCACCCGTCACAAAAATTAACCTTGGATACAGTGATGACTTTTTTGATACAAATAACTGATAAGCTGGATTTCATTAAAATTAAAAACTGCTCTGTGGGCAATATCAAGAGATGAGAAGACATGCCACAGAGTGGGAGGAAATATTTGCAAAAGGACTGAATCCGATAAAGGACTGCTATTCAAAATACACAGAGAAGTCTTCAAATTCAACAACAAGAAAACAATGTAATTAAGGTCAAACACCTTAACAGTCACCTCACAAAAAAGATACACAGATAGCAAATAAGCATATGAACAGATGTTCCACACTATGTGTCATTAGGAAATGCAAATGAAAAGTACAATGACGCATCAGTTGGTTCAGATAATCAAAGGCACTTTCAAACTACTTGTTTATAATGCTCTTCATTCATTACGTTAAAAGGTGTTATTTTTAATAACAAAACAGATACATGGACATACTATTGTAGGGAGGCCCGTTTAGATGACCTGTGTTCAAATCCCAGTTTATTTGAGAAGTTGTATTACTTTGTGCTATTTAGCTTCGTTAAGTTACTCCTGTTCCATCAGTAAAATGAAGATCATGATGGTACCACCTCACAATGTTATTATGAAGTGATCTATATAATTTGCTTGCTGCCTGATATAATACTGGTTAATGTTCAATAGTTATTACCGAGATATTAGAAAGCACGCTTTTTGATTAGTTTTTAAGTATTTGAAGCTATTTAAAACTGGCTCTACCTATTCCTAATACAGAAGCTTAGGAAGCATAAGCAAGTGACTACTTCACAAGCATACAAGGTGATCAGAAAACCCATCTGCCTAACATTCAGAATGGACATGTGCAATTGAAGTTTAATGTACGCGAATAGAGAAATAGTAAGTTTATCATTTATATATATATATCACTCTGCACTGTTTAGAAAGTCAGCATGACCTATACAACTGCAATATTGTAAAAAGGATGCTAAATGTAAATTAAATATAGATTTGGTTTATTTTATAAGTTATATAACATACAATACCCTTCTGATATATATGAGGTCTGTCCACAAAGTATCCAGTCATATACCATGAAAACTAGAGACCATTACTGAAGAAGATACAAGACACAAGAAACATTGTACACAGGGCAATGACGCCTCAGTCCCCTTCAGAGTAGGCACCTTGGGACCTCACACAGTTCTCCCAGTTGCTATCAGCTGCTCCACTGTATTTTCCTGAATCTCATCATCAATGGTCTGAAATCTCTTCCATTTCAAAGGTGATTTTAATTTTGAGAAAAGCCAGAAGTCTCAGGGTACCAAATCTGAGCTGAAGGGAGGATGAGTTAGCTAGGTTGGTGATCTTTGTTGGTTGTAGCCCATACACGTTCAACATTCTCAGGTGTTCTGTTTGTTGCAGGCCTTCCAGAACGTGGATCACGTTCAAGAGACTCTCGTCCATCTTTGAAACATTTGTGCCACGTTTTTATTTGTGCTGTACTCATTGCATCATCCCTGAAAGCCTTCTGAATCATCCAAATAGTTTCTGCAGAAGAACATTGAAGCTTAAGGCAAAATTGATGCAGATTTGTTGCTGTTCTCATTCAGTCATTTTGAATGTGACAGCCACACAGTACACATGCTCACTCAAGGGCATCTACCACCCCCACTGACTAGTGCAGTGAAGTCATCATTGTTCACACATGCGCATTCTAGTCCATTCTCCTTGGCTGCCAGGTTACATTAGTGTTGCACAAACTAGTCTCATTATATTAACAGTGGCTGGGCTTTTTCCAGACAGACCTCATATATCAGTAAATAATTTTGTCTGAGAACTGTTAATATGCTAACTTAATTATGCTAGTTAGCAAAAAGTGATGGGAACCAGAAAACAAACTAGAAACTACTTTGTCTTTTTTTTTTCTTTTTCTTTTGGTAAAGAAAGAGAGGGAGAGAAACATCAATGTGTGGTGGCCTCTCACACGCCCCTCACTGGGTACCTGGCCTGCAACCCAGGCTTGTGCCCTGATCTGGGAATCAAACCTGCAACCCCTTGGTTTGCAGTCTGGTGCTTCATCCACTGAGCCACGCCAGCTGGGATGACTTTGTCTTCTTTCTCTGGTTCTAATTAAGTTGAAATATACCTTTATCTCTACTAAGCTGTTTTCTTTGACTATCCTTCAACAAATATGAATTTGGAAACATAACTAAATTATATCCTCTGAACCAGTTATTAGTTATGAGCGTATTCTGCCTGTGGGGTTCATCTTTCCACCATATAAAAAAAAGGCATTTTCATGAGAGAAAGGACACAAAGCAAAAAAAAAAAAAAAAGATGTTGTTCATAGTCCCATGTGGTCATAATATTGGGAAAACTTCAATTTAGGTGAAACTAAACCACCTTAAAAACAAATAAAAAATACTTTATACCTTGAGGTATTAATTGCCTAAATTAAAACATTATGAATGAGCCAAAATACACAGACATATATTGATTTCAACAGGTGACTAGTAGACTTTCCCCCATTATTTCCCTAGAGTTTAGGAGAATAATTAATGATTTCAATTCCTGCTCTTCTTATAAAGATTTATATTGGCTATAAATTTATAACAGTGAATTGGGGGTGTGTCTGCAGGAGAGACTTCTTACCTACTCAGAATTGCAGTAGCTTTAAAAACAAGTTTGAAATGTCTTATTTTATTACCGTTTTATTCTCGTTAAAACCCCTGAAAATGTTCAGCTTTTCACTGAAGTCCTGCTTTAAAAAACACACACACTATGAACATTATAAGACACATGCATTTTTCTCCAACCTAGAAAAGCTTTTTGTCATAAAAAGAAAATGGGGATTATTATTAGATGTAACAATAAAAGGATAAATTAAGGGGCTGCTCTTGGTTTTATTCATGTAATCCCATTTTAAGTAATGGCGTTAGAGTTAGAATAGAGAACAGAAGCAAGAAAGCCTGTGATATTTACTAATGACTGAGCTTCAGCCAACCTTTCAAATCATCTTGATATTAAAACGTGAATCTCTGATAGAAGCTCCTAAACCAACTCTGAAAAAGATTCTAAAATAAAACGCAGCCGTCTCACATTATTTTTCTCATTGCAACCCAGTTTTCTTGGGGTAAACAGCCTTTATACTAAATAGAATACAAGGCAGAAGACATTGTTTACAGGAAACGAAACAGAAACTAGGCATAGGTGTGTGGGGAGTCTGTTCCAGGGTGTATTTAAATGACCTCAAATGTACTTTTTTATTATTTTTTCTTTTAAATACATGTGGCTACAGGTAGAGGTGTAAGGAAGTATCATTGTTATCAAATCGATATAGTGTGATTAATTAGTGTCCAGGTGCCTCACTGTGACTCAGTGGGAGGAAGTGCATATGGCATAAATCAGCACGTTGCTAAGACCAGAGAATCCAGCACAGCCAACCAGAAGCCTAGAAAGGTTAACGTTATTCTCTTGGTGACCATATTCTTAGCAGCTGGTCAAGATGAGGGCACCTTCAAAGGCTGATATGCCTCGGACATCAATATGCCTAATAAAGTTGGCAAAGTGTCATGTAATGGCAGGTGAGAACAGAAAAATCTGTTCATGCAGTCACGGGAGACCGGCCATGGACTGGTGTGTAATGTAGTTTCAACTTGGTGAGCATCAAAGGGAGTAACTTGTGCAAAGGTTCCACAGAAACGGCCTTAACCTTTAAAATATTATTTGAAACATTACCTATGCTATTATCCTATGTGCATTATAGCATATAAATTAATGACTATTAATTTGCCATCTATTCATTTCTTTTCAGAAAACGAATAAAATTGACAAAGTCCTAAAAGAAGTGTCTTTAAAAGTCGTCTGTTTGGTGGGCACTTGGGTTACGTTCACATCTTGGCATTGTAAATAATGCTGCCTGAATAGAGGAGTGCATGTCTTCTTTGAAATTACTGCTTTGGGAGTTTTTGGATATATTCCCAGAGGTAAAATCACGGGGGCATAAGGTGCATTTTAATTTTGTTTTTGAGGAGACTCCACAGTTTTCCACAATGATTGAACCAGTTTGCATTTTTACCAACAGTGTACTGGGGTTCCCTTTTCTCTGCATCCATGCTGCCACTTGTTTGTTCATTTATTGATTAGAGCCATTGTGATAGTTGTGAGGTGATATCTCACTGGGCTTCTGATTTGCATTGCTAGGATGGTCAGCGATGTGTATGTCTCCGTAGATGAGTGGATACAAAAGCTGTAGTATATACACACTGTGGAGCAAATTCATACATGCACAGGCTTTTTTTTTTCCCCAAAACAAATGTATGAACTAATTTAAGGTACAGAGTCTAGACATTTTATCAAGTGCTGATGGGCAAACTGGGCATTCACTCTATATTAAACAAACAAACAAACAAACAAATAAATAAATAAATAAATTTGAACCAGAATCTCATATCATCCAAAAAATTAAGTCCACATGGATCAAATGTAAATTATAGAGATTCCAAAAAAATAAATAAGGGGAATGTTTTAGCTAAATCACAAAGGCACTAACATAAAAGAAACAAATAATGCATCAGACCTTATTAAATTAAAAATTGTCTTTCAAAAGACACTGCTAAAAAAAGGAAAGAAAAGCCATATATGAGGACACAGCAGTGTAATATTTTGTCTGTAAACAGCTGATAAAAATTGTATCCAGAATAGTATGTCAAAATATGTATAGATATATAAAGATACAGATATCTTTAAAATTATCAATAAAATGACAAATAATCCAATAAACACACTGAATTAAAGAGTTCAAAAAGCAAAAGGGAGCCAATGACCAATGAAAAAATACTTGTCATGATTAATCTCTAGAGAAATTAAAATGTAAATTACAATGAAATACAACTTCACAGATCCCCCCAAGAATGTCTAAAATAAAAGAAATGCTTAGTTCCAAGTGTATCAGAGGATGTAAGAGTATAAAATAATAAAAATTTGAAAAACAGATTAATATTCACCTATAAAGGTAAATATACACCTAAAAATGACCCAGTAATTCCATTTCAAAGTATCTTCCTTGATGGAATGAAAATATATGTACAGAAATGTTCACATAAGCTTTAATCACTTAATCAAAATTTGACAAATGCTAACTGTCCCTCTTTAGGTAAATAGATAAATTTATAGAGTACAATACCACCTAGTAATAAAGGAACAAATTACTGTTTTTCTAAAAGCATAAAGAATAGAATTTGGTTAACTAAAACAAGTGACATACACAAAAAATGTGCACTGCATGTCCCCAGTTAATGTTAAGTTTTGAAAAGGCACAACTAAAATTTTTAAAAAATATGAAATTAGTTGTTTCTTCGGGTTAAGGAGCAGAGAAATAGACTCAATGGTTATACAAAAGTATTTTTTTCTAGATGCTGGAAAATTTCTATGCCTTGATTAAGGTGGTATTTAAATAAAGGAATATATTTGTCAATACACATTGATATATATATATTTAAAATCTGTACACTTATTTTATGAAAATTCTACTGCAATGAATTGATGACAAGAAAACAAACAAATGATTTTGTGAAATTTAGACTTTGTGAATTATAGGGCTGTAATTCTTTGTCACATAGTAGCCCAAAAGGATATTAGAAAAATTTAGCAAATTGGGAAATTTGAAAATAATGTATGTTAATAAAGGAACAAAAGAACTTGCACACAAAATGCTACAGAAACTCTAACCGAAAAAAAATTTTTTCTCATAAAAGAAATGATAAACTTTGTAGTTTGTATATCCTTTTAAAATTACTGTCCCCTGGCTGGTGTGACTTAGTAGACTGAGTGCTAGCCTGTGAACCAAAGGGTTACTGGTTCAATTCCCAGTCAGGGCACCTGCCTTGGGTTGCAGGCCACATCCCCAGTTGGGGAGGGCATGCTAGAGTCAACCACACATTGATGTTACTTTCCCTCTCTTCCTCCCTTCCTCTCTCTCTAAATATAAGTAAATAAGTAAATACATCTTTAAAAAATAGAATTATTATCAACTACTCTGGTAGAAGAGTTTTGATTTGAGGCAGATGGCAGAAACAGAAGGAAAAAGGAAAATGCATAGTCTAACGGGGTGCATTTTTTTCTTTGCTTTGTATATCACTTTGGATTTAAAAACATAAAAGTTATATTAATAAAAAGAATGACTAGATCTTTTGAGTATTAAGACAAAATCAGACAGCATTTTACTTCAATAAATGTTTGGCTTGACCAAGAGTAAGTGAACTTTCCAGCAAAATGACCAAGTTTAGTGTGAAGTAATGACCCTATGACAATTCTAAATTTATGAAACACCTTTCAGATATATGTGCCCTCTTTATCCTTCTTTCACCCCTTCCCTCCCTTTCTCCATGAATAATACACATTCTTATCAATAAATCTGTGTTCTTTTAATGCAATTTATATGTAATAACACAATTATTTTTAAATCAAAAATGGTTTATTTTTATAAACTATAACTTTTTTTGTTTCCTTGGGTCCCTGGAAGTTAATTCTGTTACTAGGATTTGTCCTATCTTTCCCCTAACAGGGCAAGGCTTGTAGGTGATCTACCTATGAGCAAATGTCTTGAGATAATTGTCTGTCTCCAGGCAGAGACCCAGCTGCGATGCCCCATGTACCGTGAACAAACTGTATCATAGAGATACATACTGTTGGACAGTGAAAACTGATGGACGTGCAAATGTCTGCAGCATTTAGCCAGAGCTTCAGCCAGGAGTGTTTTAACCCTGGCCATCTGGGTACAACTTATAAATATGTATATAGATAATATTTGAATACGTACTCTGCCTGAGTGATGATAGGTAGATATGTTTTCAGCAGAAAAGGTATTCAATAGTACACAATCTACCCTGCTTAAGTGCTGCCAATATAATTTGCATTTAAGTTGCTTATGTGCAGTGCTGAGCAATAGGGTTTGAAAAACACAAAATTTTAATTGATTGAAATTGAAAATAGCTTTAATGCTATTGTAGTGCTAATTCTGTGTGTGTGTGTGTGTGTGTGTGTGTGTGTGTGTCCATGTGCACATGAGAGAGAGAGAAAGAAAGAGAGAGAGAGGAAGAGAGAGACAGAGAGATTTTGGACTGTCAGGTTTTCCCTGAGAATAATGTGAAGCTAACTCTATTGTGTATTGTGAACATGCTGACTATTATATAAATACTGCACAGTGTGTTTTCTAGAACTAAATGAATAAACATATAATGCTTTAAAGTTATGGCATAAACAAACATTATGCTCTCCTATTCCATGCTATGAGGGGTGTTTAATTTTCAGGCCACCTCTTTTGAATTTCATTGAATCTGAACAAAAGAAAACCCTTGAAGTGTTATTCTTTCTTTACAATTGTTAGTATCTGCTCAAAAGCTATGTCTTCTATCACTTTTAAACAAAGCTGTCATTTTGCAAAATTAGATTATGAATTTTCACAAGGCATGAATCTCAACCTTTGTGGTACTGTCTCAAAATAATCATTAAGAGAAAGTTCATGCATACTTAATGAAAAAGAGGTATTTGCATCATATAAATACATTCAATCCCCTGTTTTGTATGCAGAGGTTGCTCTACCATCTGGCAAAAGTTTCAGTTGACTGAAACTGAAGCAATAAATTAATACAGTAAAAGATGCTACCAACAATTTTAAACCAATTAAAATGCTTGAAGCAGACCCAAAGTATGTTAAAATGTTATGTCTACTTCTGCCAACAATAACGTATGAAAGAAGTATAATGAGCCAACCACGGCTGAAAGGAAGTTAGCAGGAGTCATGGCTGCTCTTCATCGTGGACAGTCAGAGCAAAGACTCGCACAATTAAAAGCTGAGCACTGACATGCGCCCACCTCCTCACCGCACCATTCCTACTCTGTGGGCAAAGTTACTGTTCGTTCTTAGTGAACACATTGACATCAATGCATTTCCAACGACAACATTTGAGGTCTCATACCCCTTTAAGAAATCTCTACTGATTGAATCTTTTAGTGGAAAACTAACATTTAATTTATAGAGTTTCTAGGTGCCACTACTGGATGACATGGGAAAAAATTTTGTTCTTCAGTTGTTTACTTATTGTTGTTTTGTTTTTAAGCTAGTTTTTAAATGTGTAAGGCTAAAAAAGAAAGTGACTTTATAAAACTTTCTATACCTAGGTGATTCTCATAATGTCATTTTACATTGGAAAAGCAATTGATTCTTTGTGTTTCATGTATGGTATGGTAAATGTTATTTCTCAGTACAATTTTCTTTGTAAACATGAAAACCTGTGTAAGTTCACATTGCTACAGCTGGGGATGTGTGCCCTGAATGCTGACTATTGACATAAACTGGGTGGGTCAGTGTGGTGGGGGTTTAGTTCTATCACATTTGTGAGAGCTGTGGTCTGTTTGATGGCATCGCATCCTTATTGTCATGATTTGTAGTTAAATGTAATTATTTTTGAAGCCCAACTTGTTAACTCAGTCTCTTATGGGCAGTTTTAGAGCAGTGAACATAAAAGAACTAGCAATTCCTAAATTCTTTCTATTTATCATCTATCTATCTATCTATCTATCTATCTATCTATCTATCTATCTAATCTATCCATCCATCCATCCATCCTGTCTGTATTCTGACATGAAATGCATGAATACTATGTTAATGACACAGATTGACTCAGATGTCTCTGCAAACGTGCCTAGACAAGCATGGTTCCTACACTGTCCCTGCCTGCGCAATGGAGTACGAGGAGCTCCCCGCCTCAACGTTGCACACTCAGCTGAAACCAAGGGGTGGGGTGAAGCAAACTCCAAAACATAGGGACGATCTTAGCCTTCACAATGGGGAAATGTGATGGGAAGACAAAACAATGTCCACTGCAACTCTAATCTGGTGCCCACTTTTCTGCGTATCTTGTTTTTAACTTCTCAGATATATCTCAGCATGTAATTGTTTATTTGGCCAAAATCACAGTAATTACACAAGTAAATGAGAAATACTGGGTGGTACCATATTGCTGTGACTACTACTGTGACGATGGCCACCGCTGCTACTGCATTGCTGACGATCCTTCTCTGATATAAATGACCGTGAAAATAATTGACAGATATAATATCAGGTGTCTATTGAATTCCTGGTGCCACACACTTTCTATCTACTTTAAATTATTGAGAAATAATTTTTATATTAATTAAGATTTCTGGAAAAAGAAAGATTTGGGCTTGAATGTTTTTGCTGGGAGCTTCACATTCTAAGTTTTTATTTTCATATGGGTGGTGCATGAGCACATATTTTATATATGCATTTACCATATCTGGTGTGTGATTAGGTCTCAATATATGTTAGCTATTCATTGATATTGGATACTCAGTTGAGGTTTTGCATAATTATATTACTTGTTCATTATCACAAGGGTAAAAAGATGACATGGTGTGACTTCAATCCAGTGTGGTTTCAGAATCTGTCATCTTAAACACCGCACAGTTCTCCAGGACCCCGTTATTAATGAAATGGCTTTTCTATTGGATTTTAAGAATAATATGTAAAGTCAGAATTTTTATACAAAAGGTACAGCAGAAGGTATAGAGAACTTAACTTCTTACTTTGCATATTATGTCACTACAGCCAGAAAATATCCAGTTCCATGTCAAACATCAGAGAGGCGGTTAAAGGCGAGACTGAGACTAGAAGTTGAGTCTCTGGACTCCCAATTCAATGCTTTAACATCATTTATACCGTAAGAGTCCAGAAAAAGTATACATATGCATGTATGTATATGTGTGGTTTCCGAGTCATCATAATAAACTAAAAATAAATACATGCGACACACCAACAAATTTTAGAATTTTAATAACACTGAAATTACCCCTCCCTCCCTGATACAGATTATCATTATCCTGAATTGTACCAACATCTTGCTTTTAAAAAATTATATTTACCATAAATGTATTTATCTACTAGTATAGTTTGGTTTGGTTTTGAAACTTATAAAATTGCATCAAACTACTGACTGTTATTAATCTACATTACATAAGGCCAGACATGTTACCCCTATTATTTAGAACATGGAAGATATATATATTAAAAATGCTTGTTGAAGGCAGTCTGTAATTGATGCTTCCTGTTTCTTTTATTCCATGAGTATCTGTAAGTATCTGAAGCAGTCAGGAAGAGAAGTCAGAGACAGGATATTTATCTTACCACGGAGAACAAATATAATCTGCAAATATGGCAGTATACTTTATAGAAAGATTCCATTGCATGTGGGAAGTAAAGCTCCCTAGTTCCATACCCGAACAGGAGTAGAATCATGCTTTCAAACATCGGGATTCCCCATGATATGCTTCTTCATTCCCTTATTTTTAGGCTCATTTCTAAACACCCTATAAAATCCTTTGTCCTTTTTCACCTCATCAATTTACATAATTATTTCATTTGCCATCATTGCTTATTGATTTTATGTGAACAAATAATAAGATAATGTAATGTCTCTCTCTCTTTCCATTTGAATACATACATACTAAAATTAGCAAAAAATTTCTAAGAATAACATTACTAATAAAAATATTATGTGTCACCTCTTTCATTGACTTCAGCTTCACTTTTCACTATTCACGTAGAGTAAGTCCTCACTAGGGCCAATTGAATAACTTTATATATTCACATCTGCTACCTTCCCACCCCTTTGCTGGAAAACCCAGCCTGATCTCAGAGTCAGAGAGAAGCCCTTTCTCTATGTGTCCATAGCACCCATTCATGTACCTGTCATGTGCCCTAATTATTTTGGACGATCATCATAAGCTATTTGGCTGCAACAGCTTTGAAGATGGGTGCTACCTCTTACTCATCGAGTTGCAGCATGAAGCAAACTGTCACCTCCATGGGAACTTATTTGAGAATCAGAGGGATCAACTGGCAGAAAGTTTGTTGGTCGTAACCTACTAATAGTTTCTATGTAACGATGGTCCTATGTTCTCCTTCCCTTGTCTTTTCTAAGTTTTGCTAATAATCCTAATACTTCTCAGTGGTTTGGACTAGATTACATTTTTATTTTATTTTTTAAGTAGGCCTGCCTCATGAATTTGCTTAAAGATCTGTAACTTCTTCTACGATACATATTATGTTAATACCCAAGCTTTTCTTTTAATGGTGTGTTTGTGAAATAAGGTGCACTTTGCTCCCGTTGTCTTCAGTGACTCTGTTGAGCTTATCTTGTTACCCAGTGTCCACAGTCAACATAGCCTGTGGCCTACGTGGCCGAAGTTTAGCAGAAATTGAATAGATACAAAACAAAGTCAAAGGGGTGTATGTGCAGGATCCCTATGTAAGTACAATGATTAAATAATATCTCACATGGGGCCTCACATTGTTCAACTATGAATATGAAGCTGGGAGAAGAAACTTATTATTTTCATTTTTATCCTGTCCTGATTTAACCTCTTTATATGAAACGTAACCTTGCACCTACCTACATTTTAATTAAAAGTCCCCTTCTATGACCACATCTCTAACATTAAAAGGGTGAAGTAATTATGTACATAACTGACTCCTGAAAAGGAGGAAAAGGGGTCTACAGATCAGGAAATACAAGTTTAGTACATCTCACTTTAAAGTTAAAAAATGCTATTTTCATTTAAAATAAAGACATTCCTTTGAATGCTGAATGATTGACACCATGACAATTGGATATAGACCATTATAATAGTTCTCCGTGCAGACAGACTAAATTCAAAACCACCATCATAATAATTTACTACATTCATATTTGATGAACATAGAAAGTGTATTGTAAGCTTGCCATGCTTCAAGATTAATCACTAAAAAGCTGTCTTTAAAGAATTTCTGATTTGTGAATTAATTATAATTAAAGCACCCCTATGAAGTTATTATTGTCAGTGCATTTTACACACTTTGCAGAGTGGTTTTACGAAAATAGTCATGTTTTTAAGAATTGTTGTCAGACACATATTCTGATTGCCAAAGAGTGAGTGAGACAAATAAAACCAATTTTATTTGGAATAGAACTGGAATTAGGTACAGACACAATTTACTCATTTATTGTATGTGTGGAATTCTGCTTGTACAGTAGTGATAATAATGATAACTAATATTTATTGAAAGCTTACTGAATGTTATAGGCATTGTGATAAGGCAAAATAGACCTGAGTTTTCTTAGTATTTTTTAAGGTATTTAGAAAAAAAATTTGTGTTTTTCTGGTAATAATACATATCAGTGCTGTCCATTTGGAGATGATAGACAGATGAGAGAAAGAGAGAGAATTTCATTTTGCCTTGTAAAAATATTTAGGATGAGGAATATACACTCACGGTCTTCTAATGTATGGATCATCGGTATGCACTAATATATAGACATGCATTATGAAAATGAATTATTCTCTGACAAATCATTTTACTCTATTGTGTGAGCCCATATACATTTAAGTGGAGTATCTTTATGCTAATATATGGATTGTAGACATACTAGAGGGGACCCCCCAAAAAGCCAGAATTTATTTATAAAATTGTGTATTTATTCTCATAGGTTTAAACTTCAGTCACCTTCAAAGTACTCTCCATTTGATGCAATACACCTATGCAGACATTTATTCTACTGCTCAAATCAGTATTTGAGCTCGTTGATTTTGATGCCTTTTAGTGCTTCTTCTTTTTTTTTTTTTGTTTGTTTGTTTTACCTCTTCTCTTTTGGCAAAACATTTTCCTTTGAGGACTTTTTTTCATCTTGGGAAACAAAAGAAAGTCTTTTGGGAAAGACTGGGTAAATAGGAAGGGTGGAGCCTAGGGGTCATGGTGTTTTTGGTCCAAAGCTCCTGAACACTCAGTGTGGTGTGGGCAGGGGCATTCGTAAATCACCCATCACGAAATGGGCAAACACATTGAAAGCATGTTCAAAAAAATTCACTGAAGCCTAACACAGTCTCTCACAATAACGCCAGCTGATACCCTGATACAGATGGGTACCTAGGACACTCACCTAGTGGGCACCTGCCCTCCAGAAGATAATTCCGGATTTTGGAGGGATTTCCCCCTCGTATTTAATTATTTGTGTTCTTTCTGTTTTGAAGTAAATGTGTTAAAATATTCATAAAATGTATAATATAGTTTCCTTCTATTTGACATGAAAATATGAAAATTTTATGTTAGGACACAAATAAGGCTTTTTTAGTAGTTGCATGATTTATATATCATTGCCTAGAAACAACTCTTAGACATAGGAAACCCCCCCCCAAAAAAAAAAACTATTTAAAAATCAGTTCTGTGGATTGGAAACGTGGGCAGAGGTCAGCTGATACGGCTTGTCTGCTGCAGACACTGTGCCAGAGCTTCCCCACGTGTTTGCTGTCAGTGGTAGGGTGGCTGGGAACCGTCTGATCCCAGATTGCCTTAACTAAATGTGTGTCATTTGAATGGGGCTGTCCCCTGAATAAGTATATATGTATTCTCTGTATGGCCTGTCCAGGCACAACATTAGGACTTCTCTCATAGGGTTACTGAATTCCAACAGGACAAGTCTCGTTGCATGAGGGCTTATTAAGACTCACGGTACTTGCATTACATTTTTCCAATGTCTTATTTATCAAAACAAGCTAAAATGACCAAGCTACGATGCAGTAAGAAAAGGGACTACACAAGACCATGAAAACCAAGAGCTATAATTCATTGGTGTATATTCGTCTAACAACCTACCGTAGAATGTAGCCCTAATAATGCACAACTCTATTTCACGGAAAATACACTTATTTCCTCTCAAAATTCTCCAAATCTCAAACAGTCATGCCTGAAATCTAAATCCCATGACCTCAAGATGTGAATTACACCAGGATGCCGATGAAGCTCTTTGAGTATAGCTCCTTGTGTATTTCTCCTCTTCATACGTAGACTTTAGAATTGACATGAAAAGATGTCTGTCCCAGGTATTCCACATGCAAAGGTAAGACAGGGACAGTATAATAGATTTCTACATTTCTATTCAAAACCTGGGAGTATGAATAGCACTTGGGAACAGTGGTTCACAGCAATTCTAAAATTCAGCCAGGTATATTGGCAGGACCCCCATTGTTGGGACAGAAGTTTTTCTTTGATTAGGGCCCAGTACTAGTCCTTTGATCAAATTCCCGGCCCAGTTGTTCCCCCAGGGGCTTTGATATGTCATCCAGGATGTTGGTTCTGCCTTCTGAGAGATCTTTCCTTTTCCATAAGTTATGGTCCGTGTTGCAGCTGAACAGGCGTCAGGGTGTTCTTCATTATAACAAGCAGAAAAGCAGAGGACTTCATAGTCTTTTTTTTTTTAATCATCTTAGTTTCTTGTAGTCTAATCACCAAGTGCTGCTTTTCTTTCCTAAGACTCCTAAGGCCCCAAGGTGAACTAATGGATAGTTTTATATTCGACCAGTCAGAAATGCTAACTTTTGAAATAAAGCAGTTATGTTCAACACAGAGTGCATTTTAGAACAAAGAGTAAATATTAAGATCATGTAGAACAGTCCTGCCTTTGGATATATGGCAACCAAGCTTCAGAGAAATTAAGTCATGTACTCATGACCCTGTTGCTAATTAAGGGCTAATATAATTAAGGTTCCTGCCTATAAGCCAAAATTTCTTTTTATGGTATTATCTCATTTTGTAATTTCATAAAAATAAAATTGTTATAACCTTTAATAAACTTTATTTAAAAATACGAAATAGTCAATATTATGTTTATGTTATTATAAAAATTCAAAATATGCATTAGTGGTTCTAACTTAAAGTTGGATAACAACACATTTTTGATGTTATTCAAATCTTTCAAAATAAAATATGTGGGCTCCAGTTTATCATTTTTAAAACATTTTTATTTCTTGATTATTAGAGGGGCTGGGTAGAGAGAGAGAAAGAGAAAGAAAGAGAAACAGTAATTTGTTGTTCCACTTACTGATGCATGCATTGGTTGATTCTTGTATGTGCCCTGACCAAGACTGAACCCGCAACATTGGCGTATCAGGACAGCATTCTAACCAACTGAGATGCTCAGCCAGGGACCAGATTATTATTTTTATATCTGTGATGGCTTCTATTTTTGTCATGTAGTCAATTATGATGCCTATGCAACTCTATTTGTAACTGTTAAGTTTTATCTGATAGGCTCCACGCACCAAATTCAGTTTTATTTTGTTGATTGTTTTAAGCAAGCTTTCTTTCATGTAAAATGGAAATTATTTTTCCTTCTCTAGCAAAATCTTTTAGTATCAGATTGAGTGTTTTCATGCAAATTTAGAGTTCTGTGGCAAGTATCTACTACTTAAAAATGAGTATCTAAAATTTTACGGTGAAGTATGCACTGCATTTGATCTAGTGGAGGCCGTGAGTTCATTTGCTAGGGCTGCCGTAACAAAGCGCTGCAGACTAGGTGGCTTAAAGAGGCAGATATTTATTTCCACAGTTTTTAAGATATAAGTCCAAGATCACGTGTTCAGCAGGCTTGGTTTCTTCCCAGGCTGCTCTTGGACGCGTGCAAATGTCCGCCTTCTCTTGCACCCTTACAAGGTCTTTCCTGTGTGTGCATACCCTTGCTAGCTCCTTATGGGTCCAAATGTCTTCTTGGAAGGACACCAGTGGGTTTGGATGATGCCCACCCTAAAGCCTCAATTTAATTAATCACTTCTTTCAATGCTCTAAGTCCATTCACATTCAGGGGTACTGGGGGCTAAAACTTCAACTTTTGAATTTTTCAGGGGACAGGACTCATCCCATAACAGGCAGCTTATACTTCAAATACATTTAAAATAGGTCTGCAATGTTAAGAGGCAACGATGCCATAGAAAGTTATGCTTAAGAGTTAATGTTTCTGAGTATTAGATCTCTCTCTCTTTCTCTGTCTACTCTTGTGCAAATCAAAATTTTTCTATACATTCATAATCTCAGTAGTGAAATGAAAAGGGGGACCAAAGGATTCTTAAGGTCCTTCCTCCTGAAGCTCAATGATCCATGAAGTTTTTAAGTATGTAAAAATTCATTTTGATTTCATACTACCTCTGATATTTTCCATAATATGAAATAATGAAGTTCCAATTTCTCAAGGTTCCTAGGCTATCTTTTAAAATAAGAATATAACTTTCCACTTTGTTGCCTTCAAAGTTTTGCCATCAGGACTGTGTTAAAAATGCAAGATGAATTTTTAACAGAGCATTGACACTTGCATTGTTAATGTGCCTTCAGGCATGTAATTAGCTGAGAAGTTTAATCTTTTATATTCCAAAGTTTGATCAGAATGCATAAGCTCAGAAGAGCTATAAAGTATTGACCAGCATCTTTGATAAAGAAGAAAAAAAGTTCTAAGCAAGGCACTTGAAGGTGTTTCCTGTAAATGCAACTGCTCCTTGTTGCTTTGCCACAGTACATTAAAGATTTATTTTCTTTTTTTTCAATATAAACCAGAAACAAACATTTACTAATTTGTCTACCTTATATTTTTATGAGATTTATTTTGCTTGAGATTATTTGAAAAGAGTCACATGTAACTGTCTGGCAAATGAATGATTTATTTTAAGAATGATTCATCTTTAAGAAAGCATATCATCCATTAAGGAAATTTTTAAAATATATTTTATTGATTATGCTATTATAGTTGTCCCAATTTTCCCCCTTCATTTCCCTCCACCCTGCATACCCTCTGCCACCCACATCCCCCCCCTTTAGTTTATGTCCATGGGTCATAAGTTCTTTAGCTTCTACATTTCCCACACTATTCTTGCCCTCCCCCTGTCTATTTTCTACCTACCATCTATGCTACTTATTCTCTGTACCTTTTCCCCCTCTTTCCTCCTTCCACTCCCCTGTTGCTAACCCTCCATGTGATCTCCATTTCTGTGGTTCTATTCCTGTTCTAGTGGTTTGCTTATTTGCTTTTGTTTTAGGTGTGGTTGTTAATAACTGTGAGTTTGCTGTCTTTTAACTCTTTATATTTTTTACCTTCTTTTTCTTAGATAAGTCCTTTTAACATTTCATATAATAAGGGCTTGGTGATGATGAACTCCTTTAACTTGACCTTATCTGAGAAGCATTTTATCTGCCCTTCCATTCTAAATGAAAGCTTTGCTGGATAGAGAAATCTTGGATGTAGGTCCTTGCCTTTCATGAGTTGCAATGCTTCTTTCCAGACCCTTCTTGCCTGCAAGGTCTCTTTTGAGAAATCAGCTGACAGTCTGATGGGAACTCCTTTGTACATGACTGTCGCCTTATCTCTTGCTGCTTCTAGGATTCATTCCCTCCTTCATATTAATCTTGGGTAACTTAATTATGATGTGCCTTGATGTGTTCGTTCTTGGGTCCAACTTCTTTGGGACTCTGATCTTCCTGGACTTCCTGTAAGTCTATATCCTTTGCTAGATTGGGGAAGTTCTCCTTTATTATTTGTTCAAATAAGTTTTCCACTTGTTGCTCTCCCTCTTCCCCTTCTGGTACCCCTATAATTCAGATGTTGGGATGTTTAAAGATGTCCTGGAGGTTCCTAAGCCTCTC
>PVKU01002656.1:0-214950 GCA_004027475.1 Anoura caudifer
GTGTGTTCCTCCTTGGGTCCACCTTCTTTGGGACTCTCTGAGCTTCCTGGACTTCCTGGAAGTCTATTTCCTTTGCCAGATTGGGGAAGTTCTCCTTTATTATTTGTTCAAATAAGTTTTCCACTTGTTGCTCTTCCTCTTCCCTTTCTGGTACCCCTATAATTCAGATGTTGGGACATTTAGAGATGTCCTGGAGGTTCCTAAGCCTCTCCTCAATTTTTTGAATTCCTGTTTCTTCCTTCTTTTCTGTTTGGTTGATTCTTTCTTCCTTCTAGTCCACTCCCTTGATTTGAGTCCCAGTTTTCCTCCCATCACTATTGGTTCCCTGTGCATTTTCTTTCATTTCACTTATTGTAGCCTTCATTTGTTCATCTAATTTGTGAGCAAAATCACCCAATTCTGTGAGCATCCTGATCAGCAGTGCTTTGAACTGTACATCTGATAGGTTGGCTATCTCTTGGTCGCTTAGATGAATTGGCTCTGGGGCTTTGATCTGTTCTCCCATTTGAGCCATTTTTGATTTGGGGGAGGGGGTGTTTGGTCTGGTCGAGGATGTTATGTAGTAAGGAGCAGGGCCTTAGGTATTCCCCAGGGCAGGGCAGCTCAGTCACTGGGTTGTGACGCTGTATGTGGGGGCAGGGTTCGAGAGGGAACAATGGCATTTGCTCTGCTCTCTCTTGGATTCCAGTCCCTTCAGCTGCTTCCCCTTCACCTGGATTATCTGCACATGAATGTGGGACCACCTGGCCAGCCAGCCATCTTGCGTGGTCTCACTGGGTCAGCCTATTGCCACCCCATGCCTGGAGTCCTCTAGCTGCCGCCTGTGCACCTGGAATCTGCCAGCCGCTGCCTGCACACTCGGGTCTGCCAACCTCCACTTTTTCTTGAGGCAACTCTGCCCTTCTTACCAGTCTAGATGAATGGTTGTTGGACTTCTATACAGTTCAATTTTCTATCATTTCTGGTTATTTTCTTGTTTCTAAATCTTTGTTGTCCTTAATTTTGGTTGTGCGAGGAGACACAATGTGTCCACATACACCTCCATCTTGGCTGGAAGTCAAACATCTCTTTTTTAAACATCAAGGGTAGGTGAATTATGTTTTCCATTTAATGTTTATTGAGTACCTGCTGCATGCTGTGTTGGGTGTTTTCTGTCATTTTCCTGTGATTATTTTTTAATAGTCTGACTTGCATATTTGGCTGATTTCTTTTTCATGATCGTTAGATATATTTTTTTACTTCTTTGTAGTTTCATTGTTGTTTTTTGTTTTTCTTAAGAGGGCTGTGTTGATTGTGACTTCCATAGCTATTCTTGGTATTTCCATCCCACTGGACATTATGGAAATTTTAAGTTTGTCTATGTTAGACTTGTATCTAAGACAGCAGCATTATAGTATTCTCTGTACATGATTATTGTGAGTCAGCTGGCAATAAGAAAGAAAATAATACTGGTTATTGGTGATGTTTGGATGGGAAATGTTATGTACATATCCATGGTCTAAAGTTCTGACCTGAGAGAAATTACCATTTTTCCACTAGAGGTAGGAGACTAGATGCTTCTATTTTTACTATATTTTGTTATATTAATAATCACTGTGTGGTCCTATAAGTTCCTTTTCTAATTTAATCCAGTAATATTTTGGATATTAAATGTTACTGCCATTTCCAATTCTGTTCCCTCTTCTCCCTCAATAGAACCAGAGGCTCTAGGAATAGGGGAGCTTTTGTGAGAGGGTCTGAAGTTACAGTTAAAACAGCTAAACTGGTGCTCTCTTTTTAGTATCCATATTGCTTTGCAATATCTTACACTTTATTACATTCACCACTTTGTTCACACTGAAGTTTTTTTAAAAAGCAACAACTGTATTCTATGTTTTTCCATTTCTGTATTTTACATACTGTTTTCATTTTGTTTTTAAGAGTTAATTTCATAAAACTTCCAGACTACAATAAGTTAGGACCATTAAATTGTCTCTGGAGATTGGGATTTATAGTACAGTGATTGGCGTACCCTGACAACCTGGGAAGCGCTGTGCATGGAATATGGAAAACATAAAGAATATTGCTGCACATTTGAACTGAGAAAGGAATTATTAAAAAGACACTTAAGATTGCCAACCTCTCCCTTATCTGATATCTTCACTTCCTCTTTTGTTTTAATGTTTGGCTCTGTTTAGTAGTGCTGTTCTCATTGTCCCACATAAACATGTATCTAAACTCATAAGAATTGGTTATTTATCTTGTCTTTTACTGTATTTTTAGTATTATAAATGCTTTGGTTTTTACGGGGGTGGAGGGATTGCCAATAAATGGAGGGACAAGGACCCATCAAATGATATATGAGGTCTGTCCAGAAGGTATCTACCCATGCAATATAAAGAATAGAGATACTTATTAAAGAAGATATGAGAAACATTGTATATAGGATAATGATGCCTCAGTCCCCTTCAAAGTAGGCACTTTAGGACCTCACACAGTTCTCCCAGTTGCCATCACCTGCCCCATTATGTTTTCCTAAATGTCATCAATGGTCTGAAATCTCTTCCCTTTTAAAGGTGATTTTTAGTTTGGGGAAAAGCCAGAAGTCACAGGGCATCAAATCTGGTCTGTAAGGGGGCTGAATCACCTGAGTGATTGGATATTTCACCAAAAATAATCTGCACCAGATGTAATGCATGAGCAGGTCCATTGTCATGATGAAGCTACCAATCACCAGTTGCCCATAACTGTGGCCTTCTGAATCATCCACATGGTTTCCACAGAGGAACGATGAAGCTTAACGCAATTTTCATGCAGATTCATTGCTCTACTTGCTCAATCATTTTGAATGCAACAGCCACACAGTACACATACTCACTCAATCGTGTCTACTGCCCCCAATAACTAGTACAGTGAAGTCGTCATTGTTTACACATGTACATTCCAGTCCCCTCTCCTTGGCTGCCATGTTACATTGATGTTGCGCAAACCATTCTCATTATATTAACAATGGATGGACTTTTTCCAGTTAGACCTTGTGGATTTTATTTACAACAAGCAGGTTAGATGGAGCCTTCTCTCCATAGGGCCTTCCATTCTTCATTGGTAACTTCATGCAGAAGAGAAACAGTCTGTTTTGAAACTTACAGATATCCTACTAATAGCATAGCACAGAAGTTGGCATTATTCTATTAGTTTTAAACTTTCTTTAAAGTCAAGTAGTATGATCCTGTTGAACTATTCAGCTCTGCTGTGATAGTATGAAAGCAACATAGACAACATATGAATGAACATTGCTGTGTTCCCATAGAACTTTATTTATAAAACCAGGCAATGAGTTGAATTTGTCCTGCAGGCTGCTGACCCCAGGCATAATGTATTGATCATATTGTAGTACAGCTCTCTGTTGGTGAAAGAATGGACCAGGAAAAAAATGGAAAGTTATTATTAACTGTCTGGAGCTTTCTAGTTGGTAAGACAAAAGGCAAGAAAATGACAATAGTATAGGATATGTAAAGTAAAAGAGAGTTTAGAACTGAGTGGAGTTATTCTTCAGGGAGTTTCAAATATAGATTGCTAGTAAAGTAGAATGTTTATGATTTAGTGCAGCAGCTTTATAGCAGCTTATCATATAAAGAAACTATATCCTTTGTACAATAAGAAGTAAAAAGCAGTAGATGAGATGCGTAAGATAAATTGTCAATCTTTCCTGTCTTTGGCCTAATAGATAACGTTCTTTAACCAATGGAGTTTTGTTGAATGTGCTGGATACATTTGGATCTATACTTTAAGACACATAGATTCACACTGAACTTCTGCTGAAAGTAGTCAAGTAAGATGGGCCAGATTTATAAAGCAACAGTTTCCAGACATTAAACAATAGGCATCACAGGACAATGATCCCTGAGAGAAGGGAAACAGATGAGGGAATCCCTACAATTGCCATAGCATTCTGCTTAAACAGAGTTTCCAGTCTGCAGGGCAGGAAGAAGGAATCCTAAACCCAGTGGTCAAACTGACTTGAAACGAAGTTAAGAATTGAAGAAGGTCAAGGTAGCTAGAATTTGCTAGAAAGAGTAATCAGACAAGAAACAGGTGCACAGAGACACAGCACACACACTAGGTATCTGCTGAGGGCTCTCTGAACTCTTCAGCTGAATACTAATCAGCACATGTATGTGAGAAAACTATTGAAGGCCCAGGTTAAAACCACAGGAAAGAAGCAGGCAGAACATTCCCCGAACTCACACAAGGCTGATAATAGTTTATATCCCCAATAGCCAGAGTGCAGAAACCTCTAATAAATGGGACTTTTTATTTAATACTCAAGAAGATATGACATCGCTAGGAATACCAATTTAGCTCTAGATTAAAGGTGGCTCTCGTCTCACCCAACAAAGCTTAAAAATAGCCTGGAAAAGGTCATACTGTTTCCAGGTAACTTACTGAATTTCAGAACAAACATCAAATATGTAAAAAATACCAAAAAGAAGTACAGAATATCTGGTACCCCAAAACATAAGGTTTGCAATGTCTGGCATCTAGTCAAAAATTGTCAGGCATGCAAGGAAGCAGTAAATACAATCCATATGAAGAAAAACAATCAATAGAAATATATTTAAAAAATGACACACATTAGAATTAGTGGGCAAAGATTAGCATTTCTAAATATATTCTATATATAAAGAAGATAAAAGAAAGCATAAGTCTGTTAAGGAAAGATATGGAAAATACACAAAAAAATCCAACTTCTAGAGATGAAAAATATGCCAGGTGAGATTAGACAATGAGGAAGAAAAAATGGTAATTAGTGATTTGGGCAACATAGCAGTAAAAGCTATGCAAAATTAAGCATTGAGGGAAAAAGAAACATAACAATAGGGCAACTTCAAGTGACCTAATATACATATTTGGAGTTTTGGGGAGGGAGAGTGTTGGGAACCACCCTGCCTGGTTTTAGGAGCTGTAACCCCACCATGGGTAAGGCTGAGTGAGCAAACTTCAGACCATAAGCCACTAAGGAGACAAAGCTTATCTCCCTGGCAGGAGCGCTGCTTCTGCTCCTTTTACTTCATCCATAACTAGCCCCTAATGCTTGATTGGTTAGCCAATGATGGGTAAGATTTCCCAAGGGGGGAATGACCTAAAACAGGCACGATCTTGTGGAGGCCCCAGGGAAGGACTTGGGGGGCTATAGCAAAAGGAGGTGATGGACCCTGGCCCCTCAGCTATCCTGACATAGCCTGAGTCCTCATTCTGTCTGTGAGAAGTCTCCTAATCTCTTGGCTGCCTTGCTTACTCTGCCTGACATAAGCACGAAGACAGAGGGCAGTGCAGCCCTGTGCTGGAAAGAGTGGGTTCCCCAAGTGATCAGGCCTAAGAAAGAATATATAAAATCCTGTAAAACCTGCTTTGCTAAGAATGCTCTCAATTAAACGATAAGGGTCCGAGCAGGAAATGAGTTCATTTCCCAAAGTTTTGTAGCCCTTTAGCTAACAGACCCTGACTCAGAATAAGCCCTCGTAGTTCTTTGTATGTTATCTATTGTTTGATCCTTACTGCCTGACAATAATTAATGAGCTTTACCTGTATTCCTGTGTAAAATGAACCCAATAAAAGCTCATTGAGGAAAAGGCTCTTGGCTCTTCTCCTTTGAGAGATCAGCCACCTCTCCTCCCCAAGCAGATTATGTCTTGGTAGACTTATTCTCATCCGTGGCGGCCGAGGGGCCCTGCGAGCAGAGCCCCCCCACAGGAGAGGGAAAAGAGAAAAATATGTAAAGTTAATAAAGGCTGAAAATATTTCAAATTTTATAAAATCTTTAAACCCACAAATCCATGATGCTCAATGAGCCACAAGCAGAAGAAACAAGGAAAAAACTAAACCAAGGAACATCATCAAATTGCATAAAATCAGTGATAAAGGAAAAAAGTCTTTAAAGCTGCCAGTTGTTGTTTTTTTTAGATACATTATATACAGGGGAACAAAGATAAGAATGGTAGCAGTCCTATCAACTAAAACAACACAAGGTAGACCTTGGGGCACTGAAAAGAAAAACTGTCAACCTAAGATTCTATACCCAGAAAAAATATCTTTCAAAATTGAAAATGAAATAAAGACTTTTTCAGACATGTAAAGGCTGAAAGAGTTCATCAGTAGCTGACCAGAACAGACCATTCAGAAAACCACAGCTATATTTACCTGTTTTAAGGTCTTGGACATACTTTAATCTCTGAACTTTAGATTTTCATGTGTGAAATGAGAATAGTACCTATTTTATGGGATTTTTATGATCACTAATATCAAATGAAATAAAGGAAGTAATTGACATTTGTTGAGTGCCTCATTTGTTCCAAGCATGTTATCTCGTTAAAAATGGACATAAAATACTCAATAAGAGGCCTCCTACCCTGCAAATGTTCTCATGCTATCATCTCTCTTCTCATTCTTTAGTAACTGAGAAACTTGGGTTGAGCTGGAAGTTAGCCCAAATAGCTAATCAATCAAATTTTGATGAAGCACTTTTCCTAACTTTGTTTTCCTTTAGTTACGACCACTAAATATAGTTAAAGGTGGGAATGAACAACTCTCCTTGCTAGAATAGACACGTTAGCTAATAAATCACTTTATGAAAGAGTTAAGTACATTCTAAACTAAACCTAATTTTTTGGCTTGTGTTTTGTCTGTCTAATGTTTTTTTCAGTCACGTATATTGAGGTATAATTTATATACTGTCCATCTAATTTTTATTGTAAACCTATTGGATAAGGGCCATGAATGTCTTTATAGTTTATACATTGCCCCACAGATTTTTTTGGCACTCAATAAATGTTAAATAATATTTCCATTCAGCATTCTGCAGACAGGAAGCATATGGTCATAAATGTCGCAGCACAGGTTGAAAATCTCCAAAAGGTTTTATGTTATATTCCTTGGAAACGCCAGTACAGATATTTTCGTGAATGAAATTTATTTTTAAAAGGGGCTTCCAGGCTCATATTTTACTTAACAATTTTCTCTAGTCTTCATTTACTTTATTTACAAATTAAAGCTTTACCTCATCAGTAATAGTATAATTGTAAAAATAATATAGAATTATTGCAGTCTCATGAAACAGTATATAAATGTAGATAACATAAAGAAAAGGTAATTCATAGTCTGCAGGACAGCATAAGGAAATATTTAGAAATTTAAGGAACATGTCTCTTATGATATATTATATGAAAATAAATAAATAGCAGATAGTTCTTTATGATTAAATATCAGCATGACTTAGAGGTATATCACAGCTTCAGCTGTTGCAGACCTTACAATGGCATTAGACTTTGACTCAATAATATATTTCTCACCCAGGGATTCTAGCAATACTTAAATATCTCACTCTAATCTGGGTAAGGTAACCATTGCTTCAGTATAACAAAGAGACATTTTAAATTGAAACTGAACTTGATGCCAACAAATGAATTTCATTCAAAAGGTATATCCCAGTTTCTGTGTGTTGAGTAAATGGTTAACCATAATCAGTTATATAAAACCATTTAGATAGTATGTATTTTTTTTATTTTACTTACCCTGTAATTGATCTGCTGACCATGCTTCCTCTGATTTGCTTTTGTGATGGTTTTTGTTAAGAATTATCATCTGAATGAGAAACTGTCTGAATTTGGCCATGTTATTAGGTTACTCATATACAAGTATAAAGTGCAGATAGTGAATCTCCAGGCACAGCTTACTTGGTGCCTCTGACTCAAAGTCTCTCATAAGGCTCTAATCAATATGTCACCTAGGGCTGTAGTCTCATCACTGCTGAGGCAGGATTCACGTCCAAACCCACTCACGTGGCTATGGACAAGCCTCATATTTTCCCTGATTGTTAGCCATAGGCCTCTCCATAGGGGTGCTTACAACCTGGCAGCTTGTTTCCTGTAGAGTAAGTTGAGAGAGAGCATGTGAGCAAGAAGATGGTTGAACAAGACATTCCATCACTTTTGCCTTATATTTGTTACAAGCAAGTCACTAGGCCCAGCCCACACTCAAGGAAAAGGAAGTGTACAAGAGTTCAAATACTAGTAGTCAGGGATCATTGAGAGCCAATTTGGAAGCTACCTCTTATACATATGATCTATAGAAAGGATGAATCATTAAATGGACTCAGAATGCTCTGGAACTTATTTGTTTAAACTATCCAGAGATCTTGCCAAGATCTCAAATTCAATAGGCAAAATGATTTTCCAATTTCGTATTAAATATTTCACTTATTCCTAGCAACAGTCCAATGAAGTAGGTATTTTTGGCCTCAATTTCATTGATAGAAACTGATATCCTGAGTGACTTGCTCAAGATTACCTAACGTAGGAGTTGTAAAGTTGTGACCTTTAGTGTAGGTCTTCTGATTCTAAGCCCCGTACTCTTTTCATTTGTGTGTAACTGCCTTCTGACCAGTACTATCTTTCAGTGAAAGCCATTCAAAGAGACCATTATACTTCTCAATGTATACACAAGTATATGAATTATGCTATATACAGAGATTTTTATACATAGATTTATATGGAGAGAGACAGATAACATTCTTAGACTTTTCATCTACACCACATCATTTAGGATTTACAATGCTGTTTCAAATATTTAGTCAAAGTCTAGAACACTACAAGGTCTGAAATAGCTATAGCAGAGGTATATCTCTAAGATAACAGCACATTGGCCTAAAACTGTATTTGAGGTGTTAAAAAGTTGTTGGCTGGAGAAAGGAACAAATAAAGTAAAACAGCAGCACTGTTCGGTGGCTCCATTCTCCATTGGCTTTTCCCAAAGCTCTGGACTCATATGACTTGAGTGAGAACTATGGGGACTCCCAAAGAATTTTCTGCTTCCTCTTGCATTGGAGAAAAAGTAGTTTATTTTGGATGAATGGGTTGCTTTCTGTGGATAGTCCTAGGTTAGACCTTTCTCCTCTTCTTGTTTCAGTCCATGAAGTTTTGCCTCCTCTCAAGACCCCTGATGTCTGAGATTAAAAAGTAGGGTAGTAACATTAACAAGCAGGTCATGGTTCTAACTGGGCTCGGAGCCTTGGAGTGCAGAGCAGGAAGTGGGAGGACAAGCGTTATGAGCTTTAGTGCTGGTAATAACTAGTTATACTCTTCAGATCACCCTGGAGAAAAGAACAGTGAATTTTTTTAAAGGCATTTGTTAACTTCCCAAAATAACTTTGTTATATGGTTAGTAGGAACTTAAAAACAATCCTTCTTTACTGAAAATAAAGCCCTTACTGTTAATAAGTGAATTTGGCACTCCTGTACAGAAATCAATTGTATAACTAGCATCAAATAATTAGAATTGAAATAAGAACATAGATGTTATGGTTATAGTTCAATATTGATTATAAATAATTCTATTTTATAAATTAAAACAGATATAACCAGACAAAATGCAGAGAAAAAATATATATGTATGTTGTGCCGTATATATATGGTTTTGTGTACATATATATTATTTTATATATATACTATATATACTCTGTTTTTATGTATATATACACTGTTTTTCCTATATACGCATACCTATAATAAATTTAATTTATAAATTAGTCACAGTAAGAGATTAACAATAACTAATAATAAAATAGAACAGTTATAATATTACTATAATAAAGGCTATATGAATATGCATTATTAAGTAAAATAAGGGTAACTTGAATACAAGCACTGTGATAACGAGGCATTTGACCTGATGACACAGATCGCCACCAAGTACTGGTAACTAATGGGTGGGTAGGGTGAACACGGTGGGTAAGCTGGTCACTGGGATGACTCACGTCTGGGTGGGGTGGAGCAGGACAGTGCAAGATATCATCATGCTACTCAGAATGTCACTCAATTTAAAACTTACGAATTGTTTTATTCTGGAATTTTCCACTTAATATTTTTGGACCACACATAACTGAAACTGTAGAAAACTCACCCATGGATTAGGGAGAACTACTATAAAGGAAATAGTTGTATTTCATACACACGCAAACAAGCACTTGAGTTTCTCCTTTCTTTCCTGCATAATCTGAGGATTGTGCTATTTAATAGTGGCTTGCTAATCCCTTTAAATAGCTCTTACTATACGTATTACATAGTTTTCATTAATCATGAATTTTAAACCTTTTTTTTTTAACTCTACTCACAAAACTGTATTTGGATGTTGTTTCACTGGCACCCCTTTAGCTTGGTCAGTGCAGCAGCAAGCCTACTGCAAATCCTAAATAGTGTGGTGTAGATGAGAGTCTGAGACTTTAATTATATGTCATTTTATTCACAACACACAATTCGAGGAAGGAAAAAATGACTTTGCTGTTGTAAAAGACATATTATGTGAGTATCATTCATTGTAAACCAAAAATGATACTGTATTATAGCATAGACAACAATGGGAACTGATTCTGAAAATATGACCTGTCTGAGAAGCTGAATAATAGTGAAAGTCATCAAAATGGAAAGAAGTGTTAATGTGAAATGCAGCCTTCTCAGAAATTCTCTTTCCTGGCCTGTTTGATTTTGCTTTTGTTGCTTGTCATGCATGAATGAAAGTGCTACACTCTCAGGGGAGCAGGAAAGCCTCTGTGTCGGTTGTTTATTTTCTTAATCCCTCCTCCTTTGTGATTTTTGATGTCAGATCTAAAATGGAAAGCCTGTAAATATAATGATTATCACATGGATAATCACCTGCATTAGGAACCGCCCTGCTTCTCTATTCTAACCTTAGCTGCTCTCCACATGTCACATCCACTCTGCGGTTAGATTTTAACCTGACTGCTTCATTAGATTTGTGAAACTCAGTACGTGGCACCCTGGGGCAGCACAGATGGGGACTTGCTTGTTTTCTTTTCTCACTTTTACTGCAAAGGCACACTACAAAGTCCTTTTCAATTTAGTGTGATCAGTTCACTTGGAATTACTCCTGAGATTTGGAATGTACCTTACTATTATGCCCATCATCTGTGCCCCGTTTTCCTTCCCTACTTTCTGACCTAATGCCTTTTCTTTCTGTCCCTCCGTACAGTGAATCTGAGGACTGAAATCTTAAAATTCTTACTAGGTCAAACTGTTCTACTATGTTGCTTTATTTGTTTTGCTGAGAGAGAAAAATACATGTTATTCCATCAATGTATCTGCAAACACCTTCAGATCAGAGGTTGGCTGTGGTGGGAAAGTCTGCAGTGATATGAGCCATCTGCCTTCTCTAATGGAGTGAGGGGGGGCACCAGTCCAAGATCAAAGAAAGGTGGGAGGAAGTCAGAAGATAAGATCTTTTTAAGCCTTAGAACAAGTGCTTAGCTTTTTAGTGATAGGGCACAGCTCTGCAAACCTGTGCAAGGGGGATGCTAAGATGGAAAACTGAATTGACTTTTCTTCATCATGTCCTTCAGTCAGAAGTATATTGGCACTTGGAATAGTTTACAGATGGCAAAGTGTCCTTGTGCCTGTTTTCCTTAAAGAATAGTGATCTGACATTTATATGTGTGTCTTGCAATTGGTCAGTTCTGCTATACCATAGCAGAGCATAGTTAATTGCTTTTTAGATTTGTATGAGCAAAGCTGTTCATTAAAAGGGCAATTTAACTACTGTATGTGAATTTTGAGTTTTTGTGTCTTAGTATAATTTTAATCACACAGATTCTTCATATTAACTTTGTCTTATAGGCCCCTGGGGTTCTTTTATGCTTCTGAAAGTTCCATGTAAATAAGTAGTTGTAGCAGAGCTTTTCAGTTATCTTTTTCATATAGGAATAAGTTTGGTTAATTCTTGGATTGGACAACTTGGAAGAATGCTATATTGATATTTTTTTGAGCCTTATCCTTTTCTTTGTTATCTAGGTCAGCAAATATTGTTGACTATGTTGTATAAAAAACATAGTTGTAAGTAAATATTCAAAGATACTAACCTCGCTTGTACCAGTTGTCAAGCTCATAATTCAGTTTTGTTTTTTTTTAATCTCCATTACCAAAGCTAACTTGATCAGCCTATTCTTCTCTAGTGAACAGCCTAGGGAGTTGTACTTTAAGCTTATCACTTTCTGTCAACTTCAGTGTTCAGCTGTAATCATCGATTTCAACCTTTTTAAACCCTCAGAATGGTACTTTATATTTTATTAGTATATTGTGCCATAAGTATACACTTTTTTCCCAAAGCATGCATGTTTTTCTTAATGTGTAGATAGTACCCAAATTTGTGCTGGAGACATTGACCGTACTTTCTGCCTTACATGGTTTGGTACGGCAGTCGTTTTAGTTGAGTTGGATCTGCTCACTACTTGGGCTCAAATCCCATCCTTCTATTAATATCTCTTGGCAAAGATAATTTTGGAGGAATGTAAGTTAAGATGTAGAGGCTCTTGACAGTTGTCTGCAGTTTTTTTTTTTTTTTTTTTTCATTTTCAAGAGGGAAGTGGAGTTGAAAAGTAATATTGACTCCATTCTCTGTATCAGCCCTAAAATTAAAATATATGCACAAAGAAAAAATTAGAGGAAAGGAAAGGAAGCTGCACAGATGTGTTTTTGTCCTTTGATAAGAGCATTAGGGTACATGATAATGTTCATTAGATTTTGCCCTTAACATTTAATTCTAGAAAAACATTATGTATTTTAAGTATATATTTTTAATGTTCAACTTTTGTTACCCTGTCATCTTATATCCAAGAAAAATTGGGGTTTGTTAGGACTGTTTGTTACAATTTTCAAACAGTCAAAAAAAATAGAAATACTGAACACATGTAGGTTTAAAAATTAATATTTTTCCATTTTTGCTTTACTTTCATTATTTTTAAAGAATTCTAAAGTAAATTACATGTATCATGCCATTTTATCCCCAAGTACTTCAAGATTAACTGCTAAAAATTAAGAACATGTTTAGTCAAATTGATAATTTTTAATGTTTAATTTTCACTCCATATTCATATTCTCCAGTCATCCCCCAAATGTCTTTTATAGGGTTTGTTCAAAACAGAATCCAGTTAAGGTCTGTATATTGCTCTTGGTCATTTTCCCCTTCCCCACTTTATCATGAAATTGACTTATTGAAGAGACCATTTGTCCTGTAAAATGTCCTACCTTATGGATTTGTCTGTTTGCTTTCTCAGTGTATCATTGAGCTTGTTCTCCTATTCTCTCTTATTTCCTATAGACTGCAAGTTATATATAATTAAAGTTTTGATTAATTCATTTTGAAAATGTTTGGTCAGAAAACTTATAGGTGATGCTGTGTGCTTTATACTGCTTCATAACAGAAGACACAACTATTTAGTGATCATACTACTCATGATAAAAAATGATATCCATCACTGGGTTAAAGTTATGACAGTTTGATGCTTCCATTTTAAAGCTATAGTTTGCTCTCTGTGATCAGCACATAATCTCTGATATATTAATTCCATGAAATATCCAATTCTCCATCATCCTTTCACCTAATGAATTTAGCATCCATTGATAATCTTTGCCTGAATAGATTTCATTGGGATTGCAAAATGGTGATTTCTGTGACTCTATACATTTACTAGCAGATATTCTTCTCTACAGAAGAGCTTTCTGAAAGGCATTGTTTTAATTAAAAACATAACCACCAGCATGTTCTTTACGTTGCAAATAATTGTCTTTCTTTGTTGGGGTCAAAACACCTGAACTCACTGTGACAGCTACAGTAAAAACATGCACTACATCTTCTTTATTCCACCTTGTGAAGTGTGTTGACATTATGCTGCCCTTTTTTATGCCATGGAAAAAATGAAGTCTTTTTTGGTGTAAGAATAAAAATTGAACTACATGGGTATATTGAGATAATTGTGTAAAAAGAAGACTGTGAATGAGTTTCAAAATGGATTATTTCTTCATTACCTCGTACTTTACAATTAACTATTCTTTTTTTTTTTTATTTCAGGAAGCTGCCACTTTTGCTAGAGAGCAAGGCTTTGAGGTGAGTTAACCCACAATTGCACACTAAACAGATCCTAAAGGTTTTTTCTAGCTGATAATGAAGTTCTTTTGGACAGTGATTGATGTGCTATTATACTCTCAGAGCCTCTCAGCAGTTGCCATGGAAACTTGGCAGTCGTCATGGTTTCTTTGTTCTGCCAGCACAGTGTTATGACGCACTCTGCTAGGTCTGCACCCAACATCGCCTACAGATGTTATTTATTGAATTTTGAAAAGCCTCTTGGGAAGCCAAGAGGTTGGGCACGGTTTCAAGCTGCCTCTGCAGATATGGGGCCTGTCAGTTTGTTCAGTTAAAAAGCTACCTCATTAGCTGCATTACATTTCATAAGGATTCACTGCTAAAGCAGTGGTGGAGCAAGACTAAATAGTGAAATATAATGTCGTTTAAATAATTTCAACCCTACCCCATGTAGATTATCATTATGCAAATTAAATTCCAAAAGGTTGTACTTAACAGTTGTTAGGAACTGATTAATTTAAATCCTGCTCATATAAACTTCCTGTTTGAATCTTTTTTTTTTTCTTTTTTTTGGATAGCATTAAAACACATAAATTTTCTGAAACTAAATATTGACAATTGGCTTTATTTTTCAGGTCCCGATTCTGTTACCCTGATATGTTACTCTGTCAACATCAAAATTCCATGTGGTTTTTGTTGGCAAAATTAAGATAACAGATAAGACCATGGTTTTATCTATAAAATATCCATCTTCCAATAGATTGTTAGAATACTCTGGACCCAGGTTAATTGACAGAATTAACTGAATTTATGAGTTTTATGACTGTCATATTTATTGAGCCAGAACTCTGTAGAATGTTGTATTCAACACCACAACTTGGTATGGTGCACAATAGTAATTTTTAAAAATTTAATCTGACTAGACCCAGAATATAGAAACTCTCTTGATTTGCATACTAAGTATTTTCTACCATGTAAACAAGCTGTGAGTGTTGATGGGGTATATTAATAAGCTCACTTTGAACTCTTTGGAGAAAGGTGTGTAAATTTAGGATGGAACTATTATTTAAATGTATGAAAGACATTCATTATCGAGCAACAAAGTAATACATGGGCATGTTGTCCTGTCATAGGACTTGACAGCCATAGTGCTCCCTGTCCTGGAGGAGGGCAGTGAGCATGCGGTGTAAGTGTCCTGTTCTCAGCATCGTGTGAAAAAGCCGTCAGGGGAGGAAACTTCGCCTTATGAAACCTGATTGTTGGGAACTACAGCAGTTTATGAGGAATTTTTGTTTGTTCGTTTGTTCGTTTTACTATATGTACTCTGACAAATATAGGGATTGAGTCACATGTAGAAGGAATGAATATTTCCAAGTATTTGTTTATTTAATTTAACTTTTGCTTTGTAATTTTTCAAACTGGCAATTTATATACAAGACTAAATGTAGTCAGGGGAATATTCAATTTAAAAGTCAAATGTTTTAATCATGAGAATATAAGTAAATGTTTTCGGTCATGTTTTAAAGTTTCACTGTTAAATTTTAATATTAACAATTAATATTCTCTGTTGTTACATCAAAATTCTCCGCCGATGAAAGTTTATGGAACATAAATTTATATACTGTTTTCTGTGCTAACATAAATATATTTTGGTTCTCGAAAATTAAGTTTTGTAGATGCTTAGAAATACAACATTACATAACAAATGATCATGATTCTTCAGTACCTAGATAGTAATTTTTTTAAAATAGTTTATTAAGGCTGACTAATTGATACTTTTATTGTCCCCTTGAGGTATATGCTTTGATCATGCCTGGTTTAAATTAAATCCTAGCAACAAATGACTTCTTATGTTTTTTTTTAATTAACCAGCACCATATTAACCTTTCCATTAGTTTTTACTTTTTGATTCTAGAAATTTTTTTACCATAAATCTGCAATAATTGATTACAGCATGTAAACCAAGTGATGATATTTGTAATAGTATACCTTATTACCTCCTGACATAGAAAAACTGCTCTGTTAATAATGCTGACAGTGATATGTTAGATTAAATAAAGCACACGGTGTCTTCATATGTCCCTTCCTGGGTTCTCTAAAATATTATAAGCCTTGCAGAGTATATGAAAGCCTTGAATACAGTAACCTCAAATAAGTATTTTCAGTAAAATATTAAGGGATGCTATCTAGAAAAATATAATGATTTTAAAATGTCATTTTTTTAGCTCATTGCACAATAATATAAAAACATATGTTTGAAACTTGGTATTTTTAAGGAATCAAACAAAAATAAATCACTTTATATTAACAGTTTAATATCTGTAGAAATATGTCCGTGCTCTCAAATGTAGTGTGACAAACCAGACAAAGTCTGCATTTTTCGCTGCCAATTTTAACTTTACCTCTAAATTTGGGGCATGAATGAGAGGAGAGAACTGAAAAGATTAAAAAGAAAGGAAAAGTGACTATTTTTTTCTTCCCACCAGCTCTGCTGTTCTACCCTCATTTTCTGTTATAAATCCCAATCAGTTTCCAAAGCCACTGAGTATTGCCACTGGTGATCTGTCTCCTAACAGACCAATCCAAACACCTCTAAAAATAACCAGTGTTTATTCATCAGGAAGTGTCCTCAGTGGCATTGTTTATGATATTCTGGTTATCTTCTCTGCAGATTTTACATAATCTTTCTTTTAAAAATAAAAATCTGTACTCTTTAAAATGAGTTGGGCAATTTTCAATAAAAAGAAGCAGCTTATTAGGAGGGCACTGGAGAATGAGATAAAAACGGAAGCTGGGCAGAGCACAAAGCAGAAGAGAGGAGATTATATATATATATATATATGAAAATTGCATAGTACCTGATTTAAATGACAGACCTGCTAAGAATTTAAAATAACAATTCTTCAGGTAAAAATTTTCATGAGGTAAAAAGTTTTATTATTCTTGAAAATCAATGTAGACTGCAATGTGTTTTTAAATCTACCTTATCTTAAGCTAAACTGATTAAAGGTTTGTATTTTGAGAACCTACTTAAAAATAAGGTACTTAAAAGCATGTTTTATTATGAAGAATTTTAAAAGCTATATTGAAAATTGATTTAAATTAAATAAAGTGCAGAAAATACCTCCAAAACTTAAATACAAATATTCTTTGTATTGATATTTTCATTCTCTGTACAATAGAGTATGTGCCAAATGATAAAGAAAATTTATACCTTTTCTACTGGCTCATTCATTTCTTTTTACTCCAAGAAACAAATTTTAATTTCCTTGCTTTATATGTCTACAATAGAATACTTCTGACACTAGAGGAAACAAAGCAGTTTTTTCCCTTTTCCACCTTTCCCCACAGCCCTGACTCTGCCCTGAGGATTGCAGGCCTGTAGCCTTTCTCTGACCAATAGTAACTACATCATCTGACACCTGAGAGAGGAAAGTATTGAATTGTGATCTAGTATGGCATCCACTAGCTACATGTGGCTATTTAAATTAAAATTAAGTAAAATTTAAAATTCAATTTCTCAGTCTTACTGGGCACATTGCAAGTGAGACTACTGTATTGGACAATGCAGTTATAAAACATATATGTCATCACAGAGAGTTCTGTTGATCAGCACTGAATAGAACATCCACAGAGGGTGTTCAGAAGGTCTAGATAACCAAAGAATTCTTCAGTTTTTTCTAAGATTCCTGTGTTCCTCACAAGTGTAAAGAATGCAGTAGAGGACTTCCGGCCAAGATGGAGGCATAGGCAGACACACTGTGTCTCCTCGCACAACCAAAATAAGGACAACAATTTAGAAACAAAATAACAACAAAACTGACAGAAAATTGAACTGTATGGAAGTCCAACAACCAAGAAGTTAAAGTAGACACATTCATCCAGAACAGTAGGAGGACAGAGTTGGTCGGATGGCCAGAGAAGGGTTGTGGCAAAAACAGCGGTGGCACCAAGGCATACAAGGTGGCAGCTGGAAGACCCCAGGTGCAGGTGGCAATGGGCAGACCCCAAGAGACGGCGATTGTGAAGCAGGGCCTGGTGCACAAGGCTGATGGCTGACGAGGCAGTCCCACATTCGCGGGCAGAGAAACCAGGCGTAACTGGGGAGTGAGACAGACCACACAACCCAGGGTCCCAGTGCGGGGAAATAAAGCCTCAAAACACCAATTGAAAACACCTGTGGGGGTTGAGATACCAGGAGAGACTCCCAGTCTCACAGGAGAGTTTGCTGGAGAGACCCACAGGGTGCTAGAACATACACAAGCCCATCCACATGGAAATCAGCACCAGAAGGGCCCATCTTGCTTGGGGGAAGTGGTGGAAGAGACTGCAATTGGGCAGAGAGCAGAGCAAATGCCATTGTTCCCTCTCCAAACCCACCCCCACATACAGCATCACAACCCAGCAACTGGGTTGCCCTGCTCTGGTGAACACCTAAGGCCCCACCCCTTGTACATAACAGGCACAACAAGATAAAAAAACAACAACAACAAATGGCCCAAACAGAAGGACAGATCAAAGCTCTAGAGCAAATACAACTAAGCAACTAAGAGGTAGCCAACCTATCAGATGCACAGTTCAAAGCCCTGGTGATCAGGATGCTCACGGAATTGGTTGAATTTGGTCACAAATTAGATGAAAAAATGAAGGCTACTCTAAATGAAATGAAGGAAATTGCACAGATAACCAATAGTGATGGGAAGAAAACTGGGACTCAAATCAATGGAGTGGACCAGAAGGAAGAAAGAAACAACCAAACAGAAAAGAATGAAGAAACAGGAATTCAAAAAAATGAGGAGAAACTTAGGAAACACCAGGACATCTTTAAATGTTCCAACATCTGAATTATAGGGGTACCAGAAGGGGAAGAGGAAGAGTAACAAGTGGAAAAGTTATTTAAATAAATAATACAGGAGAACTTCCCCAATCTGGCAAAGGAAATAGACTTCCAGGTAGTCCAGGAAGCTCAGAGAGTCCCAAAGAAGGTGGACCCGAGGAGTAACACACCAAGGCACATCATAATTACATTAGCCAAGATTAAAGTGAAGGAGATAATTCTACAAGCAACAAGGGATAAGGGCACAGTCACCTACAAAGGAGTTCCCATCAGACTGTCAGCTGATTTCTTAAAAGAAACCTTCCAGGCAAGAAGGGGCTGGAAAGAAGTATTCCAAGTCCTGAAAGGCAAGGACCTACATCCAAGATTGCTCTATCCAGCAAAGCTGTCATTTAGAATGGAAGGGCAGATAAAGTGCTTCTCAGATAAGGTCAAGTTAAAGGAGTTCATCATCACCAAGCCCTTATTATATGAAATGCTAAAGGGATCTATCTAAGAAAAAGAAGATTAAAAATATGACAGTAAAAAGACAGCAAACTCACAGATATTAAGAACCACATCTAAAACAAAAGCAGGCTAAGCAAACAATAGAACAGGAACAGAAACACAGAAATGGAGATCACATGGAGGGTTTGCAACAGGGGAGTGGGAGGAGGAGGGAGGGGGAAAAGGTGCAGAGAATAAGTAGCATAGATGGTGGGTAGAAAATAGACAGGGGGAGGTCAAGAATAGTGTGAGAAATGTAGAAGCTAAAGAATTTATGATACATGGACACGAAGTATATGGGAATGTGGGTGGAAGGGGGTGTGCAGGGTGGAGGGGAATGAAGGGGGGAAAATGGGACAACTGTAATGGCATATTCAATAAAATATATTAAAAAAAGAATGCAGTAGATATCACCCAGAGTTTCTGAAAGTAAGACACTAAGTCAAGTCCTATTGGCTAAAAGACAATGATGCCACTTTCCCAAGGTGACTTATAGAACCCTAAAAGAGAACAGTTTTAAAACAGATTAAGGGGAAGATATAAGATGATCTAATTCTCTTTATTTAATCATTTACTCATTCAACAAATATTTACTGAGCAGTAGCTATGTACCCACCACTTTGATAAACCCCGAAGACAAGATAGAAATGACCAGAGTGGGTTGTGAAGAACATGGCAGGGGTTTCTATTTTGAATGAGGTGGTCATGGAATAACTCTCTAAGAATGTAAAACTTGAAAAATACTATTATCTATCCATGACACAAAAACAAAACAAAACAAACAAGGAAACATATTTCAAACAGAAGGAACAAGAGTACAGAAGCTCTGAAACAAGGAAGAGCACTGTGCACTCCCAGAACTGACAGGAAGGTCAGTGTCACTGAGCAGAGTGAGGAGGAAGGAAGTATAAGTCTGGAGAGTGACACATGACATGAACACCATAATTATTATGGGCGTTTCTGTCTGGAAAACAAGACAATATGGCATGGTTAAGTGAGGCAACATGTGGGGACACCACAGTTGGTATTCTGTAGGAGTAGGTAGATTGCAATAGTATTGTTTAACATTTGCATCACCAGCTTGTTAAAAATAGAATGAAGAAAATATGTTCTTTAATTTGGAAGACAGTGCTAAATTTCAGGTGTTCATGTGATCACTAATGACAATAAAAGCATAATTTAACATTTATAAAATGTATCATAGTTTATAAAGCCTTTTCTTACATTTCATTAATATGTTTAATATTCACACAAACTTTTGAGGGTAGGTAGGGCAGGATTGCCATATCAACTCAACAGATACAAAATAGGCTACATAACTTGTACAAGGTCACACAGTTAATCCATAATGGAGCGGGAACCAGAGCTCAGCTCTCTTAAGTTCAGTACTCTTTACTGTATAAACTATACATCTTCCTCTCTTACATTCTAATGATTTGGAAAAGGAGATTAGATTTCCAAATGACCTTGAAAAATTAGAAATATCTTGAAATTCAAAAAATGAATTTACTAGGCTAAAATACAAGGCAGAATAATTAAGAAACAATAGCAAACTTAAATACCAAATCAGCAATGATTTTTGAATGTGGCAGGAAAATTATTTAGGATAAACATGCTATAGTTTTGTGATAACAGAAAACACATTGCTGAAATTCATAGAAGTAGTATAATCTGCGCATAGCATAGAACAGTGGTTAAAAGTTTAATCGCTGGAGCCACACTTTGAGTGGTAGACATGACTTCCCCACGTAGTATCCTTATGGCCTGAGGAAGTCACTTAAACTGTCTATAAAATCTTGAGGCCCTTTTTAGAGATTTGGAGGGCAACCTCACAGTGTGACAGTTTTGGAGAGTATTCAAATGATTGTTACTAGAGGAAAGAAATTAATATTTATTAAGCACTTAGCATGTACTAAATATTGTATTAACCTCTCTCACTTACCTTATCTTCTTTTATCCTCAAACAGTCATTTTTAACTTTTTATTTTGAAATCATTTTAGACTCAGAAATTTTGAAAAAATAGTACAGAGTTCCTAGGCACCTTTCGTTCAGCTTCCCCTAATCTTAACCTCTTACATAACCGAGGTGTAGTGACCAACCCCAGGAAATTAACATTGGTACAGTCCAATAACTGAACTTCAGTCTTTATTCTGATTTCACCAGTTTGTCCTCTAATTTCCTTTTTCTGTTCCAGAACCTAATTCAGGATTACACACTGCATTTATTTGTCATGTCTTATTAGTCTCTTCCTTTCTGTGATCGATTCTAACCCTTTCCTTATTAATGTCTTGATACTTTTGAAGAGTACTTGTCAGTCATTGCATAGAATGTCCCTTAATTTGGGTTTTTCTGATATTTTCTCAAAATTAAGTAGAGGTTATGGATTTTTGTCAGAAATACCAAAGAAATGATGTGCCCTTCTCAGTGCGTCATATCAGGGACTTACACGATGTCCCGGTGCCTTAATGTTGGCAACATTAGCCTTGATCACCATGTTAAGGTGGTGTTTGCAGTTTATCCTTTGTAAAGTTGCCCTTTTCCCATTGCAGTTAATGAATGTTTTGGGACTATGCAAATATACTATTTTGCCTACTAATTTTGGCATTGCTAAATGTGATCACCAGGGTAAACTAATAGTCTTTCAGCTTTCTCCACTGTAACATAACTATTTTTCCTTATGTTATGAATGAGCATCTTAAGGGGTGATACTATGAGAATATGCAAATATCCTCATTGTCTCCAAGTTTTTACCCACTAATTATAGCATACTTTTCTCCCAACTTCTTCTACCATAAATATTTTCTTAGTATTGTACAGAGAGATTTATTTACCTGCTCAAGGTGCACAAATCCAGGTGTATCATATTCTAAATTCCTTGTAATTTCATCATTCTGTTAGGATATTTAGCCCAAGTATAAAGGAGAAGAATCTACTGGCTGACAGCACAGTTAGAAATATGTGTATATAGCTTTGGAAATACAAAATTAAGGTTTTAAGAAATGTCTTTATACTAGATGAGGATCAACTTCTGAGGGCAAAGCTATGGCTCCTCAAGGCACAGTGAGAGGTTTAGTTTTGGTGCTCACCACCAGTTCTCCCGGAGCAACAAAAGGATTTTGTAGGAATTGTGGATGTGGATTCAAATAGAATAAAGTATAACCATCTGTAAAGATTTGTGTCTTATATTTGGAAAGTTAATTTCAGTCTCAAATTGCCAGTTTTATAAGATTTAATTTGGAACATAAGAAAGGTTTCTTT
Organism: Anoura caudifer; assembly: GCA_004027475.1. NCBI lineage: Eukaryota > Metazoa > Chordata > Mammalia > Chiroptera > Phyllostomidae > Anoura > Anoura caudifer. Next base: position 22,491 of record PVKU01002656.1, read on the forward strand.
AAGTTAGCAAAGCTTTTTTAAAAAATATACATCTTCCCACAGGGTTGATAGAAGACAGTTGTAGAATCTCATTCTTAATTTATTTCTTATACCACCTTGAAGAAAGACTTCTATTTAAAAAAATCCAGGAAATGTGTAAGATGCTGCTCCCAAGATGATAAAGTGAATCTATTCCTGGAGTTTGCCTCTTATCTTTATTAAATGTGAACTGTACTCAATCATAAGCAAAAATACTACAGTAGTAAAATATGTGTGGTAAGGCAATTGGGAAAATACATGTGAGTCATTTTAATTAAATGTATAGGTTTATTTGAGAGAGTGAAGACATTGTTAAATAGCATTTTTTTTGTTTTGTTTTTTTTCAGCTGTTACTAATCATTTCTTTGTTTTGTTTTTTCTCTTGTTTGTTTGTCTGGGGATTTTTTGCTAGTCATTTGTAGTAGTCTTTCCCCAAAACTGAGGGTATTTCTTTTGTCATCTTATCTGACTTCAAGCCTAGTTCTGTTCTAAAATGAGCAACCAGAAGTGAAATAGTCAGCATGTTTGAAAGGTCAGCAGCATTGTTATACCACAAGTGGCACTTCTTTTGAGAAACAGCACTCCTCTGGTATTATCATGTTAGGGATAATAGAAGCTTACATTCATATATCATCTAGAATTTCTTGAGTATTTAGGGAACAAACAACATACAAGTATTTTACTAAAGCTTGTTATGCCTTTAAAAATGCCATGGTTTCACTCTGGCCTGGGTGGCTCAGTTGGTTGGAGTATTGTCCTGTAACTGAAGGGTTGTGGGTTCAGATCCCAATCAGCACATACTTAGGTTGAGGGTTCAGTCCCTGGTCCGTACATGTACAATCCCCAGTCTGGGCATGGGTGGGAAGCAACCAATCAATGCTTCTCTCTCACATCAATGTTTCTCTCTCTCCCTTCCACTCTCTCTAAAAATCAATGAAAAAGTGTCCTCAGGTGATCAGGATAAGAAAAAATTTAAAAGATAAAAATGTCATGGTTCTTGATGTTATTTATAACCATTATGACTCGACTGCCTTGCTTACCTAACTCTCTCCATCTGTGTATCCTAATTAACTTCCTTTATGCCACTCAAATATATTTTCCCTCTGGTTTTGTTTGTCCCCCCATAACCATTTGAAACTTTGCACAGTGGTAGAGTACTAATCAGCAAAGACAAACTGTGGGCTGTTTTAGAGGCCCACTGAGTTCAGTCATGGATTTTTAAATTATCTAGAATTCTTGAAAGCATGATTCTAAAAATCTTGCCTATAGCTTAAGGGTTACATTTCAAGTCAAGAGCATTTAAGATATAAAACTTCATGGCCTGTGTGATACAAAAATAGCATCAGGTTTTCTAGAAGTAATTTGCAATTTTTTAAACTTTAGCTTTTTAAAGAAAATTGAATCTGTAGGAAACAGCATCTCTCTCTCATTTTAGTTCTTTGAAAAAAAATGGCATTATAGTAACTATTATTTCCAAAGTCAGCATAATTATTCTCTGTACACCCCTAAAATAATTTAATATTCTTTCTATAAATATTTTATAGGAAATTTGAAAATTGATAGGATATTTGCTGATATTAAGGGATTCTTATTTATTTTTTATATATGATAATGTTATTTGGTTATGTTGAAATTGTTATCTTTCAGAGATACATACTAAAACATTTATAGATGACGTTACATAGTAACTGGGATTTACTTTAGAATAATATGAAAGGCAGGTGGATGAGGGTGTAGATGAAATAAGATTCATCATAAATTTAAAATGGTTAGAGTTTGATGGTAGGCTCCTTGGAGGTTATTATACTATAATATTTACTTTTGTATGTGGTTAACATTTTAAAATGTTGACTTTTAATAGATGTTCAAGTCTCTCTTATTTTAAACATGAGAAGCTAAATTCTCAGTCTACTAATAAAGCTTTGTTCTACTGTACTGGTTATGAGAATTTTTCTTCCTTTCTATTAATAGACTGAAGACATTAAAGAGATAGCCAGAAAGACGCAAGCTCTGCCAAAGATGAACTCCAAGAGGCAACGAGTCGTGGTTTTCACCCAAGGGAGTGATGACACTATAATGGCTACAGGTACATGTGCAAACTGTGTGAGAAAACCAGTATTATGGATACTGGTCATTTATAAAAACAAATTCTATATTCTCTCTAATTTATTTAAAACAGTGTACTTCTTTTCATCACCTTAATTCATTTTGCTTTCTCTCTCTCACACACACACAAACACACATACTGCTTCTGGTAACCTTGTGAGATCAAGGTTTTTTTAGATTCCACATGCAACTCAGATCATATATTGTCTTTCTGTCTGACTTATTTCACTTAGCATACTACACTCAAGGTGTATTCATATTGTTGCAAGTGAAAGGATTTCCTTCTTTTTTATGACTGAATGTTATTATATATGTAGTACATATATATTATGTATCACACACTTATATGCAATGTGTATACATACACATCGCACATATGCATGTAGCACATAGGTGCTATGTGTTACATGCATGTGTCATACATACATGTTATGTATTGTGTGTGTAAATATTATGTGTATACATGTAACATTTTCATTATCCATTAATCCATCAACTGGACCACTTAGGTTATTTCCATTCTTGGCTATTGTAAATAATGCTGCAGTTAACACAGGGGTGCGGGTATCATTCTGAATTAGTGTTTTCATTTCCTTCAAATAAATACCCAGAAGTAGAATTGTTGGGTCATATGGTAGTTTTATTTTTAAATTTTTTAAGAAACTCCATACTGTTTTCCATAGTTTCTCACTAATTTACATTTCTGTCAACACTGCACAAGGTTTCCTTTTTCTCCACACATGTCCTTTGCCAACATGTATTTCTTGTCTTTTTGATAATAGCCACTCTAACAGGTGTGATGTGATACCTCATTTTGGTTTTGATATGCATTTCCCTGATGATTGATGATGTTAAGCACCTTTTCATGTGTATGTCTCCTTTGGAGAAATATCCATTCAGATCTTTTGGATTATTTTGTTGTTATTTTGTTTTATTTTGTTTTTTGTTTTTGTTTTTTCTGTTGAGTTATATGAGTTCTTTATATATCTTGGATATTAGCCCCTTATCAGATAAATGATTTGCAGATATTCTCTCTATCCCATCTCAGAAGTTGCGTTTTCATTTGGTGATGGTTTCCTTTGTTGTACAGAAGTTTTTTCTTTTGTTTTAGTTTGATGTAGTCCCATTTGTTTATTTTTGCTTTTGTGGACTTTGCTTTTGGTGTCAATCCAAAAAATCGTTACCAAACAGTGTCAAGCAACTTATCCCCTGTTTTCTTCTAAGAGTTTTATGGTTTCAGGCCTTACTTTCAAGTCTTTAATCCATTTTAAGGTGATTTTTGTGTATGTTTGAAGGTCGTGGTTCACTTTCATTCTTTTGCATGTGGCTGTCCAGTTTTCCAAACACCATTCATTAAAGAGACTATGGTATCCCAACTGCATATTCATGATTCCTTTGTCATAAATTAATTGACCATATAGTCAGGGTTTATTTCTGGGCTTTCTATTGTGCTTCATTGACCTATGTATCTGTCTGTTTTTATGCCAGTACCATACTGTTTTGATTACTATATCTTTGTAATAATGTTTAAAATCAGGAAGTATGATGCCTCCAGTTTTGTTCTTTCTCAAGAGTGCTTTGGCTGTTCTTGGTCTTTTGTGGTTCTATATAAAATTGAGGATTTTTTGGTTCTATTTCTGTGAAAATATACTTCTTTTAGTTTTTTATTTTTATAAATATATGTGCCTCCTATCAGTAGAAAAAATTTATTTTCAAGAAGATAATTTATGAAACATCAGTTGAGCAAATCTGCCTTGATTTAATTTATTTACTTTGATATTTTGGAGGTATTGTCAATCTAGAAAAGTCTTTTCTGAAAATAATACAATTTAATTACCTTATACCTGTGCTCCATTAAAATAAATATATACAACTATGAATAAATGTAACCCAGATATAAGTTACTTTCTCAGTTTTAAACTTGAAGAAGAAAACCTCACTTCTGTTTTTACACAGCCATCTATTTTGCAGCACTCATAGAAATAAAATAGGAATTTCATCTATTCAACAAATATTTTCCTGATTAAAATTTTCAAATGATGCTACCTACTATTAAAGCCAAAATACAAACCTTCCAGTTCTGTCTAACCTTTAAGATTAAAGTCAATCAATTAATTAATAATTATTATAAACAGTAGCAATTACTACCTTTGTGTTCATTCAGTACTCTCTGAACACTGAAATTTAAGAGGTGGTCCCTAAAGATCTAACTTGGAAAAAAAGTTAATACACATCTATATATGAATACAGAAAATGTAGTTATACTTCTTAATTATCGGTATAGACTATATGTTTTATTAACTCAGAGAAAGAAGTCAATAAAGTTTGAAGAAGTACTTTATAGTGACTGTGAAGTAAGTTTTTGTTGAATTAAGTATATAAGCCTAAAAGATGAAGAAGAAGAAATTGTTGTCAAATTTGGGGGAGTAGCAACCCTAGAATTAATTCCTTCTAACTTTCTTATTTTAGAATTGTTGAAAGAAGATTCAGAGACTTACTTCAAAAAATACTTATTTCAAAATAATTCAGTGAGTAGTGAATAGTGAAGTAGAACTCTAGGTGAAGCGAGATCCATCATGAGTTAGTAATTGTGGAAGATGGGTGATGGCTGTACAGGGGGTGGCCACTGCAGTTACATCTACTTGTGTATATGTTTAAAATTTTCCATATTAAACATATTAAAAAACAGAAGGACATAAACATAAAAGTTAATAAAAATTAATTTTTCAAACAAAATTCACGGATATTAAGTAATTTATTTTTCCAAGATACATTGTTATCCTTGCTAAGCCTTGAATTCTAGGAAGTATTTAAAGAAAGGAAGGCAATCTAGTCATGGAGGGTCATGTGAGCAAAGGCATCACATACTATATAATCTCTTATTATTGTGACAGGAATTTGTACACGAGAGAAAATAAATAAGTCATAAAATGATATCCCTGCATTTATAATAACTATCCAAATTGCTGTCTTTCTATAATATGTGGCCTATTCCTTTCAGCAGTGAATGCCATTTGGAAAAGTGAAAGCCATGCAGACTTCTTATAAGAATTGTCATACTGCCTTCAGATTTATAAAATGCTATTTGGTTGCTCTTTATGGAGACATTTATTTTAAGGCTTTATTCCAGATATACATATTGTACAAGTGTCTTGTGAATTAGCAAAAATTTCCTAAAATTGAAACCTTTAAAATTAGCCTCCTTCTAGAACTGTAACTGAATTTGTCAACTCATTTTGTTTTTTATTAAATATATTAAGCCATTCTTAGGAATGCTAACCAGCAGGACTTTATTTGAGGAAAGACACTGGTAATCTTTGCTGTTTCTACTATATGAAAATGAACTTAAATTAGAGGATGTACTATATCTGCAATGCATGATAAATACAAGATGGATAGAGAATCTGTTCAGTGGTGTCAGCTACAGAAGCAAACATGATAAATGTTAATGCAGTTTTGAGCCCTGGGATAAGCTATTCAGTGCACAAGCATAGCTGAATCTCTTTGCTATGTTGTTATTCATGGCAGCCAAATAAATGTCAATAATAAAAGAGAATTAAAGATTTTCATTTCCCAGAGGCAATCCTCTAATACGGCTTGATCTTTCATTTCATTTGTAATTCGTTCTCATGTCAGGATGCAATCATTTGCTAGGCTCTGGGTGTCATGTTAAGTCATTTAATAATGATTAAGAACATAAAAATGCTTGGCCTGTGGGGCAATCCACAGAAGAGATGCCAATTTGTTATTGTTTTTCTTCCTTTCCTCTTGAATATGGATCAGATTTTTCCCACCTCCTAGCATTAAAATACTAATGGAAGATGGTGAGGGAAAGTGTCCCTTAATTTACCATAAATGACATTCCAGAATGGCTAACACACTTATTAAAACACTAATTAGGAATTATTGTTCCTTAAACCTCACTCTGTAGAGTATTTTTAAATGATCACTGCTAAGTTTGTGGTATTTAGCAATAATATAACAAAATCAGGTTCATTGGTATTTAATTCTAGCGACCTTTCTTCATTTGAGATACAGAGTCTACATACCACTTTCTCTTATTTTATAAATGTAACATTTTTTTAATTCCTCTATTCTAAGTTGCCTCTGAATCTAAAGTCTCTTCTGCTTACACCCCCCCCACACACCTTTTTTTTTTTGGCTACCTCTATTTCATTTGGGTGTCCATCCTCTATCTTCATCCAGCTCAGTGGTTTTGTCACCTTCAGTCATTGTTTCATTGCTTACAGGCTGAGTTCCAAGCTTTTGGCATTGGGGGCAGGGCAGGGGAGGGCACTGGAAAGGATTAATGGTAAGAAGCTAGAAGTGAAGGACCGGAAAGAAAAGATGATTGTATTTGTCTTGTTCCTTTTAGTAAATACTGAATGAACTTGTTAGATATGATGGAAGTCACATCAAGGAAATCATTTCTGTGTCTATACACTTTAAAAAAACTAAGACTGCAAATTTTCATTGCCTACTAGACAGCAGGTATTAATGAGGTCCTTGTATATTAACACCTTATTAAGGATTGTGCTGGAAAAAGAAATATTTTTATTTACACATATGTAAGTGTTTATAGAAAGTTTAAATTTCTTCAAGTTTCTCTACTAAATATATCACTAAGGATTGGGAAAAGCAGCAGTAAGACTTCTATTCTAAATGGAAAATAATGCATTTCATACACTGGCCCTTGTGCAACCATGAAATGAGTCCACTGAAGAATAAGTTGTAGACTTTTCTCAATACTTTTCCGAATTCTTTCCGGGCTATTTGAGTTGTAATTTTGTTCAAAGGGAGATAATAGATTAGGTCAGAAGGTTTCAACTGGAAGACTGGTACTATCCTATCAGAATCACCTAGTGGGCTTTTGATTAAATACAGCCCTGCCTTCATAAAAGCACCTTCCCCTCAGTTGGATCCATCCTTATGAGGAGTATTTGAATGTACATCCTCAGGAAGAGGTATGAGAATGAGCATGGTGGACTCTGGAAGGGGAGTGTAGGGTTGTGGAATCTGTTGAGAAAGCTCACTTGTGTGATGTACTGATGCTGCCTATGTGAAAACCATTGGATTAGGCAATCTGATAATATTGCCTCAAGTTCTCTGATCCCGTGGCATGATAGAAACATTATAGCAGCTAAGCATCTATCACTTCAATAAGGCCTTAGTGAATGTTTCTCCTTCTTGATCAATACAAGTATCAAGGACCCATCTGCTATGTATGACAAGTAATCTACATATTACTTTAAATAGTCAACTGCCTTTGAAGAGTTTGTAATTTAAGATAGTCACATCATAGTGTCCCTAGTCATTTCATTTATAACTAAGTGGGATTTTTGAAGTTACTTGTAGTCATGTTACTAAGTCCTTAAAGAAACTTGCCACCCTATTTGCTAGTTAAGTTTTCATATTCTTTGAAAACAGTGCTCTATAAGATAAGGTCAATTGTGATTTGCAGTTCTGCTAGGCATAAAGCACAGAAAGTGTAATAGGGAAATGCCAGCTCTAACGGAAAACAATCTCAGCAGCTAGAAGAATAATGTCAACACATCATCACAATTCCTACTGCTGAAAAGTATCATTATAAATCGTTTTGAAAATGTTTACTGTAGCCAAACCAACTTTAAATGATGATCTTGTTGGCATAGGGTGGCAATGGTGTGGATAGAACAAATTAAGTAGCATTCTTTCAGAATGTCTCTATATGGCATTCGTAGAAAAAAATTCTTACCAGATGAGATTTTAAAGAATATATATTTCTTAATGATGAATATAAGCAACTTATAAGTTGAATATAAGTTAATAACTTATGAATATAAGCAACTTATCAGGTGAATATGTTAGTCACTTGTATAAGTTTATATAAGTGACTAACTCATATTCCATATTTTGATTTTTATAACTGCAAAAGACAAAGTTCTTTAATTAGCCAAGGGAATAAGATATGTGGGACTGTCACATCCTTAACTAGTAATATCTGTGGGCCGTGGTTGGTACGGTTAATTGATCTTAGGCCTGTCAAGAAATAAGACTTCTTTCAACTCCCATCTTTTTCTATGAAAACTAGAAAGCAAAATGGAAGACACCCTACACTAGGCAAATGTTAACTCTATTGTAGCATTTATTTCTGAAAGGACCCTTAAGTCAGATTTGTTGAGGTATAGATTACATAGAGTAAAATGCACATACATTTTACTAAATAACAATGAACAACCACCATAATAAAAATGTAGACCATCTTGTATAATTTGTGTTGAGGTATAATATCCATACAAAGTTAGTACAGTTTTTGTTTAGTGAACACACCTTTGTCACTACCACCAGATCAAGAAATGGAACACTTCTAGCACTTCAGAAGCTACCACTTATGGTCTCCTCCTAATCATTATCCCCACCAAAGGTAACCATTGTTATAGCTTCTAGTACAAACAGTTAGTTTTGCCTCTTTTTAAAATAGAATCACCCAATACATAGACTTTTTATCTTGCTTCATCCCATCCTTTTTGAGCGTTACCTTACTTTTGACAACATAAGATACTCTAGGTTCTTGTACCTCAGTCCCGGAATCAATCACTCCTTCAAGTAACCTCAATTCCTTTTATTGGCAGTTGTTATTTAGAAACCCAGATCTGGGTGCTAGGAATTCTCATAGTTACTGAGTGCCATTGCTCCTAGGCCCTCTTAGCAAACAGATTGGCGATATATGAATATATAGTAATGGCCCATGCATACACACCCATCTATATCTATTTTTGTTTCTATCTGTTTATACATTTAAATTTCTTGCATTCCAACTACTACCTTTGATTCTAACAGAGTTCGTTCTAGCCTTCGCCCTTCCTTATTTATAACTTCTTCCTGTGACATTGACAGTTGTGCCTTTCGTTATCTATAGTATTTTGGAATTGCTTACCCATGCCCTTGTAAAAAACATTTTTTTTACTATAGTACATTGTTTGTTTATACTTCTTTCAGTCTTTAGCCCTACAGTGTCTAGTCAGATAGCATTATCCAATGTTAGTTCTTTCCACTTCATTGTGGTTACATTATTCATTTGAATACAGTTAGATATATTTGTTAGATCTTGTATTCTATTTTGGTTTCCTTTCATATCTGGATTGGGTTATTTTTCATAAGTAAAAATCACTATGGTGTCAATCAAGTTCTGTGTGTTTTGACAAATGTATGATAAAGTCATGTAACCACCACCATAGTTGTGATTCAGAATAGTTATATTTTTCAGTTTCAGTTTTCCAATGTAGTGTTACTAATTTATACTCCCACCAGCGATATATAGAATGGCTTTTATTGTTTCATCTTCACTAGCATTTGCTTCAGTCCATCGTCTAAATTTTGGTCATTCTGGCGAGTCTGTACTAGTATCCATTGTGGTTTTAGTTGGAATTTACCTGTTGTAATGAGATGGCACACCTTTTCATTTGCTAATTAGCATTTGGGTATTTTCATTTGTAAAGTTTCTGTTGAAGTCTTTTGCTCATATTATATTGTCTTACTGATTTATAATTCCTTTTACTGTCTGTGTCATGTTTTTTGTTAGATAAATATATTGCAAATATACAGGATCTGGCACAAATAATGCCCATTTTTTATTACAAAATCGTAAGCATGTAATTCTGTGACATAACAATATCACACTCAAGCATGCCATATGATATTTTAGGTGAAATGTTCAAATTAAAACTATAAATTAGTCTCAAACTTTAATTTTGCCCTGTCTTAACCTGTTTTTTACTCTTTTTTCTTTTTCTTTCATCCTGCTTTTTGTCTTTTTTCTTTCTCTTTTTGCCTAAAATTTTATTTTTCCCTGTCTTAGCCTGGTTATCATTCCTCACTCTTACTATTCCGTTTCTCTCTATCATCTCAAAAATCACTTCTCATTTCCCTAAATATCTCTTAAGCTTTTCTTTCTTTTCTCTCACTTATTCCTATCCCACCTACATTAATTTTAGCTCCTTTGTTGTTGACAGTGCTGTGGTGGATCTTTTTCTCCAATTTGGCTTCTATTTTTTTATTATTTATTTACCTTTTCCTTCCTTTTTCTCTCTCACTTTATTTTATTTAATTTTATTATAAATTCTATTTAAACCTAATACTATAAACTTCCCTTCTCTTAGAACATTCTTCCTTCTTCATTCCCTTTTTATTTATGATGTAAATTTTACTTTCTTTCTTTGCATTGCTCTGATTTCCAGCTCTTACTAGTGCTCCTCCATATACCCTCTCAAAATCATTTTTCTTTCAGTAGGTCATTTCATATTCACTCTCCTTTCTTATAATAGTCTTAATCTCTTTGCGACCTCATTAATACTGGCTCATTTTCTGTTGATAGTGGGATTGCAGGGGAGAGTTATTTTTGCAGGTATGGGTGTGTTTCCTGGACTTTGTGGTTTTGTTCTAGAAGCACCTGTACAACAGTATACAAGACGCTGTGGGCAAAGTGACCCTCAGTAAACCAGCTGGAGGGAAGGACTCACCAAAGAATGACCCTACAACAGTCAAAACCCATCCAGAGAGCCAACATAAATGGCATTCAAGGCATCCCAAGAGCATCAAGTTCAGGAGATCTAGGAGACTGCACCACTAAATCTCACAGGTCTCCTACAATAGAAGTTCACACCACAAAGACAGTGAGTCAAAACAGATCAATTTAAGAAGCAGAAGCAAATGAAAAGAGTCTCCAAAAAGTGGGAAGATGAAACAACCCCCAACTGAAAGGAAAGGAGGAATCCTCGGAAAGAGTGCTAAATGAAATAGAGGCAAGTTAACTGTCACATATTGAGTTCAAAACGATGGTTATAAGGAAGCTCAGTGAACTCAATGAGAATTACCAAAAACTACAGGGAAGTTACAAGGAACTTACTATGAACTATATCAGCATGAAAAAGGACATAGAAACTATCACCAAGAGTCAAGAGGAAATGAAGAATACAATTTCTCAACTGAAGAACATAGTAGAAGGAATCAAAGGTAGGCTAGATGAAGCAGAGGATCAACTCAGCAAGCTGGAGGACAGGTAGGCAAAAATTCCCAGACAGAGCAAGAAAAGGAAAAAAGACTCAAAAAGAACAAAGAGGCTGTAAGGGAACTGCAGGACAAGATGAAATGTAATAATATCTGTATAATTACAGATATTAGGGATACCAGAAAGAGATAAAGAAGAGCAAGGAATAAAAAAACCTGTTTGAAAAAGTAATGATGGAAAATTTCCCTAATTTTGTGAGAGAAAAAGTCATAGAAGTCCAGGAAGCACACACAGTTCCAATCAAGATAAATCCCAAAGGCCCACTCCAAAACATATTGTAATTAAAATGGCAAAATTCAAAGACAAAGAGAGAACCTTAAAGGCAGCAAGGGAAAAACAGGAAGCAAAACATAAGGGAGCTCCAATAAGAATAGCAGCTGACTTTTCAATGGAAACACTGCAAGCCAGAAGGGATTGGCAAGAAATATTCCAAGTAATGAAAAGCAAAGTCCTGCAACCAAGACTACTTTACCTAACGAGGCTCTTAATTAAAATGGAAGATGAAATAAGAAGTTCCCCAGACAAAAGAAGGCTAAAAGCATACACCTCCACCAAACCAGCACTGCAAGACATGCTAAAGGGACTGCTTTAAGTAATGAACAAAAAGAGTGACAGAAACAGGAACACAGATACAAAGGGGAAAAAATGGCAATGAAAAGTACAAAAGTACAACTTCATTAAGGTTATTATTGAATAAGTACAGCCTGTCAATAATGGCCTTAAATGTAAATGGATTAAATGTTCCAATCAAAAAACATAGGGTAGCTGAACATATAAGAAAACATGACCCACACATATGCTACCTACTAGAAACTCACCTCAGAACAAAGGCCCTACACAGACTGAAACTGAAGGGCTAGAAAAAATATTCCAAGCAAATGGACAAGAAAAAAAAGCTGGAGAAGCAATACTTATACCAGACAAAATAGACTTCAAAACAAAGGCCATAAAAAAAGACACAGAAGTACACTTCATAATATTCAAGGGAATAATCCATCAAGAAGACATAAATATTGTAAACATATATGCACCCAACATAGGAGCACCCAAATATATCAGGAAAATCTTGGAGGACTTCAAGAAAGATATAGATCGCAACACAATTATAGTAAGGGATTTTAACACCCCACTGTCAACAATGGATAGGTCTTCCAAACAAAATATCAACAAGGATATTGTGGAACTGAACAACACATTAGATCAAATGAACTTAACTGATATATATAGAGAACCTTTCATCCCAAAGAAGCAAAATGTACATTCTTTTCAAATGCACGTAGAACATTTTCAAAGGTAGACCGCATGATAGGACACACAACAAGCCTCAACAAATTCAAGAAAATTGGAATAGTATCAAGCATTTTCTTGGACTACAGGGGCTTGAAACCAACCTCAAGGGAAAAAAACTCGAAAGCATTCAAACTCATGGAGACTGAATAGCATGCTATTAACAGTGAATGGGTTAAGAATGAGATCAAGGAAGAAATTGAAAAGTTTCTGGAAACAAATAAAAATGACCACACAACAGTCTAAAACCTATGGGACATAGCAAAGACAGCCCTGAGAGGTAACAATACATGCCTATGTACAAAAGGTAGAAACATTTCAAATAAACAACCTAACCCTACTTCTACAAGAACTAGAAGAACAACAACAAACAAAGCCCAGGGCAAGTAGAGGGAAGGACCTAACCAAGATCAGAGCAGAATTAAACAACATAGAGACTAAAAGAACGATTCAAAGGATTGATAAATCCAGGAGGTGGTTCTTTGAAAGGATAAACAAAATTGACAAGTTCTTAAGCAGACTCATCAAGAAAAAAGAGAGAGGGCCCAAATAAATAAAATCAGAAATGAAAGAGGAAAAATTACAGCTGTTACCACAGAAATACAAAGGATTGTAAGAAATTACTACGAACAGCTATATGCCAAGAAATTTGAAAATGTGGGTGAAATGGACAAATTTCTAGAAGCATATAATCTTCTAAAACTGAATCAAGAGGCAGAAAGCATGAATAGACCAATAACAGCTAGTCAGATTGAAGCAGTAATCATAAAACTCCCAGCAAAAGCACTGAACCAGACAGTTTCACAGAAGAATTCTACAAAACATTTAAGGAAGAACTAACACCTATCCTTTTCAAACTATTCTAAAAAAATCCAAGAATTGGAAGACTCCCAAACCATTTTTATGAAGCCAGCATTATCCTAATTCCAAACCCAGACAATGACTCAACAAAGAAAGAAAACTACAGGTCAATATCGCTGATGAACATAGTTGCTAAAATCCTCATACACCATGATCAAGTGGGATTCATCCCAGAGAATCAAAGATGGTACAATATTCTCAAATCAATAAATGTAATACCTCACATAAACAAAAGGAAAGGCAATGATCATATCAATAGATGATTATATCACATGATTGTATCAATAGATTGGGAACAAGTATTTGATAAGGTACAGCACACATTTATGATAAAAACACTCAGCAAAATGGGAGTAGAGGGATCATACATCAACATAATAAAGGTTATATAGAAGAAACCTACCACCACTATCATACTCAACAGGCAAAAACTAAAAGCTTTCCCACTAAGATCAGGAACAAGTCAAGGGTCTGTGCTTTCACCACTTCTATTCAACATAGTATTGGAAGTTGTAGCCACAGCAATCAGACAAAGAAAAGAAATAAAAGGCATCCAAGCTGGAAAGAAGGGAGTAAAATTGTCATTGTTTGCAGATGACATGATAGTGTACATAGGAAACCCTATAAACTCCACCAAAAAATTACCCAACCTAATTGGCGAATTTGAAAAAAACAGCAGGATAAAAAGTCAATATGCAGAAATTGAAGGCATTTTTGTACACCAGAAACAAAAGATCACAAACAGAAATCAGGATAAAATCCCATTTAATATAGCAGTAAGAAAAATGAAGTACCTAGGAATAAACCTAACCACGGAAGTAAAAGACTTGTACTCAAAAAACTACACAAAACTGAAGAAAGAAATTAAGGAAGACACAAATAAATGGAAGCATATACCGTGTTCATTGGTTAGAAGAATTAACAACATCAAAATGTCCATACTACCTAAAGCAATTTATACATTCACCACAATCCCTATTAAAATACCAATGATGTATTTCACAGATATAGAACAAACATTTCAAAAATTTATATGGAACCAAAAAAGACCCCAAATAGCTGCAGCAATTTTCAGAAAGAACAAAGTAGGAGGGATCACAATACCTGAAATCAAACTATATTACAAGACCACTGTGATCAAAATAGTCTGGCACTGGCATAAGAACAGATACATAGATCAGTGGAACAGCATAGAGAGTTCAGAAATAAACCCAAGTCTTTATGGTCAATTAATATTTGACAAAGGGTACAGGAGCATAAAATAGAGTAAAAATAGTCTCTTCAACAAATGGTATTGGGAGGTCTAGACAGCTACATGCAAAAACATGAAACTCAGCCACCAACTTACACCACATACAAAAATAAACTCAAGATGAATAAAAGACTTAAATATAAGTCATGATACCATAAAAGTCCTAGAGGAGAATATAGGCAGGAAATTCTGAAATATTCTATGTAGCAGTATTTTCAGTGATATGTCCCCTAGAGCAAAGGACATAAAGGAAAGAATAAACAAATGGGACTTCAACAAAAAAAAAAAAACCTTCTGTGTAGCTAAAGAAAACATCAGTAAAAGGAAAAGGGAACCAACCATATGGGGAAATATATTCTCCAGTGATACCTCTGACAGGAGTTTGATCTCCAAATTATGTAAAGAAATCATGTGACTCCACACCAGGAAGGCAAACAACCCAATTAAAAAATGGGCAAAGGACCTGAACAGACACTTCAGGTACCCAAAGAGGATATTCAGAGGGCCCAGAGAGGGTCCTCTGTATATGAAAGGATGCTTAGCATCACTAGTCATGAAAGAGATGCAAATTAAAACCATAATGAAGTACCATTTCACACCGGTGAGAACAACCATGATAAACAAATCAACAAACAACTGCTGGCAAAGTTGTGGGGAAAAGAGAACCCTAGTGCCCTGTTGATGGGAATGCAGATAGTGCAGCCACTGTGGAAAACAGTATGGAATTTCCTCAGAAAACTAAAAATGGAACTGCCTTTTGACCTGGCAATTCCACTGCTGGGATTATACCCTAAGGATGCTGAAACACCAATCCAAAAGAACCTGTACAACCACAATGTTCATACCAGCACAATTTACAATAGCCAAGTGCTGGAAACAGTTTAAGTGCCCATCAGTAAATGAGTGGATCAAAAAACTGTGGTACATTTAAGCAATAGAATACTACACAGCAGAAAGAAAGAAGAAATCCTACCCTTTGCCACAGCGTGCATGGCACTGGAGAGCATTATGCTAAGTGAAATAAGCCAGGTTGTGAAAGACAAGTAAATACCATATGATTCCACCTATAAGTGGAAACTAATCAACAAAACAAACAAGAGAGGAAAACAGAAACAAAGACATGGAAATAAAGAACAAACACAGTAATCAGAGGGAGGAGGAAGGGGATAAAAGGGGGAAGAAGGGGAATGGTCATCAGGGAACATGTTTTGGTTTGGTTTGGTTTGGTTTTTAATTTATTTTTTTGCATTTTTAATGTACTTGTTGATTATGCTTTTACCATTGCCCCATTTTCCCCCTTCACTCCCCTCCACCCTGCACACCCCCTCCCACCCACATTCCCCCGCTTTAGTTCATGTCCATGTGTCACACATATAAGTTCTTTGGCTTCTACATTTCCTATACTATTCTATCCCCCCCCTTTCTATTTTCTACCTACCATTTACACTACTTATTCTCTGTACCTTTTCCCCCTCTCTCTCCCTCCCACTCCCCTGTTGATAAGCCTCCTTGTGATCTCCATTTCTGTGTTTCTGTTCCTGTTCTAGTTGTATCCTTAATTTACTTTTGTTTTTGTTTGAGGTGTGGTTGTTAATACCTGTGAGTTTGCTGTCATTTTACTATACATGTCTTTTATCTTCTTTTTCTTAGATAAGTCCCTTTAAAATTCATATAATAATAAGGGCTTGGTGATGATGAACTCCTTTAACTTGACCTTATCTGAGAAGCACTTTATCTTCCATTCTAAATGACAGCTTTGCTGGGTAGAGCAGTCTTGGATATAGGTCCTTGCCTTTCATGACTTGGAATATTTCTTTCCAGCCCCTTCTTGCCTGGAAGGTCTCTTCTGAGAAATCAGCTGACAGTCTGATGGGAACTCCTTTGTAGGTGACTGTCCCCTTATCCCTTGCTGCTTCTAGAATTCTCTCCTTCATTTTAACCTTGGCTAATGGAATTATGATGTGCCTTGGTGTGTTCCTCCTTGGGTCCACATTCTTTGGGACTCTCTGAGCTTCCTGGACTTCCTGGAAGACTATTTCCTTTACCACATTGGGGAAGTTCTCCTTTATTATTTGTTCAAATAAGTTTTCCACTTGTTGCTCTTCCTCTTCTCAATCTGGTACCCCTATAATTAGGATGTTGGAACATTTAAAGATGTCCTGGAGGTTCCTAAGCCTCTCCTCATTTTTTTGAATTCCTGTTTCTTCATTCTTTTCTGGTTCAATGTTTCTTTCTTCCTTCTGGTCCACACTGTTGATTAGAGTCCCAGTTTCCTTTCCATCACTGTTGGTTTCCTGTACATTTTCCTTTATTTCACTTAGCATAGCCATCATTTTTTCATCTAATTTGCAACCAAATTCAACTAATTCTGTGAGCATCCTGACTACCAGTGTTTTGAAATGTGCATCTGATAGGTTGGCTATGTCTTCATTGCTTAGTTGTATTTTTTCTGGAGCTTTGATCTATTCTTTCTTTTTTTTTTTTTTTTTTTTTTTTTTGGTCTCAACTCACCTGTTACACAATAAGGGATTGAACCTTAGGTGTTCACCAGGGTGGGCAATCCACGTAGCTGCATTGTGATGCTGTATGTGAAGAAGGTGTCCAAGAGGGAACAGTGGTGCTTGCTCCATTCTCTGCTGGATTTCAGTCACTTCCCCCTGCTACCCACAAGTAAATTGGGCCCTTCTGGTGCTGATTCTCATGTGGGTGGATTTGTGTACATTCTAGGACCCTGTGGGTCTCTCCAGCGAACTCTCCTGTCAAACTGGGAGTCTCTCCCAGCACCTCAGCCCCCATAGGTGTTCTCAACTGGTGATTTGAGGCTTTATTTCCCTGCGCCTGGGGCCCTGGGTTGCGCAGTCAGTCCCACTTTTCAGTTTTGCCTGGTTTATCTGCACGCAAATGTGGGGCTGCCCAGTCTGCAGTCCACCACTTTGCAGGGTCTGCCAGCTGCTGCCTTGCCGTGAGCCCTCTCCTCCTAGCAACCCGTCTCCTCCCCTTCTGTCAGTCTGGATAAATATTTCTTCTTTAACTCTTTGGTTGTGGGACTTCCATACAGTTCGATTTTTCTGTCAGTTCTGTTGGGTTTTTTTGTTTTGTTTTTAAATTGTTGTTGTCCTTCTTTTGATTGTGCGTGGAGGCACAGTGTGTCTGTCTATGCCTCCGTCTTGGCCGGAAGTCCTTATCTTGAAGGAACGTGTTTAAAGGGCCCAGGGACAAGGACAATGGCAGTGGGTGGAGGATTGAATGTGGGAGGTGGGGGTGAGTTGGGCGGGGGAGAGTAATGGGGAAATGGGCACAACTGTAATTGAACAACAGTAAAAAATGTTTTTAGAAAATTTAAAAAAAGAAAACTATAAATTATTACATCCATGTTATTACCCTACCAGTCACACTCAAGCAGGCCTTCCTTCCACTGGACCCTGTATCTTCCCACACTGTGGCTTGCCTTTTCACTCTCCTCAAATGTCCTTTGATAAATAAAAGCTCTTAATATTTTTTAAATATTTTATTTATTTATTTTTAGAGAGGGAGAGAAACATCAATGTGCAGTTGCCTCTCACATGCCCCCTACTGGGGACCTGGCCCACAACCCAGGCATGTGACCTGACCAGGAATCAAACCAGTGACCCTTTGGTTCACAGGCCGGCACTCAATCCACTGAGCCACACCAGCCAGTGCAAAAGCTCTTAATATTTATATAGTTTAATTTACAGTGTTTTCCTCTCATGAATATTGTTTATGTTCTTTTAAAGAAAATCTTTGCATATTTGAAGCTCATGAAAACATTTTCCTATTTTTTTCTAAAAATTTTATTTTTTACTATTCATCTAGATCCACAATCCATATAAAATTGGACTAAATGGACATCTTTGTCACATTTCAAATGACCTTATATCCATTTATTTTTCTAAACTATTCTAGTCCAGTTTTCCCTTTGTCTTTCCACCTGTTTACATTCTCTTAATTACTTAGTATATAGTCAGTCTTTTTACATGGTATGGTCTTCTAGCTTTGTTCTTCAAGATTGTCCTGGGTTGGGTCTTCTTGATCCTTTGCATTTCTACATAAATTCTAGAATGAGTTTGTTGTGACCCCCACCCCCGACCAAAATTTTTTTAATTCTTACTAGAATTTTTAAAGGTTATATTTAAAATGCAAATCCATCCTTTGGAGAGAATTGACACCTTTACAAAATTTTCTTCTAATCTATATTCTTACTTATTAATTGAAGTATTTTTAAATTTTTCTCAAAATGTTTTTATTTTTCAGTGTCTTGTGTGTGTATGCGTGTGTATGTGCATATTTTTAAATGGCACTTGTTTAGATTCCAGTTTCTATTTGTTTTTTATTGGCATATATTGTACAATTTTTTCATAATGACCTTGTCTTCACTAATTAATTGTGATAACGTGTTTATTGATTCTTTTGGATTTTCTGTGTAACATCAATAGTAATATCATTTGTGAACAAGAGCAATCTCATTTCTTCTTTCCCATTCGTTTACTGTTTTTTCTTTTTCTTTTTCTTTTTTTTTTTTTTTTTTTTGCTACACTAAGTAGCACAGTAAGGCACACTGAATATACAGGCACAGTTGAAATGGCTATTGTGAACATCTTTGTCTTATTGCCAATCTCAGGTGAAAAACCTTCAATATTTCATCAAAAAGGATACTTAGCATAGCTTATTTGTAAACATTCTTTACCAGGTAAAGAATGTTTCCTTCCATTCACAGTTTTCTAAGGGTTTTGTTGCTGTCATTATTGAGATTTTTTTAATCATGAAAGTGTTGAATTTTATCAAATAGGTTTTTTGCATCAAGATTACTATATGATTTTCTTCTTTCTTTTAATGTGTGAGGTACAACTTGATTTTACAGTGGTAAACCACTTTTGTTTACATTCTTAGTAAAATCCCAACATAGCCATGGTATTTTTTTAATTTATCATTGGGTTTGATTAGATTATATTTTGCTATGAAATTTTGTATATAATTTATGAGAGAGTTTGTCTTATAATTTTCCTTTCTTGTAACATCCTTGGAAGTTTGGGTAGGAACATATGATGACCTTATAAAGTGAATTAGAAAATGGTTTCTTCTGTTCTGGAAGTTTTATAAGATTGATATTATTTTTATGTAAATATTTGAAAAAGCTCACCCATCAGAATATCTGGTCCTAGAGAATACTTTGTTGGATGGTTTTTCATTATGGATTCAGCTTCTTTAATTAAATAGGAATGTTTCATTTTTCCTATTTCTTCCAGTGCCAGTTTTTTAAAAGATTTTATTTATTTATTTATTTTTAGAAAAAGAGGAGAAAAACATTGATATGTGAGAGAAAGATCAACTGGTTGCCCCTCACACACCCCCAACCAGGGACCTGCCCTTCAACCCAGGCATGGGCCCTAACTGGGAAGCAAACTGGTGACCTTTCAGGTTGTGGGATGATGCCCAACCCACTGAGCCACACCAGTCAGGGCCCAATGCCATTGGATAAGTTGTATTTTTCTAGGAATTTTTTAAATTTATCTGAATATTTTAATTTATTACCATAAATTAATTATAATATTCTCATCTTCCTAATTACTATGAGATCTATACTGATTTTTTAGTGTATTTTATTGATTATGCTAGTACAGTTTTCCCAATTTTCCCCCTTTATCCTCTCTATGCCCTGCACTCCCCAACCCTCCAGTATTCCCCACTCCTTAGTTCATGTCCATGGGTTGTAATATAACTTCTTTGAATTCTCTGTTTCCTATACCATTTTTTTACCACTTCCCATCTATTTTATGCCTGCCAATTATGCTTCTTCTTCCCAGTACCTTTTCTCCCTTATTGCTCCCCTCCCCCTCCCCACTGAAAACCCTCCACATGATGTCCATTTCTCTGATTTTGTTCCTGTTCTAGTTGTTTAACTTTGCCAGACCTATCTGATGCAGAGTTCAAAGCCCTGGTAGTCAAAATTGCTCACAGAACTGATTGAGCTTGGTTGAAAATGAAAGAGCAAAGGAAGATACCCAAAGTGAAATAAAGCAAAATATTCAGAGAACCAACAGTGACAGGAAGGAAACCAGGATTCAAATCAACAATTTGGAACAAAAGGAAGAAGTAAACATCCAGCTGGAACAGAATGAAGAAACAAGAATCCAAAAAAATGAAGAGAGGCTTAGGAACCTCTGAGACAACTTTAAATGTTCCAATATCTGAATTATAGGGGTGCCAGAAGGAGAAGAACAACAGCAAGAAATTGAAAACTTATTTGAACAAATAATGAAGGAAAACTTCCCTAATCTGGTGAAGGAAATAAACTTCCAGGAAGTCCAGGAAACTCAGAGAGTCCCAAAGAAGTTGGACCCAAGGAGGAACACATCAAGGTACATCATCATTAAGTTACCCAAGATTAAAGAGGGAATCTTAAAAGCAGAAAGAGGAAAGGAGAGAGTTACCTACAAAGGGGTGCCTATGAGACTATCAGCTGATTTCTCAAAAGAAACCTTGCAGGCAAGAAGGGGCTGAAAAGAAGTATTTCAAGTAATGAAAGGCGCAAGGACTTCCATCCAAGTATACTCTATCTAGCAAGGTTATCATTTAGAATGGAAGGGCAGATAAAGTGCTTCTCAGATAAGGTTAAGTTAAAGGAGTTCATCATCACCAAGCCCTTATTATATGAAATGTTAAAGGGACTTATCTGAGAAATAGAAGATCAAAACTATGAACAGTAAAATGACAACAAACTCACAAATGTCAACAACTGGACCTAAAAAACAAAAACTAAGCAAACAACTAGAACAGGAAAAGAACCAGGGAAATGGAGATCACATGGGGGGTTATCATTGCGGAGGGAGAGGGGGACATGGGGCAAAAGGTACAGGGAATAGGAAGCATAAATGGTAGAAACAAAATAGACACAGGGAGGTTAAGAATAGTATAGGAAATGGAGAAGCCAAAGAATTTACCTGTACAACCCTTGGGCATAAACTAAGTAGAAAGGGTGATGCTGGAGTATGGCGGCGATGCATGTAGTATGGGGATAAATGGAAGAAAAAACTGGGACAACTGTAATAGAATAATCAGTCAAATATGTTTAGAAAAAATAAATTCCTGATCTTGGAATTAAATTTGTGCTCTTCCTCTTTTCATTGGTCACTCTTCCCTACAGGTTTATTTTACTTTTGATTTTTAAAAAGCAGATACCAAGATCAGGTTAGACATTCAAGAGATTTATTGAAAGAAATACCAGAGGAAACAGGGAGATCTGTTAAATTACCGTACAGGTCTGGCCCCTATGTTGGAAAGAAGGAAGGAAGGAAGGTTGGGTAGAAAGAGGCTTATATTGCTTTACAGTCAAGTGTTGACAAGGTCAGTGAAGAATCCTCAAGCTCAAGTTACCCATTAAGCAAAGTTGCCCAAAAGCCCCCATATTGAGGAATAGGTCTCCATAGATTTCTGGTATGCTCATGGAAAGCACGGCTTTGCATGAATGCAGTGGGGATTCAGAGCATAGCTAGGGCCATCAGTCAGTTAAGGTCCATGTGGCACATCCAAGAGGCATATTTTTAATGGCCATCACAAGATTTATTAGTCTTATAAAGAACCAACTCCTTATTGATTTGGTTGTGTGTTTGAGGGGTTTGTTTTTTAATTTCTGGTGTGTGCTATTTTATTTCTTGTTTTCTAGACGTTTAATTTACAAATTTTGATGTCTTGTTTCAGCTCAAAATATTTTTTAAAAGATTTTATTTATTTATTTTTTAGAGAGGGGAAGGAAAGGGAAAAGAGAAGGAAACATCAATGTGTGGCCACCCCTCACGTGCCCCCAACTGGGGACCTGGCCCACGACCCTTTGGTTTGCAGGCCCACGCTCAATCCACTAAGCTACACCAACCAGAGCTCAACTCAAAATATTTTCTAATTCCTCCTATGATTTCATTTTTAATCTGTAAGTTACTTAGAAAGTTTTGCTTAATTTCCAAGTATCTGGAGACTTTTTTAATTATGTTTTTGTTTCTGATTTTTGGTTTAATTTCATTGTATTCTGATGTGCTAAATAATTTTAGTCCTTCAAAATTTGTTGAAATTGTTTCTTGTTGCACACCATATGGTCAATTTAGCACATGTTATTTGTGCATTTGAAAAGAACATATAGCCTTTTTTAAACAGTGTGGTCTTTGTATATGCAGTTGGGTTGTTTGTTGTCTAAATCATATATACTCTTGTTTAGTCTTTGTCTGCTTGTTTTATCAATTATTGAAAGGTTTATTAATGTGCCCTGCTATGATTGAGATTTACGTGTTTCTCCTTTTTGTTCTGTAAAATTTTGCTTTATGAATGTTGAAGCTATATTAGTACATGTGTATAAGTTTAGAATTCTTATATCTTCCTGATGAATTGAACCTTTTATGATTTTAAGATAACCTTCTTTACCTCTAATAATGCTTCTTGTCTAAATGTCTGTTGTATCTTTATTAGTGTAACTATACCAGCTTTCTGTTGGTGTTTACATGATACCTTTTTTCAACTTTTTACTTTCAATCTTCCTATATTCTTAAATTTAAATTTTCTTTTTTGTAATCAGTATATATTTTTATTGGTTTTAAATTCACTCTGACAATCCTTATCTTTTAGTTAGCATCTATATTTAATATAAAGTTCTCATATAGTTGGATTTATATTTTCTATCTTACTATTTATTGTATTTGTCTCATATTTATTTCTTTTTTTTCCTCTTTTTTCCGCTTCTTTTGGATTGATGAAGTATTTTTATTTTCATATCCTTCTCTATTAGTTTGGTAGTTGTATATCTTTTCAGTGTTTGCCCAAAAATTATAAATGTATCATTGACATTAAAGTCAAATATAAACTATAACTTTTGTCACTGCTCATATAAGTTCATAAAACATTTTAATTCCAAAGAAGCCTTTTAACCTTCTGTATAATTGTTGTAACCTTAATTCTACATGTATCATAATGCCTTGTATTGACAAAATACTATTATTTTGTGCAGTTGAACTTATGCTTTCCAATGTTTTTCTTTTTTTTCTGAGCATTTCCATATGAGTAATTATGAATTGTTTTGTAATGTTTCTTCTTCCTAAATAACATTCCTTAGTATTTTATGTAGTGTGTAAATTCTCTTAGCTTTTGTTTATTTGAAAATATTTCTATTTTGCCTTTTGATGAGTGTAGATCTCTACACTGAGAGTTATATTCTTAAAAATTATATTTCACTACCTTTTGGTTTCTCTTTTCTTTTTTTAATCCTCACCCAAGAACATAGTTACTGGTTTTTAGAGGTGGGGTGGAGAGAGAGAAAAAAACATCAATGTGAGAAACATTGATCAGTTGCCTCCAGTACATGCCCAGGTGGTGTCCAACTAGAGGATCGAACCCGTAACCTGGGTACATGCCCACATTGGGAACCAAACCTGCAGCCTTTTGGTGTACTGTACAGTAGTCCAACCAACTGAGCCACACAGCCAAGGCTAGATTTTCTTATTTTTATTGTGAAGTCAGCCGTTAGTCTTACTCTTGCTGCTTTGATTATAATATTTTCATTTTCTCTGGCTGTTTTTTAGAATTTTTCTTTGACTTTAACTCTGTACTTGGTTCTGGTTTTCCTTGTATTTATCCTAATGGAGTTCATTTTAGTGTCTTAAATCTACAGTTGATGCTCCAATTGGTTTTAGAAAATTCTCGGCTATTATCTCTATGAATACTGCATTTCTCTCTTTCCAGTTGAGATGCC
The DNA here is from genome assembly GCA_004027475.1 of Anoura caudifer. Taxonomy (NCBI): domain Eukaryota; kingdom Metazoa; phylum Chordata; class Mammalia; order Chiroptera; family Phyllostomidae; genus Anoura; species Anoura caudifer. The sequence goes on from PVKU01002656.1 coordinate 46,809, forward strand.
AATTACATATACTTTAGGCTTTTTTATTGTCTTCCCTATGTCTTTTATATTCTTTTTTGCATTGTTTTATTCTTTTTCTCCCTGATGCTTCAGTTTCTCTCTATCCCTATCTCTGTATCTATCTCTGAGAGAGAGAAACATTAGTGTGAGAGAGAAGCATCCACTGGTTGCCTCCCATATGCACCCTGACTGGGGATGGATCCCAAAACCTTGATATGTGCCCTGACCAGAGCTGAACCCACAACCTTTTGGTGTGTGCAACAATGCTCCAACCAACTGAGCCACCTGGCCAGGGCCAGCTCCTGTGTTTTTAACTGACCTGCCAGTAAGTTCAGTAATCTTTTCTTTTCTATTTTGCCCTATATCTGCATTTCAATACATCTACTGAGTTTTTATTTTAGTAATCACATTTAATTTACTAAATTAATTGATTCACATTTTTAATTTTCTAAGTTATTTGATTCTCTCTTATTGAATCCCAGTTCTATAGTGTAATTCTCTACCTTGTCATTTATTTTTTTGAACATGGTGATTACAATAATAATCCAAAAACTATAAATCTCAGTCATCTGTGGGTCTGTTTTGGGGGGGCTTGTTTCTTGGTTTGCTGGATAATTTTTCATTAAATGCTAAACATTGTTGATATTACATTAAAGTGTTTCTGTTGGTGATGTCTTCCTGTAGCTTGGGTTGCAGTTTTGTGAGGCTCCATCTATTTCTAATTTGGCTCCACTCCCGTGCTCTAGCTCTCCTGGAATTTCATCTGAAACCTTAGGGTATTTTCAGGGTCCCTACTCCTTGGTGGGTTCTGTCTGGTACCATACAACTGCCAAAAACACTAATTTGCCTTATAGACATATTGTGCTTTGTGTCTTGTGCTCTTACCCTTCTACCTTACAAATTTGGCAAATAGCTCAAAAGAGAAAACCCCTGAGTGTCAGGCTTACTCCACACTGTGTTCCCTTTTCTTCAGGATCATGGCATCTCAATTATGACTGCCTTGGTAGCCCCAAACTCCAGTTTTCGTATCACTAGTCCTGGAAATTGCCAGAAACACTGGTGGCTTCTCTGCCTCTTAGTAAGAGCTCATTGTCTAGATCCTCAGCCTTTCACCAAGCACCAAAAATTTGTGAATGACCTGAGGGAATAACTTTTACAAAGTCAGTCTACCTCCTTAAGATTCTTTTCTCTCAGGGATCTTGTCCCATCAAGTCTTGGGTACTTTGAAAGCTTTCTTATTCCTTCAATTATTTTTAAGTATTTTGTATTTTTTTTTACCTTTTCCAGTTTATGGTATAAGAGTTGGTTTGTTACAAGCTATGGCATTAGAGCCTAAATTAAAGTTCCTAATCAATATTTTTATTATAAAATAGAAAAATATGTGGCCCAAGGAAGTTAAGTGACCTCTTCTCTTTAATATATTACATATAGTTGATTTGATTTAGCAATACTACCCTCTCTAACCCACTTTGAGAACTGCTGGATTAAGTAACTTCTCAATATCCCAAAGTTAGAGACAGAAATACTTGGATTAGAACCCAGCTGCTGGAATCCCAGTCTAGTCTAATCTGGTCTGTACCATGTTGCCTCATGTACAATACTTAACAACAGGGTTCTCAATTTTGTGAGGAGTAATTTTTTCCCTCACTTTTGGTTGTCACAACTAGGTGGATGGTGAAGGGTAAGGGAATTGCACTGGGCTCTAGTGGGTAGAAGCCAGAGATGATACTACACATTTTACAATGCACAGGACAGCCACCCACAACAAATATCAGTTGCTACTAATATTTGCGCCATTTGATATACGGCTCAAATATCAGTAGCAACAAAGTTGGAACAACCCTGGCTTACAGTGTACCTCAGAATGTATATTTAAAGGATCACTATCTGCTTACTTATTACACTTAACCTTAGATCAATGCCAATAGACTTTAGTAGGGTAAATGTTATAGGATTACAACCAGAGGCCCCAGGACCTCTGGATAAGTGTCCATATATGATCTAGTCCATACTTGGGTTTTTTTTTAGGATTTTATTTAATTTTTAGAGAAAGGGGAAGGGAGGGAAAAAGAAGGAGAGAGAAATATCAATGTGCAAGAGAAAACATCGATCAGTTACCTCTCATATGCCCCAACTGGGAATTGAACCCATGACCGTTCAGTTTGCAGATGGGTGCTCAACCCATTGAGTCACAACACCAGGTCTAGTTTAACTATGTTTCTCAGAGCTTCTGCCAAATAATCTCCAATTCTAACTTCTCTTTAGTTAGAATTTGTTTGAGCTGGAAAACATTCTGATGTGGAAGTATATATATATATCTTTTAAATGCATTTTGTATGTGTGAGTGTATATCTAGATCAGAGATTTTTGAGTGGTGTGCCACAAAGTTTTTTTAAATATGCAATATCTATTTATTCAGAGGCACTGACCTCTTTCTCTTAGAGTCTCAAATTTAAAAATGACAACAGCCAAAATAACAATAGCTGTCCAGTGTGAATGAATCAAAATTATACCTGTTTTAGTCAGATCAGCAAAAAATATATATTTTTGGTGTGCCACAGAATTTAAGTAGTTCATGTGTGCCATGAGATGAAAAAGGTTGAAAGTCACTGATCTGGATGACAGTTACATTTACCTACATATTTATATATACATACACACACAATGGTTCTTAGAGAATGTATTCATCCCTTATATTCTTTTGAAACTCCCAATTAATCAATTTCTATAATTAAAGACTCTTGAAAATACCAACATAATACTGGGGGGGGTATCCAAAATGGTGGTAAAGTAGAAGTTACACTTACCTCCTCCTAGAAACAAATCAGAATTACAACTAAATTATAAAATTGTTTTATAATTAGTTGTAATAACAACTAATTGTAATTTAGTTGTAATAACCAATATAAGACTAGCTGAATGGAAGTCTTAGCATGAATATCCAGAAGAAGCTGCACTGAGACTGGTGGGAAGGGCAGAGACACAGAAAAGAGCTGGCCCTGCACCCACGAGGCAGCTGAGATCTGGAGGAATATCTCAGCTGCAAAGGTGCCCTCTGAGGAGTAAGTGGTCTCAACCCCACACCAAGTTCCCCATCCCAGAACACCAGTGCCAGGAAGAGGAACCCACATAACATACAGCAGTTCACATCAGTGGGGATCCTGTCTGCCATGGTGAGATGGGAAACTGATAGAAACCCAGGTGCCATCTTAAAAGTGTCAACACACAAACTCATTTGTGGGCACTCATCCTTGGCTCCAGTAGAGGGACAGCAGCTCAGAGTGGACTGGAGTCATACAGGGAGAGATGGATTGTGTGGCTTCACGGAGAGGGCTGAAGGGACAGCCACCAGTATCCCTATGTTAAGTCCTTCTCCCATGTCACCCACAGATACCATTTTTCCTGGGTCTGTCACTCCACTCCATACAATGTCAACCTGGAGGAATGTACTTTTCCAACCCTCTTGACTTCCTGTGGCCCCACCCTGCCAAGCTCCCACCCAGTGCAGGAATCAGCCAGCTGCAACCACCCTGGGCCTGCATTGCAAACTGTCTTAAAAGGGTCTCAAGGAATTCCAGGCAGACTCAAGAGTTGTCCGACAAGCACAGACAGAGAATAAATGGAGTGGCTTTAGGGTAAGAGCCATTTTTCCTGAGTGCTCAACCAGTGCAGTTCCCTTACAGCATCCACATGATAACATGCACTAGTCCCACACTCCTGACTCACTATAACCCCACCCTACAAGCTCACACCCTGGAGAGGAGTCTGCTGGCCGCAGCCTGTGCTGCAACCTTTCTTGGAAGGCTCTCAAGGAGGTCCAGACATACCAAAGGGGTGTCAAAGATGCACAGGGAGAGATTGAGTTGTATGGCTTTGGGGCGAAGGCCATTAGTCCCTGTGCACCCCAACTGATGCCACACATCCAAATCTTAATCTGTTTTAGCCTGATGAACTCTACTGGCCCTACCCTGAGGACTCCCTGAGACCTCACCCCACCACAAAGCTCCACAGACCCCAGGCAGATGGTGGCTGGTCTTGGTGTAACCTGAGACTTATGCTGAATGCCTTCAAACCCCAGGACTGGTGCCAAGTTTGAACCTGTATCAACCTGGTGAACACTACTTGCCCCTAGCAGGTGACTCAGAACCTGCCTCACACAACTCTTGTGCCACCAGAGGCCCTTTGAGTGGCTGAGTCTAATAAGTGACCAGTAGGTGGAGGCAACTGAGCTACCTTGGGCTTTTTGCTGTCCTGCCCCAGGCTAGTCAGGTACTGGTGGAAGCTGGCATCAGTAAGCAGCTTGGCCCCTCCCAAGCACACAAAGGCCCAGGACAGGTAACCACCTACCATGGATCACTTTGTAGCTCCTAACAGGAACCCAGGGCTGGTCACAGGTAGCATCTGACATTGATCTGCCCTGGAGTCTCTTCCAAGAGGCTCCAGAACCAACACACCTGGTAGCTGGCTTCAAACTACATCTGAGCATGACCCAATTAGCTCCGCAAGTGGTACACCCAGGTGAGATCTCAGCAGGCAACAGACCCTGCTGAGGTGAATTCCACTTAGTGGGGTCAGCCCCCATACAACAGCTTGTACACTATGGTTGGGGTCTGTCCTCACAATCAACCAGCCTCAGGGCCAACCCTACCCACGGACAGGCCAACAGCAATCAAGACTAAACTACAAGAGGAGGATTCATATAACCTGCATAAAAGACATTCCTGGATCACCTAGTTCAGGTGATCAAGGATACTACCACCAAGCCCCACAGGACACTTACTATATAAGGCTACCCTACAAAGACTGAGAGACATAAAGGATCCACCTAATACATGGGAAAAAATACATAGAGGCAGCCATAATGGGGAGACAAAGAAACATACCCCAAATGAAAGGACAGGAGGAATCTCCAGAAAAGAACCAAATGAATAGTCAAGGAATCCACCACAGAGTTGAAAGCAATGGTTATAAGAATGCTCAAAGAACTTAGAACTTAACAAAGTGATAATAAACTAAAAAAGGACATAGAAACCATTAAAAAGAACTAGTCAGAAATGAATACAATATCTGAAATGAACACACTAGAAGGAATCAACACCATATTAGAGGAAGCAGAGGATCAAAGCAGTGATTTGGAACACAATGTAACAAAAAAACACCCCATCAAAGCAGCAAAAATTAAAAAAACTAATAAATGAAGATAGTTTACAGGACCTCTGGGACAGCACCAAGCACAACAACATCTGCATGAGAGGGGTACCTGAAGGAGAAGAGAAAGCAAGAGATTGAGAAGCTATTTGAAGAAATATTGACTGAAAACCTCTCTAACTTCTAACCTGGTGAAGTAAAAAGGCAAACAAGTCCAGGAGGTGCAGACAATCCCAAACAAGATGAACCCAAAGAGGCTCACACCAAAACACATCATAATAAGAATGGCAAAGGTTACTTCCGGCCAAAATGGAGGCATAGGTGGACACACTGTGCCTCCTCTCACAGCCAAGATTAAGGACAACAAAGATTTAGAAATGAGAAAACAACCAGAACTCATAGAAAATTGAACTGTATGGAAGTCCAACAACCATTCATCCAGACAAGTAAGAGGGGCGGAGTCGCAGCAGGAAAAAGTGGAGGTGTGGACCGGGCACGTAGGCAGCAGCAGCTAGCAGACCCCAGGTACACAGGCAGCAGCTAGGAGACCCCGGGCACGGGTGGCAACTGTGCAGACCTGGTGAGGCCACACAAGGCGGCTGGCTGACCAGGTGGTCCCACATTCGCACGCAGATAATCCAGGTGAAGGGGAAGCAGTGGAAGGGACTGGAATCCAAGAGAGCGCCATTGTTCCCTCTCGGACCCCGCCCCCACATACAGCATCACTACCCAGCAACTGGGCTGCCCTGCCCTGCCCTGGAGAACAACTAAGGCACCAACCCTCACTACGTAACAGCTACAACTAGACAAAAAAAAAAGAAAACCCCGGAAACAAAAATGGCTCAAACTGAAGAACAAATCAAAGACCCAGAGCCAATTTCTCTAAGCAACCAAGAGATAGCCAACCTATCAGATGCACAATTCAAAGCCCTGGTGATCAGGATGCTCACAGAATTGGTTGATTTTGCTCACAAATTAGATGAAAAAATGGAGGCTACAGTAAGTGAAATGAAGAAAAATGCACAGGGAACCAATAGAGATGGGAGGAAAACTGGGACTCAAATCAGTGGAGTGGACCAGAAGGAAGAAAGAAACAACCAAACAGAAAAGAATGAAGAAACAAGAATTCAAAAAAAAAAAAAAAAATGAGGAGAGGCTTAGGAACCTCTAGGAGTACCGGAAGGGGAAAAGGAAGAGCAAGAAGTGGAAAACTTATTTGAACAAATAATAAAGGAGAACTTCCCCAATCTGGCAAAGGAAATAGACTTCCAGGAAGTCCAGGAAGCTCAGAGAGTCCCAAAGAAGTTGGGCCCAAGGAGGAGCACACCAAGGCACATCATAATTACATTAGTCAAGATTAAAATGAAGGAGAGAATTCTAGAAGCAGCAAGGGATAAGAGGACAGTCATCTACAAACGCATTCCCATCAGACTGTCAGCTGATTTCTCAAAAGAGACCTTACAGGCAAGAAGGAGCTGGAAAGAGTTGTTCCAAGTCGTGAAAGTCAAGGACCTACATCCAAGATTGCTCTATCCAGCAAAGCTGTCATTTAGAATGGAAGGGAGGGTAAAGTGCTTCTCAGATAAGGTCAAGTTAAAGGAGTTCATCATCACCAAGCCCTTATTATATGAAATGTTAAAGGGACTTATCTAAGAAAAAGAAGATAAAAAATATGAACAGTAAAAAGACAGCAAACTCACAGGTATTAACCACACCTAAAACAAAAGCCAACTAAGCAAACCACTACAACAGGAGCAGAAACACAGAAATAGAGATCACATGGAGGGTTAGCAACAGGGGAGTGGGAGGAGGAGAGAGAGGGACAAGGTACAGAGAACAAGTAGCATAGACGGTGGGTAGAAAATAGACGGGGGAGGGCAAGAATAGTGTGGGAAATGTAGAAGCTAAAGAACTTATGACACATGGACATGAACTAAAGGGGGGAATGTGGGTGGGAGGAGGTGCACAGGGTGAAGTGGAATGGGACAACTGTAATAGCATAATCAATAAAATATATTAAAGAAAAAGAAAAAAAAGAATGGCAAAGGTTAAAGACAGAGAGAATCTTAAAAGCAGAAAGAAGACAGGAGAGTTCCCACAAGACTTTCAGCTGATTTATGTTTTCTTAATAGAAACATTTCAGGCCAAAAGGAATTGGCACAAAATATTCAAAGTGATGAAAATGAAGAACCTACGAACAAGATTCCCCAGCAAGGCTATTATGTAGAATCAAATGAGAGACAAAAGAGTTTTGCAAACAAGAAAAAGCTAAATGAATTCATCACCAACAAACTAGTATTACAAGAAATTTAAAAGGACTTCTTTAAGAAGAAGAAAAAAGATAAAAAAATAATAATAATAAAATGGTAATGATTACATAATGTTAATGGATTACATGCTACAATCAAAGCACATAGGGTAGCTGAATAGATAAGAAAACAAGACCTACATATGCTGTGGTAGCAATACTTAAATCACACAAAATAGACTTTAAAACAAAGGCTTTAAAGAGGCAAAGAAGGGCACCATGTAATGATAAAGGGATCAGTCCAACAAGAGGATATAACCCTTGTAAACATTTATGCACTGAAATAAATAAAGCAAATATTGATGGACATAAAGGGAAGGACATAAATTGCAGTTACATTAGGGGATTTAAAACCCCAGTGACATCAATGCATAGATATTCCAGATGAAAAATCAATAAGGAAACCTGCAACTTAAATGACACAATAGATAAGATTATTTGATATCTTCAGAGCATTTCATCCCAAAGCAATAGAATATACAAGTATACTTCCATTTATTAATATCTTTAATTTCTTTCTTCAGTGTATTATAATTCCAGTTACAGGTCTTTTACTTCCTTGGTTAAATTTATACCTAGGTATATTATTTTTTGATGCAAGCATAAATGGGATGATTTTCTTAGTTTTCCTTTCTGATAATTCAATATTGGCACATAAAAATGCAACTGATTTCTGAATGTTTACTTTGTATCCCGCTACTTTACTGAATTCATTTTTCAGTTCTGGTAGTTTTTGGTGGATCTTTAGGATTCTCTACTGTATCATGTCATCTGCAAATAATGCCAGTTTGACATCTTCCTTTCCTATTTGAATGCCATTTATTTTTTCTTTCTGACTTCTGTGGCTAGGACTTCCAGTACTATGTTGAGTTAAGAGTGGTGAAAGTGGACATCCCTGTCTTGTGTTTCTGATCTTAAGGGAGATGACTTTAGTTTTTCCCCATTGAGTATGATATTAGCTATGGATTTATCATATGAAGCCTTTATTATATTGAGGTATGTTCCCTCTATTCCCACTTTGTTGAGAGGATTTTTTTTAATCATAAATAGATGCTGGATTTTGACAAATGCTTTTTCTGCATCTAGTGATATGATCTTACGATTTTTATCTTTCATTTTGTCTGTGTGGTGTATCATGTTACTTGGTTTATAGAGAATGTACCAATCTTGCATCTCTGGAATACCACTTGATCATGGTGTATGATCTTTTTAATGTACTGCTGACTCAGTTTGTTTGTATTTTATTGAGGATTTCTACAAATCTGTTTATCAGAATTTGGACTATATTTTTCTTTCTTTATAGTGCCTCTCTGGTTTTGAAATCAGGATAATGCTGGCCTGGTAAAATGAGCTTGGGAGTCTTCATGCCTCTTGAATTTTTTGGAATTTTTTGAGGACCCGTGAAGCTTCTGGTCCAGGACATTTGTTTGTTGGGAGTTTTTTCATTATTGCTTTGATTTTGGTTAAAATTGGTCTGTTCAGAATTTTTTGTTTCTTCTTGATTCAGTCTTGGAAGATTGATTATATGTTTCTAGGAATTTATTCATTTGTTCCTGATTGTGCAATTTGTTGGCAAACAGCCGTATATAATATTCTCTTACACCCTTTGTATTTCTGTGGTTTCAGTAGTTCCTTTTTTCTGATTTTATTTTTGGGGGGTCTCATCTCTTTTTATTTGGGTGAGTGTGCTTAAAGGTTTATCAATCTTGTTTATCTTTTCAAAAAACCAGTTCTTGTTTTTATTGATCTTCTGTATTGTTTTTTTAGACTCTTATCCCATTTATTTCTGCGTTGATCTTTATTATTTCCTTCCTTCCATCTACTTTGGATTTTGTATGTTGCTCTTTTTTTAGTTCTTTTAAGTGTGAGGTTAGATAGTTCATTTGAATTTTTCTTGTTTCTTGAGGTAGGCCTGAATTGCTATGCATTTCCCTTAGGTTTCACTGTGTTCCATAGATTTTGGGTTGTTGTGTTTTCATTGCCATTTGTCTCAAGGTATCTTTTGATTTCTCCCTTGATCTCATTGTTAAGCCACTCATTGTTTGGTAACATGTTATATAGTCTCCATGTGTTTGTGTGTTTTTCAGTTTTTTCGTTTATACTTGATATGAATTCAGTCTTCTTAAATTTATTGTGACTTCTTTTGTGGCCTAACATGTGATCGATCCTGAAAAATGTTCCATGTGCACTTGAAAATAATTCTCATATAGTAGTTAGACAGTCATACACTTTACAAAAAAGTCCCCCCAATATTTCAAGTACCTTCCTGGCACTATACATGCTTATAACAGAATTATAGACTATATTCCCATATTGTACTTTACATCCCTGTGACTATATTTTTTTAAATCCTTACCCAAGGATATTTTTATTTATTTGAGAGAGAGAGAAATATTGATCAGTTGCCTCCCACATGTGACCCCATCAGGGATCAAACCCACAACCTAGGTCTGTTCCCTGACCAGGAATTGAGCACACAACCTTTTGGTGTATAGGATGATGTTTCAGCCAACTAAGCCGCCTGGCCAGGGCCTCCATGACTATTTTCTGACTTCTAATTTGTGCTTCTTAATCTCTTCACCTTTTTACACCTCTCCCCTCTGGCAAGGAGCAATCTGGTCTCTCTCTCTCTGAGTCTGTATCTATTTTATTGTTAGTTTATTTTGCTCTTTAGATTCCACATATAAAGTGAAATGATATAGTATTTGCCTTTCTCTGACTAACTTATTTCACTTAGTGAAATACCCTCTAGGTCTATCCATACCAATGCAAATAGTAAGATTTCATTCTTTTTTTTATGGCTGAGGGATATTCCATTGTATATGTGTACCACCACTTTCTTATACACTCATCTATTGATGGGCACTTGGGTAGCTTCTATATCTTGGCTATTGTAAATAATGCTGCAATAAACATAGGGGTGCATATATTCATTTGAATTCATGTTTTGGGTTCATTCGAATACATACACAGAAGTAGAATTACTAGGCCATAAGGCAGTTTCATTTTTAATTTTTTCAGGAAACTCCATACTGTTTTCCACCATGGCTGCACCAATCTGCATTCCCTCTAACAGTTCACAAGGATTCCCTTTTCCCCACATCCTTGCCAACACTTGTTGTTTGTTGATTTATTTACGATTGCCATTCTTATAGATGTAAGGTGATAGTTCATTATGGTTTTAATTTATATTTCTCTGATGATTAGTGACATTGAGCATCTTTTCATATATCTATTGACCATCCGAATGTTCTCTTTGGAGAAGTGTCTATTTACATCCTCTGCCCGTTTTTAAATTGGATTGTGTTGTGTATTTGGTGTTGACTTATATGAGTTTTTTAAAAATTTTGAATATTAATCCCTTGTCAGATGTATTAGCAAATATATTCTCCCATTCAGTAGGTTGTCTTTTTTGTTTGGTTGATGGTTTCCTTTGCTGTGAAAAACCTTTTTAACTTGATGTAGTCTCATTTGTTTATTTTTTCTTTTGTCTTCCTTGTCAGAGGAGATATATTGAAAAAAAATATTGCTAAAAATTGCCAGAGATTTACTGCCTATGTTTTCTTCTAGGAGTTTTATGGTTTTGAGTCTTACATTTAAGTCTTTAATCTATTTTGAGTTTATTCCTATATATGGTGTAACAAGGTGGTCTAGTTTCATTTTTTTTGTGTGTCTCTGTTCAGTCTTCCCAACATTATTTATTAAACACACTGTCTTTACCCATTGTATGTTCCTGCATCCTTTGTCAAATATTAATTGCCTGTATGGGCATGGGCTGATCTCTGCACTCACCATTCCATTCCATTAATTGATGTGTCTGGTTTTATTCTAGAATCATGCTATTTTGATTACTGTAACCTTGTATGATAGCTTGATATCAGATAGTATGATACCTCCAACATTGTTCATTTTCAAGATTTCTGTGGCTATTTGGGGTCTTATTTGGTTTCATGTAAATTTTTTTATTATTTATTCTAGTTTTGTGAAATATACTTTTGGTATTTTGATAGAAATGACATTGAATCTATAGATTTCTTTGGGTAGTATGGACTTTTTAAAAAAGATTTTATTTATTTATTTTAGAGAGACAGGAAGAGAGAAAGAGAGGGAGAGAAACATTGACGTGTGAGAGATAGATACATCAACTGGTTGCCTCTCACACCCCCTGTCCCCCACCGGGGACCTGGCCAGCAACCCAGGCATGTGCCCTGACTGGGAACCGAACTGGTCATCTTTTGGGCTGCAGGCTGGCACTAAATCCACTGAGCTGCACCATCCAGAGTGGTAGTATGGACATTTTAATTATGTTAATTCTTCCTTTCCATGAGCATGGTATACGAAGTCTGTCTGGAAGGCATCCAGCCATGCAATATGAAAAAGAGACATTTATTGAGACATGTCTCAATAGAGAGATTTTATGATACATAGAGACATTTCTATGAAAGAAATATACACTTGAATGTATCTTAGAATGAACACTTAAGATACAAGAAACATTGTACATAGGACAATGACGCCTCTGTCCCCTTCAAAGTAGGCAACTTGGGACCTCACACAGCTCTCCCAACCACCATGAGCTGCCCCACTGTGTTTTACTGAATGTCATCAATGGTCTGAAATCTTTTCCCTTTAAAAGATGATTTTAGTTCAGGGAAAAGCCATACGTTTTACGGTACCAAATCTGGACTGAAAGGCTGAATCACCTGGGTGATTTGATGTTTTGCCATAAAAACTCTGCACAAGACATAATGCACAAGCAGGTGCGTTGTTGTGATGAAGCTGCCAATCACCAATTGCCCATAGCTGCAGCCTTCTGAATTACTCGAATAGTTTCTGCAGAGGAGAGTTCCAGTGTAATGCAAAATTTGATGCAGATTTGTTGCTCTACTCACTCAATCATTTTTAATGTAATGGACACACAGTACACATGCTCATGCACGAACACAGTGAAGTCTTCATTGTACTCGCATGTGCATTCTAGTCCACTCTCCTTGGCTGTCGGGTTACATCGATGTTGAGCAAACTGTTGTTGTTCTAACAATGGCAGGACTTTTTTCAGACAGTCCTCATACTATACACCTAAAACTAATACAAAATAATATTGAATGTAAACTGAAGTTGGAAAAAAATATTTTAAAAAAGAAGATATAATGCAAATGGATATTTATCTAAGAGATATATTACCAAATGTTTTTCACAATAATTATTGTTTGTATATAGTGAGTAGTTCTCCTGAAATTCACAAAGACTCCAAAATTTACTTGTCTGAGCATTACAACTTGGTGACAAAATTTTATTTTGGCTGAAACACTGCATACAAGTTTTCAGCTCAGATAAAATGTTGGAAATGTAGCTGAAAAGTCTGATTTAGATAACTGAACAGCAAAATTGTCCTTGGTTGAAAGGAATAAAGTGATTGCATATTTGAATATTAAAATCTGGACCTTGAGAGTATTACGTTAAGTGAAATAAGTCAGTCAGAAAAAGCTACGTACCATATGATTTCATTTATATGTGGGATATAAAACCAAATCTCAGAGACATAGACAAGAGAATAGTTGTTACCAGAGGGAAGAGAGTGAGGGGAGGGAAAGGGGGCCAAATATATGGTGACAAAAGATGGTTTGACCCTGAGTAGGGTGCACACAATGCAGTATACAGACCATGTATCACAGAAGTGTACACTTGAAACCTATATGCTTCTTATGAGCCTATTAGCCAATGCCACCCCAATGAAGTTAATAAAAATATTATAAATATATTTTTAAATCTGTATTTGAAGGGGGACTTCAGTTTCTATTAAGCTGTTTTCAGTTCTCTTTTTAAAGTATATTTTATTGATTATGATTATCACAGTTGTCCCAATGTTTTTTCCTTATTGGCCCCCTCCACCTGACACCATGCTTCCCTCCAGCACTCCCCCATCTTAGCTCGTGTCCATGGGTCAGGCATTTAAGTTCTTTGGCTTCTCCATTTCCTATACTATTCTTAACATCCCCTTGTCTTATTTTGTACCTGCCAATTATGCTTCTTAATCCCTGTAATTTTCCCCCATTCTCTCCCTTCCCCCTCCTCACTGATAACCCTCCGTGCGATCTCCATTTCTATGATTCTCTTCCTGTTGTAGTAGTTTGCTTAGTTTGTTTTGTCTTTGTTTTTTAGGTTCAGTTGTTGATAGTTGTGAGTTTGTTGTCAGGTTACTGTTCGTAGTTTTCATCTTCTTTTTCTTAAACAAGTCCCTTTAACATTTAATATAATAAAGGCTTGGTGATGATGAACTCCTTTACCTTTACCTTGTCTGTGAAGCATTTTATATGCCCTTCTGTTCTAAATGAAAGCTTTGCTAGATAGAGTAATCTAGGTTATAGGTCCTTGCTTTTCATCACTTTAAATATTTCTTGTTTGTCCCTTCTTGCCTGCAAAGTTTCTTTTGAGAAATCAGCTGGTAGTCTTATGGGCACTCCTTTCGCAGGTAACTCTGTTGTTTTCTCTTGCTGCTTTTAGATTCTCTCTTTGTCTTTAACCTTTGGCATTTTAATTATGATGTGTCTTGGTGTGGGTGTCTTTGAGTCCAACCTCTTTGGGACTATCTGCACTTCCTGGATTTATTTCCTTCACCAGATTAGGGAATTTTTCTTTCACTATTTTTTCAAATAAATATTCAACTTCTTGCTCTTCCTCTTCTCCTTTTGGCATCCCTGATTTGGATGTTGGCATGTTTGGAGATGTCCCAGAGTCATCTTATTCTCTCCTCAATTTTTGAATTCATGTTTCTTCACTCTGTACAGGTTAACTGTTTATTGCTTCTTTATTTTCCAAATCATTTATTTGAACCCCAGTGTCCTTCCCTTCACTGTTGGTTCCCTGTAGATTTTTCTTTATTTCACTTAGTGTAGCCTTCATTTCTTCCTTTAGGTTGTTGCTGTACTCAATGAGTTCTTTTCAGCATCCTGATCACTAGTGTTTTGAACTTTGCATCTGTTAGGTTGGCTATCTTCGTTTAATTTAGTTCTTTTTCTGGGGTTTTGTTCTGTTCTTTCATTTGTGCCATATTTCTTCATCTCCTGGATTTGGCAGTCTCCCTGTGTATGTTTCTGTGTGTCAGGTAGAGCTGCTTTGATGCCCTCTTGTCACACCTGTTACGTTGTAAGGGGCAGAACTTTAGGTATTTGGCAGGGTGGGGCAAACCTCTTTGCTGCGTTGTGGCATGGTACGTGGGTGGGGAGTCTGAGAGGGAACAATGCTGCTCGTTCTCGCCCCATTTCCCATATGCAACTGGCACTCTTCTAGCTGCCACCCTGGTGCTGAGAAAGGGTGGGTTTGTGTACATTCTAGGTCCTATGGATCCTTTAAACAGACTCTCCTGAGAGACCAGTAGTTTCTTCCACCACCCCAACCCCCACTGGTGTTTACATCCAGAAGTAAATTTCCCAGAACTTGATTACTTGCTCCCCAGGTGTCCCTCTCGTTCTTTATCCTCCATAGGTGAATGCTGGACCATCCATTCTGCTGGCTGCAGCTGCTGCCACTGCCATACCACACCCTCTCCCCGACCCAGCACCCCAGCTCCCCGCTTCCTACCCATTGGAATGAATATTTCTTCTTTAAGTCCTTGGTTGTTGGACTTACACACAGTTTGATTTTCTGGCAGTTCTGGTTGTATTTTGTTTTGAGATTAGTTGTAATCCTTATAGTTGTGCAAGGAAGCAAAGTATGTCTACCTATGTCTCCATTTTGGCAGGAAGTCCTATTTTAAATTTTTATTTTTAGAAATTTTGGGCTTAATAAACAATCTGAAGCCTTAAGAAAATGTCTTATTTTTTCTCAAATTAATAAATTTTCACTTAGCCATCTATGCAATTTATCATAATAAATTTTGTCCTTACTCATAATGAGTTCCTTTAATTCTAGAACTCCACTCCTTACCCACCTATAACAAAGGAGAAATGTTTTTTAATGTTTTACAAATAGTATATTCACATGGTTTAGTATTCAAAAGATGCAATAATTAGGCTGCTGAGCTGTCCAGTACTTAAGAGGAAGTAAGCATTTTTATTATTATTATTAGGATGACCATAAAACTTATCATGAAAACTCAGACACTTCTGAGAGTAAAAGGGGTTCAGTAATTATACTAGGACTCTCCTGGGCAAACCAGTCTAGGTGGTCATGCTAATCGTTATACATATTTAAACAAACATATTTGGTGAAATGAATTCTTATATTGGTTGAGGTTTTGGACTGTATTATTTCTAACATTTCTTTCATCTCAAAGATTTTTTTAACAATTCAGTTTTCTTTTTTTTTTTAAATTTGTCAATTTGAGAGAGAAACATTGGTTTGTTGTTTCACTTATTTATGCATTCATTGGTTGATTCTTGTTTGTGCCCTGACTGGGAATCAAACTCACAACTTTGGCATATGAGGGAGATGATCTAATCAAGTGAGCTACCTGCCCAGGACATCTCAAAGATTCTTGATCATGATCTAAGCATATGCCAGATAGATACTGAACTTGAAGAAGCCTAAGAATTTCTCATCTCAAGCAGGAAATTTGGAGAGAAAGACGCTGATAGATAAAAGAGTAAATTAACAGTACAAATGCATTCAAATCACTATGGTTTTATTGAATGCCTACGATGTGTCAGGAATTGTGGTTATAAAGATAAAAACAAAACATACTCCTTTCCTGGAAATGTAGTAGAGACATAATCCACTAATACAATATGAAAAATGGTATATGACTTTATGAACTAATTTTTATAGGAGAACAGAAGGAACAAGAAGTAGGGGAAAGTTTCACATGGGAAGTAATGTTTAAACTGGGCTTTAAAGAATACTACAATTCGGCAAATTGAAATTGCAAAGGAATGAAGTTAATGGAATAGACCAAAAAACAAAGAGGCCTAAATGGTATGATCTATCACAAAGAATATTAAATATTGTCACAGAGGTGTGGGTAAGCATGAAATGGTGAGTTCTGATAGGCCTTTCAATGCTGTGCCAGGTAGTACATGATCACGTGCTTCAAGCACGTACAGAGAAGGAAGAGATCATTGGGTCTGTGAAACATTTTGTGGTCAGTTTATCATAATGCCATTAAAAAATGGAGCTTTACTTCTATTTGTTTATAAAGCTTTGTTTCAGAGGGATGAATAAATACTAAAGATGAAGATCTTTTTTTAAAAATTAAATACCAAAGAATTAAAGCTGTAATAATCCCTCTAAAAATATTAGCAATGAACAATCCCCTGGGGTTAGAGTGAAACAAATTTGGTAGGGTTAGTAAAAATTGTAGAGGAAAAGCGTTGTGTATAAAATGTGATAAAAGCACTAGGGAAAATGCCTTACAAAATTAATAAAGATTGGCTTGATTTAAAGAAGATAAACAAAGACTAATGCAAAAGGCTAATGAATTCAGTCATGGAGAAAGTTTACACTGAAGTGCTTTCTAGAAGAATTGCTGCTGGACTGCTCTTATTAAGCCTTTTTCCCTCTTTATTTTTTATTTTTTCAGTATATTTTATTGATTATGCTATTATAGTTTTCCCAATTTTTTCTCCCCTTTATCTCCCCTCCACCCTGCACCCCCCAACCTTTAGTTCATGTCTATGAGTTGTACATATAAGTTCTTTGACTTCTCTGTTTCCTATACTATTCTTAACCTCTCCCCATCTATTTTATGCCTAACAGTTATACCTCTTATTCCCTGTACCTTTCCCCCCAACATTCTTCCCCAGCCCCTCCTCACTGAAAACCCTCCATGTGATCTCCATTTCTCTGGTTCTGTTCCTGTTCTCATGGTTTGCTTAGTTTTTGTTTTTTAGGTTCAGTTGTTGATAGTTGTGAGTTTGTTGTCATTTTACTGTTCATAGTTTTTGATCTTCAATTTCTTAGATAAGTCCCTTTAACATTTCATATGATAAGGGCTTGGTAATGATGAACTCCTTTAACTTGACCTTATCTGAGAAGCACTTTATCTGCCCTTCCATTCTAAATGACAGCTTTGCCAGATAGAGTAATCTTGGATGTAGGTCCTTGCCTTTCATGACTGGGAATACTTCTTTCCAGCCCCTCCTTGCCTGCAAGGTTTTTTTTGAGAAATCAGCTGATAGTCTCATGGGAACTCCTTTGCAGGTAACTCTCTCCTTTCCTCTTGCTGTTTTTAAGATTCTCTCTTTATCTTTAATCTTGGGTAACTTAACAATGATGTACCTTGGTGTGTTCCTCATTAGGTCCAATTTCTTTGGGACTCTCTGAGCTTCCTGGACTTCCTGGTAGTCTATTTCCTTTGCCAGATTGGGGAAGTTTTCCTTCATTATTTGTTCAAATAAGTTTCGAATTTCTTGCTCTTGTTCTTCTCCTTCTGGCACCCCTATCATTCTGATGTTAGAGTGCTTAAAGTTGTCCCATAGGTTTCTAAGCCTCTCCTCATTTTTTTGAATTCTTATTTCTTTATAATGTTCTGGTTGGGTGTTCACTTCTTCCTTTTTTTCCCAATTGTTTTATCTGAGTCCCAGTTTTCTTCCTTTCACTGTTGATTCCCTGAATATTTTGCTTTATTTCACTTTGGGTAGCCTTCATTTATTCCTTCATTTTGTGACCAAGCTCAATCAGTTCTGTGTACAACCCGATTACCAGTGTTTTGAACTCTACATCAGATAGGTTTTCTGTCTCCTCATCCCTTAGCTCTTCTGCATGGTCCACTGCCTTGTCGCGTGTCCTCTCTGCTCAGCTGTCCTCACATCTCCACCACTCCTACTGGTCTGAGTGAATGTTTCTTTAACTCCTTGGTTGTCAGAGTTCCATGCAGTTTGATTTTTCTGGCACTTTTGTTTGTTTATTTATTTATTTTTTTAGATTGGTTTTTACCCTTCTTTTGGTTGTGCGAGGAAGCGAAGCATTTCTACTTTTGCCTCCATCTTGGCTGGCATTCCCCTTTCCCCCTTTAAACTTAGGGAAAAGAATAGTAACCTATTGATAAAATTTGCAGTTAATACTATGTTAGGAGATACTATAGCTATTAATAAAATTATAAAAATTCCAATAATACTGGAAGTTAGAAATAGAAGTTTAAAATAAACTGTATTTATCTCATTTTTCAGTTCACATAGAAGCAGCATGTAACATTGAGAAATGTCACCAATCCTGGAGCTACTCCTAGTTTAGAGATTAAGAGCTGAATGGTAGAATCTCCTAAAATTTAGAGCAGTAAAGATATGTCTTCACTAAATAGTCTACAATTATATAGCCTATAATGTGATTATATAGTATGATTCAAAGTAAATGTTTTGCAAAAGTTTTCAGATAAATCACTGATTGAATCACTGTTTCTTCTGAGACTCACATTTTAATAAAGCAACTGCTTGGGTTTTTTTTATTTTTTTATTGATTTTAGAGAGAGAGGAAGGGAGCGGGGAGAGAGAGAATGTGCTCATTTATGCCTTCATTGGTTCACTCTTGTATGTGCCCTGACAAGATATGGAACCCACAACCTTGGCACATTGGGACAACACTCTAACCAACTGAGCTACCCAGTCAGGGCAGGAACTGTTTTTAAATTATCTTATTCCTTCTAGATATTTAAAAAATATCTAGGTCTTAAGGAAGTATAGATGAGGAACAATGGGTGGAGGCCTGGATAAAAGTCTAGTTTCCTGGAACAATTATATGGATCCCTAGCAAGGTTTATATTTCTGTTTAAACTGCTGATTAATCTGAAGATGCCCATGAGCCCTAGAAAGTAAACCATAGCCTTGACTTTCTGAGTCTTGCAGTAGGATTTACCATTTTATTTCTACCATAAATTAGAGATTGTAGCATGATTACTGTGAAAGATCAAGAGTGCTATTTGTTATGATCAAATTAAACAGTAGTTTTGCAGTAAGCTATTCTGGGATCTGTTAAAGCATTTAGACCTTAAGCCCTCATAGTAAGTCTGTATAGATTTAAGCCTTTTACAGCCTTGGCTGAAGCTACTTTGAGAATTTGATCCAAAGGGTAATCAAAAAGCTTTCTTTTGAAATGGCCTCAGGTTTATCAATTTCTGTCTTTACATTACATTATAAATAATATTATACAAACTTCTTTTATTGGGTGTTTTATAAATACAAAGAACAAAGAACAGTTTTGGAAAAAGAATTCATATTTTTTTAACCTTAACTGAATAGTTGGCAGCCATAAACTTTTAAAAACCAGCTTGTTGGTATGTCAGCATAAGAAATAGATCAAAATGGGGGTCATTAACTTTCTTTGACACGTGATAGGAAGAACCCAACCCAGCATACCATTTGTAAGCTTATCTACAAAGCATAGAGGCATTTGTCACCATTGACAGCACTGACATTTAATCTGGGATCTGTTTGTAACTCAGCTTTCCATGCATTTGTATGTATTTGGTAGTCTTAATTCAGCTTCAAAGCATAGCTAGTGTTTTCCTTCAAGTTATTCTGAATTTTACCTAATAGGAAAATAAATATATTAAATAGGTACTTTTGAGGTGATAATTTCTCTCCAGATGAACTGTGCCAACCAAAAAGTTTCTGGGAGTTAACCTCTTATGCCGCTTCTATAGTTTGCAACCCAAAGCTGTGATAAATTAGATTAAAGTGAATTAGATTAATGGTCTAGGAAAGAGGCATAGTGATTTGGTTAAATAGGTAAGTCAGGAAAGCAGAGCCGGCAGGGACTAAAAAGAACACCGAGGTAAGGCAGATGTTGAGATAAGATGTTCTGGATTACGAGATTGGTAGCAACAATTTAGATGCACCAGTAGGGATTTTAATTAGAATGGTAGAAAACTGATGAAAAAGAAGGTCATCAATTATTTATCCCATGTATAGGGATGCAGTACCTACAATTTCCAGGCACTGGGTAAGGTACAGTGCACGTGGTAGTGTCTCTATTTAAGGAACTCACAATATATGAAATACAGATGTAAAGAAATAATCATAATTCATTATAGTAAGAGTTATAACAGATAAATGTTCAAGGTGTTAAAAAACCCAACAAGAGGGAGTGACTTGAGAAGGGAGTGACAAGAAGGGAGTTATGAGAAGTCTAAGAAATGCCAAGATTTAACATTAGATGGGTATTTGAAGTTTGCAAAGCAAAAAAGGCAAAAACATTCTAAGCAGAAGAAATAGTGTGTGCAAAGTCATAAACAAGAAAAGTGGAGCATTGTGCACTCAGGAGCATACTTTAGTACATCAACTTGTGCAAGTTAAACATACGTACAAGAAGCTAGAAATATGTAGAAGGATCAAATCACTAAAGATAACAGACATCATAAAATAAGGTTTAATAGGATTTAGTGACTATATAAGAAGAGAAAAATGACCTTACGATTTTGAATTTAAGCAAGTAGAGGAATGATAATACAGAGAAATGGAAACTCAGTATTAAGAATTATATTGTATGTCAACTGTAATTGAAAAATAAAAGTTATTATTAAAAAATATATATCTTGTAGACATTTTTATCTGATTGCACATAAAATACCTAGGAGGTATTTTTATGTACTTGTGAAGAGTAGCGTTAAATGTGTTTCAATGAAATTCTGAATATCAAATACTCACCATAGGTTCTTAAAGCTATGCTAGAATTCCAGCAACCTAGAATGATTATTGACCATTGGCACAGTTTTTTTCAAAATTGCAAACTATAAAAGAAAAAAATCAGCTGTATGAATTTATTTCTTAACTCAAAAGAAAAAAATCTTTAAATACACATAGTGATACTGAAGAATAAAGCAGAATTGCTATGAACATTCCAAATATTTGGTTCTAAATCAGCAAATTAATTCTTCTTTTATTTGTTTTAAAAGACTGTTGTTTCAAGAACCACCAATTATCAGCTAATGCTGGAAGTCTGTAATTATGTGTTAATATATGACAAGGCTAACAATCTCCAAAGAAGACTGGCACTTAGCAAATGTTTGAAGCTTCTGTTGGTCCAATGAATCCATAGTTCAGAAATTTTCCTAGAAACTAACCTCTCTTGTTCAAATTATATATTCATTTATGGAGACAAAACCCATTGAGTACAGGCAGCATTTCCTGAATTGTTACAGAGTGATTGGTTAGAAATCCAAATCAAATTTTGATACTATGGATCCAGTTGAGTGGTTGCCTGGGCACTGGGAGGCAGGAAGAGGTGGGAGTTTTGAATAAGCATAAAGAAATTTTTAGAGAAGTAGATGTCTTCTTTATCTTGATTGTGGTGATAGCTTCATAGGTTAATACATATTCAAACTTACCAAATTGTACACTTTAAATACTTGCATGTTATTATATGCCAATCATGCCTCAATAGGCAATAAAAGAAATGAATTTAATCTTAGAATGGCCAGATATGATTATCTTGAGTCCTGCACCATTACCCATATTAAAAAAAAGTTAGCCATTTAAAATATATAATAGGTACTGAATACTGTGCATATATATGGAGATATATAGAGAGATATAGATATATATAGATATATAGATATATATATAATACTACACACACACACACACAACTTGAGGCAATCTAAGCTACCTGAGTTATGATGAATTGAGTGTAGTGGTTTTAACTATAGTCTTCGAGTAATATACTCTATGAAGATATAGATTGGTGTATGTGTGTTTGTGATTCTGGATGATAAACTGGCTTTTAAGCAGCTTTTTAGAATACCAATGCCACATTAGTTTGAATATTTTTTCCTTATGAGAGATGCAGAAAGATCAATGTCTCAACTGCTCCAGGTCATAATAAATACTTTCAATAAAACTTTTTTAACCTTTGTACACCTTTGCTTTTATTAATGAACTTTTCTTTTAGAATCAGACTATTAATGGCTTTCTGACAGTGTCTTGGTGGTAGTTGAGATCAGTGTGAACTATAATTATTAAAAATTAATTCTATAGGTAGAACCTAGAAATACTAGAAGGCATATGAACTTTTTATAAAGATCTCATATTGGGATATATCATATAGGAGAAGGTTTTAAAAGAATTAGTATCCAATGCTTGGATGTGGTCAGTTAGATGCCCTTATAATATTGCTAGAGTATAAATAGGTGACAGTATTTATACCCTTCTATATAATAATTTGATTTAATGGAATTT
Organism: Anoura caudifer; assembly: GCA_004027475.1. Lineage (NCBI taxonomy): Eukaryota > Metazoa > Chordata > Mammalia > Chiroptera > Phyllostomidae > Anoura > Anoura caudifer. Next base: position 69,372 of record PVKU01002656.1, read on the forward strand.
AATCAAAATAATTAATTTAAAATTTGGGAGCAACTACATGTGAAGATATTCACATCATGTTTATTTATAAAAATAAAAATTAAGGACAACTTTAATATAATGGGTAAAATATGTGATTTACCATTACAAATAATGCAGCTATTTGAGACTATCTTTATGTGTTATGTTAGATGAAAAAATAAACCAACACAGTGTTTTTATTCATTTTGTGAAATTTCAGTACTTAAAATTTGAGGACTTTTCTATAAATATAAAAAATCAGAATATAGAAGTGCCTGCCATTACAATCAAAATAGCAAGATTGATTAAGTTAGGGGAAAAAATTATAAATACTATGTGTTTTCCATGTCTTGTTTTCATATGTTTTTAAATTATCTGTTTTAAAAGAACATACTCCCTTTAATTAACTGTACAAATTTAGCTACTCTAAAGTAGCATAGACTACTAGTATCTGAAGCTCTAGGGTTTCATTAGTACAGTGATGACTTAATTAACAAATCCTCTATGAACAAAACCACTCTCCCCAAGACCAGGGTTGGTGCAGCAGCCATGAGGGAAGGATCAATTTTCCCTGAGCTAGATTGGTGGCAGCAGGGACTAATGAGGCAGGGCCTTGAAAGTGGCTCTCTCTCTCAGATCTAACCCCTCAGGGGCTGGCTAGAGCTGATGCTGAGGGCAATGCTGTGCTCCTGGGACCTACGCAGCCTGGTTACCCAGGTGTTGAAAAAACAATTTTTGTGCCAGGACCATATGTGGCTTATAAGAGACTCGGCAGGACTCTTGCTTTAGGCAGAGCATTCCTAGTGTGGAATGAGTAGGCTAGAAAATAGCGAAGAGGGACTCCCACGTGCTAGGAAGTTTCCACTTGTCTTCCGTGTGCTCAGTGTACTGCTTTTTCCATTCTCTGGGCTTCATGTTATTCAACTGTAAAATGAAAGAACTGAACAGCGAATTTCTAATGGAGATTCTCAGTTCTAATGGACTATATGTCTGGATCAAGAACCTTTCCGTAAAGGGCCAAATAGTAAATATTTTCGGCTTTGCAGGACATGCAATCTCAGTGACAACTGCTCAGTTCTGCCTCTGTAGTGTGAAAACAGCTATATGGAACAATACAGAAATAAATAGATGTGGCTGTGTTCCAATAAAACTTTATTTACAAAAATAGGCAGCTAGCCAGATTTGGTCGACAGGCTATCATTGGACAAACCCAGGTCTAGAAATTAATGTAATGGAAATATCATTGAAAGGATTCTTTGGGTGATAGTATATAAACCTTATTTAAGAGGGACCATCCTCTTACACTCTTCTCTCTAAAAGAGTAGTCAAATATAAAATGATATTTTAATATCAAGGATTAGCAACATATGAGGAAAAGGGTAAAAATGCCCTGTCACCATACTGTTGTAGTAAATTCTGTGCAATAGAGAAACCCTGTGCTTTTCAATTAAGGAAGAAAATGGCATCTACAACATTTGTGACTTTTAAGTCTTCAAAACTCTTTGAACGTAATAGGAGAGAAGATCCAGTGGCCTGTTAATTTGTTTCTGATAAAATAGACTAAATCATGCCATTTATGGTGGAGTGTGGGCTACATTGCATACTATGTATAAGTGTGTTTTCCAGAAAGGGTTAAATACCGTGCTAGGTAGTCTTCCGATTTCCATTTGTCTCGAGTTGGGGTTATAACTTGATCTTAAGTTACCGGGATTGTAATGTGGAAATCAGTCTTGTCTTCAGTTTGGAGCCCTTTGTTAGTTCTGCCATGTTGGGTCTCAGCTAGCCTACTTTGTCTAGTGTAATATCAAACTTTGTTTTTGTTTGCTATAACAACAAAGCAATCATAGGCTGGGATAATTCAGGCCTATTATTGCATCAAGAGATCAGCACAGTGGCACTTGACTTGCCTAGAGAAGTCTAAAATATTCTTGTTGGCCAGCTTGTTTTCATTTAAGCACTTTTTGTTATCTTTACTTTCTAAGATGCAGAGCATTACTAACTCTTTATGGCTTATCCCATTAAACACATCTATGTCAGCAGAGCTGACATATTCTTGCACTTACACCTTGTCCAGAGTAAGCAGATCAACCACCCCAGCATGATGACCACTGTGGCAGCAGCTTTCAAAGTATGGAACTGTTGGAGGTCTCCACAATTCTTTTAAGGTGTCTCTTCTGTGAACTCCAAACTATTTCACAATAATACTAAGATATTATTTGCCTTTCAGACTCTCAATTTCAGTAGACTTTTCCAGAGACATTATAATGTGTGATAGAGCAAAAGATTGAATCCTGAAGCAATTATAAAAATCTAGCTGTCTTTTAAGCTCTCTGTTTTAATTTCTAATGCAGTAAATATTGATAGACATGACTCACATAAACAGAAGCTGTTTGGGGATCTTCAATTTTAAGAGTGTCGTAGTAGTCACAAAAAGTTTGAGAATCTGTATTCTAAGGTAATAGCCTTAGTTGTGATGCTCTGATGTCATGGTTATACCATCCTCAGCATACTTCCATGTGTAAACTACCCACTGAAATTCCCCCACTGAGACAACTATTTAATGATTATCTTCCAGACATCTCTCTACTAAGTACTTGCATACATACACTACATATCTTTACATATATAGGATCATACTATACTTTTCCAAACTTTTTCTCATGAGACACTTTGGTTTAATTCCCCACCCCCAGTTAACTATGAAATTTAATAAAATCCTAAGATCTCCAAAATGGATAGGAACCATATCTCATTCCCAACTCAGTTCAAGAACCCTTTCTAAAACACTCACTACCTAGCCCATCTATTCATTTCAATTTTATAAACCCAAATTAAGAGAAAGTTTTTCCTTCTGTTGAACGGAAATTTTCCTTCTTGTAACTTCTGACCATTGGTCGTAGTTCTACTTTAGAAACGATGTAGAATACATCTTATGCATCTTCAATGTGCTTTATTATGGATATTTTTCTTCTGATCTATCTTCCAGTTCTCTTATACTTTTCTAAACAGTCTAAGTTTCTGTTAAATTTATACATTGAATTCTTATTTTTAATTTTCATTTAAACAATTGAGTTCTTAATTCCAATTTTCATTTTCTATAGTTTATAGTCCTCTGCAGTAATTCCCAGTTTCATTTTTAAGTTTTGATTAGTAAGCATAGTTATTCCAAAGTTTCTGTCTGATAAGTTCAATATCTTTGGGCTACTTTCTGTTGTATAACATCCATTGGTTTTAATTCCTTGCTTGCCTCTTTATATTACTGTTTGTTTTTTTTTTTTAATTGTGAGCAATACATGGTATTTGGAAAATTCCTTCTAGAAATAATTTGAGGCATAGGATGACAAATACAATGTGTTTGTTTTGGGGAGGCACAGGAACACTGTCACACTTGAGTCATCTTGATCTAAACTTAGGAATTTAGATGATTGGAAGATAAGCTGTAGTCCTTTGTCTGGGCCTGTATACTTCCTGTTCAGCCTTAACCCTTGCATTAGCTTTTGGGTTCCCAACCTAAGATGAAGAGGTTATACCAGAGTCATCTGTCTTCACAGGGGCTAGATACAAAATTTTGTCCAACTACCAGTATCAAGCATCAGACTCAATTCTCTGGTTTCCATCAACTCATATCCTACCCTGGTAATTATTTAATCTTTTGTTAGGCCTTGAATGCCTTCAAACACATTTTTTATATTTTTTAATTTTATTGATTATGTCATTGCAGTTGTCCCGATTTTCCCCCTTTGCCCCCTCCTCCCAGCACCCCCCCCCAGGAAATCCCCATGCCGTTCATTGTTCATGTCCATGAGTCATGCGTGTAAGTTCTTTGGCTACTCCATTTCCTATACTGTACTTTACATCCCCATGGCTATTCTGTAACTATTTGTACTTTTAATCCCTCACCTCTCCACCCATTCTCCCACACCCCCTTCCTGCCTAACAATCATGAAAATGTTCTCCATATCCATGATTCTGTCTCTGTTCTTGTTTGCTTAGTTTGATGTTTAGATTCAATTGTTGATAGATGTGTATTTATTACCATTATACTGCCATAGTTTTGATCTTCTTTTTCTTAAATAAGTCTTTTTAACATTTCATATAATAATTGGTGATAATGAACTACTTTAGTTTTTTCTTGTCTGGGAAGCTCTTTATCTTCTCTTCAATTCTTTATCATTGCTGGGTAGAGCAATCTTGGCTGTAAGTCCCTGCTTCTCATGACTTTGAATATTTCATGCCAATTCCTCCTAGCCTGAAAAGTTTCTTTTGAGAAATCAGCTGACAGTCTTATGGGAATGCCCCTGTAAGTAACTAACTGCTTTTGTCTTGCTGCTTTTAAGATACTCTCTTTATCTTTAACCTTAGGCATTTTATTTATGATATGTCTTGGAGTGGGCCTCTTTGCATCCACCTTGTTTGGTACTCTGCTTCCTGGACTTGCATTTCTTTCAACAAATTAGAGAAGTTATCTTTCATTATTTTTTTCAAATAGATTTCCAAATTCTTGCTCTTTCTCTTCTTCTTCTGACACCCCTACGATGTGAATGTTGGAACGCTTGAAGTTGTCTCACAGGCTGTTTACACTATTGTCGGGGGTTTGTTTCTCTTTTTTTTAGATTATTTTTTCTTCTTGTTGTTCTGATTGGTTGTCTTTGCTTCCTTATGTTCCAAATCATTGATTTGATTCTCAGATTCCTCCACTCTGCTGTTGTTTCTTTGTAAATTCTTCTTTATTTCAATTAGTGTATCCTCTACTTCTGACTGGGTCTTTTATATGTTGAGGTCCTCACCAAGTTCCTTGAGCATCCTTATAACCAGTGTTTTGAACTCTGCATCTGATAGATTGCTTATCTCCATTTCATTTAGCTTTCTTTTTTTTCTGGAGTTCTGATCTGTTCTTTAATTTGGGCCATGTTTCTTTGTCTCCTCATTTTGGCAGCCTCCCTGTGTTTGTTTCTATGCATTAGGTAGAGCTGCTGTGACTCCCTGTCTTAGTAGTGTGGCCTAATGTAGTAGGTGTTATCTAGGGTCTAGGGGCACAGTCTCCCCTATCACTCAAACTGGGTACTCAAGGTGTGTCCATTTTGTGGGCTGAGTACACCCTAACTCTTGTGGTTGAGCCTTGATTTCTGTTGGCAAGTCAATAGGAGGGATTTCCCCAGGCCAGTCAGCTGCAAGGATTAGGTGTGACCACTGAGCACCAACCTCCACCCTCTGTAGAGGATCAGCTGTGCAGAGGCATGGTGGTGGTGTTCCAGTGTGGTCTATAGTTGTCTACTGGGTGTGCAGGCTCTGGGGCTTCCCACGTGGCACAGACCAAGATTATCCCCCACCCTTGTTCTGCCCAGGGCCACCCTGCATGACATATAAAGCAATCTGAGATGGTTGCTATTTGTGCCGGACTTGGAGATTCCCAGGCAAAGCCAACCTATGAATCTAGGCTTGCTGGTGCTAGTGCCAGGCCTGGGGCCACTTAGCAAGAGGTATGGGGGTTGGGGGCATGCTGAGGCCAGCTGTTGAGTGTTTTATAGTATTTAGGAAGTTGTGAAGCGTGAGACAAGACCAGCCATTCATATTGAAAAGTAACTGTTAACAGATTGGGTGGACTTGTAAGTTGGGTGGGACAGTCTCAGGGGAACTCCAGGGTGGGGCAAACAGTGTTAGCCAGTTTGATGGAGTCTCCAGTATGGCACCTGCCTGCCCCCTCTGTGACTCTGTGCATGGAGGGCTCAGAAAAGGGACAGTGGGCTCTGCCCACCTTTCTCTCTGGGATAAAGCAGTCCTCCCAGCTCCCACCCTAATGCAAGATACTCAGTTTCTCCCTGTATGCCACTGGTGCCTTTCAGGCTGCTCCCCCAGTGCTGGAGCTCAGAGGGAGTGAGTTTGAATAAGTCTGTGTGTGGGTTCTTTAAGAAGAACTGCTTGAGACTCCAGAAGTTTCTTCCACCGACTCAGTCCCCACTTGTTTTTGCAGCCAGAAGGTATCAGGTATTATCTTCCTAGAACCAGAACAGGAATTCTGGGCTTTGGGGGCCTGGTGTGGGGCTGGGACTCCTTGCTCCTGAGATATCCCTCCCAAATTTTTATCCACCACACGTGGATGTGAGTCATCCCATTCCACTTCTGCCCCACTTACCAGTCTGGACTGGTGTGGTTTCTTTAATTTCATAGTTATTAGACTTCCATTCTACTTGATTTCTGATGTTCTGAGTGATGAATGTTCTATGTTTTAGTTTTAAATTTGATGTGGTTGCACAAGTATGAGAGACATGTTTATTAACTATGTCACTATCATTTTTTATTTAAGATTTTATTTATTTATTTTTAGAGAGAGGGGATGGAGGGAGAGAGAGAGACAGAAACATCAAGGTGTGGTTGCCCTTCGCTTGCGCTCTACTGGGGGCCTGGCCTACAACCTAGTCATGTGCCCTGACTGGGAATCAAAGCAGTGACTCTGGTTTGCAGGCCAGCACTCAGTCCACTGAGCCACACCAGCCAGGTAACAATGCCACTATCTTGACCAGATGTCCCTCAAGCACATTTTTCAAAGATACATTTTGTTCTCCTTGTTCTTAATGAGACGGTTAGTATAAATTACCTCTTTGCCATTATCAGAAGCCCCTAGAACCTCTGGTTTGCTTAGAAAACTGTTAAGGACAAGGGTAATCATGACCGGGGAGGGCATCCTCATAGGCACATTTTATTATGTGTAACACATTTATCCAGATGCTCTTTAAGAGCGCTTTTTGAACTGTGGCTGGTGTAGCTCAGTGGATTGAGCATGGGCCTGCGAACCAAAGGGTTGCTGGTTCGATTCCCAGTCAGGGCACATGCCTGGGTTGTGGGCCAGGTCCCCTCACCCCTGGTAGGGGGGGCATGAGAGGTAACCACACAGTGATGTTTCTCTCCTTCCCTTTCCCTCTCTCTAAAAATAAATAATTTTTTTTTAAAAAAGATTCCCCTACCAAAAAAAAAAAAGAGAGAGAGAGAGAGCGCGCGCACTTGTTGGCTATTTAGTGTAATATTTTGGTTTAGACAAATTGAAGGTATTCTCAAATTTAAATAACCAGTTATTCCATAGCCTTCAGCTCATAATTTTGAATTCCATTAGGATTACATATCACAGTGCTCCCCTTTTTTATATTTATTAACCAGGTTAGGCTAAATATAACAAATAACCCTCAATATCTTAATGATTTTCAAGAATAAATATTTATTTTTCTCCTATATTCCCATTCTTCACTGTGTTAACTGAGTCGCTACTCCATTTTTCTTTATTCTTGGACCAGCAGTGAAGGGCAGCCTGATCAGGAGCATGCTGGGTTGTAGTAGAGGGGAAAAGGTGTGATAAAAGAACTTCACAGTAGCTCTTACAGCTCTTGCATCACTTCCTGTCACATTTCATTAGCTGAAGTCAAGTCACATGGCAAGCCTGATATTGATTAGACAGGAAGTACAGTCCTTATTAACAGATTATAGTTTCCCCACAGGGATTAGCCCAAAAAGGAGGGGCAGTAAATACAATGTACAAGGGGCTTCATTTTCCTTAACAGTTTTATTATATTGTATTCTTCTGGAAATAAAACTAATGCTCAAAACGAAAGCTGTCATTGTAGTTTAAGATTTAAACCAACTAAAAACAAAAAATCAAAACAAACTTTGTTTAAACCTTGAGTTAATCTTAAGAATAGGGTTTATTTTAAAACCATTCTTGTCCTTCTTTAAAACATTAATCTTGTGTATGCTCAGTTTCTTTCATCTGGTGTTTCTTTAAATTCCTTTATCCTGTCTTTTATTCAGCTAGTCATATGGGGATCTGCTCTTTGGGGAGTTCAATCTTTAATATTGACCTCTAGGTATTACAGAGCAGCCCAATTGTGTTTCCTGTTTTGTATTACACCTCTATTAGCATTAGCTCCTCTAGGATTGTAACAGTTTTATTTTTTAACTTTAAATTACATTCTTCCCATTCATTTGCAATTCTTTTCTCTTCTCCTAATTGTTTAATTGTCCACCCACTAAAGATACTTTACTCCCTCTTTTCCTTGCATTTGTCATATGTGCATAAATCCTAAACTTAGAGTTCCCAATTCTCCCTTATATATGTGGTATTTTTCTTTTATTTTTAAAATGTTTATGGAATATGTGGGGATTTTTTTTTTTAGCATTTGAGGTTTTGTAGTGTGTCATTTCATTTTCATGCATCAGAACTATTCCTACTATTCTATATGGGGTCTTCTTATATGATACTTTTTTTCATTAGTAAAGTGCAATATTGAGCAACATTGAAGACTATTATTTCTAAATCTAAAATATAATATTTACTTAATAATGAGATAGAAATTAGATTTTCTTGAAAAGGAGAAAGATGTTTCTCCAAATAGAATTCCTGTGTCAAAAAGCAGCAAGTGCTAACACTGTTTTGTGACCCCTGAATGATGCCTGCTCGCTTTGTACTAAATCTAATAGTAATTGATCCCAGAGAAGATCACAAAATTCCCTATTGTTAGCTTTAGAAATGCATTGATGAATACCTTGTTTGATGGGATAAAAGCTTCAATAAGTGATGCCTCCACCTGAGTGGTTAATTTCAAAATATTGTTTGTCTAACACATTGTTGTCGGTGACAACCTAACAAGAACTTTTAGAAGCAGTTGGCTGTCCAATAATGGCAAATTTCAAGGCTATGCAAATTGTGCCAGCTTAGCCCAGCTCTCTTCTCTATTATCATATCAATTGAGTCAGTTCATAGTAGACAAAGCAAGGTTATGGGAACCACCTAGAGCATCATGCACCATTTAACTTCAATGCAGCATACAGGAACATCTGCAACTTCAATGTTATTAACAGAGGATAGAATGGAAGGCAATAAACAGCTTTCTTCATCATTTAATTGCAAAATAGTATTTCCTAATGTTTGCATTGTTTATCAACAGGAACTTCATCAATAATTGTATAATTATGTTTGCCTAGATTACGGTGCCCTGATGCTTCTTGTCATTTATTAGAGAAAGATCTGAATTTAATCTGAATTTGAACAAATGATTCAAAACTAATAATATTAAGTCCCTTGAAATGTGAGTTGCATAATACAGATATTTTGTATAGTAGGAGAATGGCAGTTTATGATTCCTCAGTCACTTTAGGGATTAAGTTCACTCAGGGAAAAGACTGAAAGAAAGTGAAAAATGAGAGGAAGCCACTAGTTAAATTCAAAGATAGACCCATTGAACATGAGAGTAGACAGGATTACTATGCTGAGGTCTTCCTCTCAGTCTCTATATTTAAAGGGAGAAAATGGCAGAAAACTACTAGTGAGAAAAAGGCTATAGTGGCCAAAGTTAGAAATTCCAAATGCACAGGAGAGGCTCAACATATCTGTTCAGCTTTTACCTCTGTTACTTTTGAAGCCTAGTAACACCAGCACTCGTCTGTCAGCATTTACGGTAAGCAGCCATGTTCATTCTTCAGGCTCTGTGGCAGCAGAGAGCTTGTTTTGGCACACAGTGCAAAATATCCAAGAAAAAATGAAGGGAAATAATACAAGCTCGTGGTCAGTGGGAGTTGTCACACAATGGAGCAGAAATAGGAAAGTGTGGAAAACAATGAGTACATTTAAAAATAGTAGGCAAGGGGCTGGTCTGAAAAGTTCATCTCTTTTAAACATGAAAAATCTCATATTTTAACTGACATCTATTTTATATTTAAGGAAAATATAAGGCCCATTCATGAATTGCATTTGAAATATTTTCTTCCCTCGGTTAACAAAATTATACAGGTTTCAGGTGTATAATTCCACAATGCATCATCTGTACACTATATGGTGTGTTCACCACTCCAAGTCATGTCTCTGTCACCATTTACCCCCCCCCCATACCTTCTTCCACCTCTCCCCATCTCCCCTCCCACCAGCAGTCACCACAGTTGTCCATGCCCATGAGTTTTTTGTTTTTCTCAATCTCTAGCCCCCACAACCCAGTCTCCCAATGCCGCCCCTCGCCTGAGCTGTCAACCTGTTCTCTATCTATATGAATCTGTCTGTGAAATGAACAAGTATTGGACTTTTTTTTTTTTTTTGGTGGTTAAGTTTCCTTCCCCCACACCCCCCAAAATTAAAAGTACTAAATTTAAGTGGTCTGTTTCTTCCCAATTAATCAACATAGTCGTTTCAAAAAAAAATCCTCAAGAGTTAGAATATTTTGTCCCATGATGAGTCTGTATTTGTCTTTAATAATTCTATATGCATTTTCAAACATCAATTTTTCTTCCCTTCTCATTTTTTAAAAATATCATATAAGAAAGGGGAAAGCTGCTATATGAAACTATCCACAGAACAGAGGAAGATAAGGGGGTTTGGGCCCTCTTTCTAGTGGTCCTTGGGTATAATGAACATAGCAGAAGCTTTCTTAACATGATAGTTAACCTGTCACTGCCTCTGTCTGAGGGATGCTAGGAAATGGTTTGTTAGAGGTAGTAGTTTGACCTGTAATTATTCATTATGCTAAAAGACTCTTAAAGAAGTAATTATAGCCTTTACTATAAACTTGAGAAATATCTAGCTCTGTGCAGAATGAGTGGAGAGTTTATACACATATATAAACATATATATGGCTCTCACCTGAATACCTCAGGGAACACAGTTTTTCGGGCTAGAGCTTTACAATAAATGTGCAGTACCAGTTCTGATACATATATACCTTTCCTTTAAAGAAGTTAGGTGCAGATGTTATTCAGGAACCTTTTCTAGGAACTATTTATCAAAACTGCTATGATAATAACTTTGCCTAATGAGTCTCAGTCTCTGTTTAGGGAGTAATCAATAAACTACAAATTAATCTTCCATAATTCATATTACAATGCACATGTAATTATTTTGAGATGAGGCAAACCCTATGCATTTAATGTACAGCTGTAATTAAGTAAACTCATTTGATACTAATTAGGTGAGCCTTAAAGGATCATAGGTTTTTGTATTTAATTATCAAAGTACAATCAGCAACCAATTTCTTAAAAGCTTTCCTATCTCGAGTTCAACACTGATCTTTGGCCACACTACAATTTTTTTCTTCTTGGAGCTTCAGTAAATTAAAATGCACTGTGGCTTTTCAGCTTTTGACTCAGATGAGGCGATGGTGCAGCTTTTCTTCGGCGCCCCGAATCCGGGTTCATCCCACCCCAGCCGCCGCCACCATGCCTCCGAAGTTCGCCCCCAGTGAGATCAAAGTCCCACACCTGAGGCGCCCTGGTGGGGAAGGCAGTGCCAGTCTGCCCTGGCCTCCAGGATCTCCCCGCCCCCCACCCCACTCTGCGGCCTGTCACCAAAAAAGGTTGCCGATGGTGATTGGAAGGGTCTGAGGGTGACAGTGAAACTGACCGCTCAGAACAGACAGGCCCAGATGGAGGCTGTGCCTTCTGCCTCCACCCTCACATCTAAGCCCTCTGACCATGAGACAGAAAGAAGCAAAAAACGTTAAGCACAGTGGAACTATCCCCTTTGATGAGATTGCTAACATTGCTCAACACGTGCAGCACCGATCCTTAGCCGGAGAACTCTCTGGAACCATTAAAGAGATCCTGGGGACTGCCCAGTCTGTGGGCTGCAGTGCCAGTGGCCGCCACCCTCATGACGTCACGGATGCCAGTCAGCAGTGGTGCAGGGGGATGCATGGCTGGTGAGGAACTACAGAGGAAAATGTTTCAGTCACAGATAATTTGACAACAACAACAAAAATAGTAATAATATTTAAAAATGAATTGTGGAGTATCTACTTAGTGAATTAGCTTTTTTTAAACATTTTATTTATTTATCTTTAGAGGGGAAGGGAAGGAGAGAGGGAGAGAAACATCAATGTATGATTGCTTCTCATGTGTCCCCTGCCGGGAACTGGCCTGCAGCCCAGACATGTGCCCTGACTGGGAATTGAACTACAATCCCTTAGTTCACAGGCCCGTGCTCAATCCACTGAGCTACACCAGCCAGGGCTGAATTAGCGTTTTTGATAATTATATTTGTATTTCTCCACTGGAAAAAATGGGCTTGAGAATGCAGAAGTTCTCTGATAAAACTGTTCATCAGACATGAAGGAGAAATTAACACATTTCTAGTTAAAAGCTAAAGGAATTTATTGCAAGTAGATAGTCCTGCCCTACAAAAAATGCTAAAGGGATCCTTCAGGCTGAAATTAAAGGACAGTAGACACTGACTCAAAACCATATGAAGAAATAAAAAACTCCAGTAAAGGTAACTATGTAGGTAAATATAATAGTAATAATGTATTTTTGTTTGTAACTCCTCTTTTATTTTATACATGATTTAAAAGACATGCATTAAGGAATAATGATAAATATATGTGAATGGGCACACGTGTAAAAGATGTAATTTGTAACAACAGCATAGGGGGAAGGAGCTATAGGAGCAGGGGTTTTGTATGCTGTTGAAAACAGTTGGTATCAATTCAAAGTAGATGGTTATATTTTTAAGATGTTAATTGTAAACCCCAGGGTAACCACTAAGAAAACATCTAAGGAATGCAGGAGTTTTCTCTATTTTGTTAAAACAGTATGTTAAATTAGTTTACCAGAAAATATACTTGATTGCTAGCTTAGAAATCTTTTAAATTCTACTGTCAGTCAGTCACCAAGTATTAAGTACCTAATATAATGGGCTTTCTGCTAGGTTTCAATAATTACCCCATTTCTTCTCACTAAATGTGTAAATGTATAATCAAGAAAAGAGTTATCTGATGTCAAGTGACTTTCAGTCTGGGAGTATGCTAAATAAAATGTTCACATTTTCATATTTCCCAGCCACATTATACTCTAAAGAAAGTGAAAGTTTGTACTTGTGACTTTCCTGAAGGTATAAAAGATGTTTCTGTCTCCATGCCTTTAAAGCCAAGATACCTGCCCTGGCTGGTGTGGCTCAGTGGATTGAGCACTGGCCTGCGAACCAAAGGGTCTCCAGGTCAATTCCCAGTCAGGGCGCATGCCTGGGTTGCAGGCCAGGTCCCCAGTAGGGGGTGCACGAGAGGCAACCACACATTGATGTGTCTCTCCCTCTCTTTCTAAACCCTCCCTTGCCCTCTGTCTAAAAATAAATAAATAAAATCTTTAAAAAAAATAAAGCTAAGATACCTGAATATAAGGATTAGAAGACACCTGTGTGGTCCAATACATGTTCCCTTCACTCTCCAAGTATTTCAGATAGTGCCATCAGTACCAGAAAATGTGAACCTTACCCCTAGATGCTCACCTTCCAGGCTTTAGGAATGAGCTCGCCAGAACATGGGGTTTTTTGCTCTTTCCTCATCAGCAGCCACTGTGGTGAAATAAAAAATAATTGCTGATACTTATGTTGTATATTAAAGCTCACACAGAACATTTACTTATATAAATCTAAAATGAGGTTTTAAAATAGATTTTCATGGGAATATTACACAGTGTGTCAGTACATTAAAAATACAAACTTCTTTTCTTCTTTTTCTGGGGGATGGCATTACTTTTTCATTTCAAAGAATTAACTAGCATGGCACAAATTTCTTCTGTCCAGATGTAACCAATGTCGGGACTTCACATATTGCACAGTTAGTGACACCAGCCTTGCTGCACTGACTTCAGCGGCCTGATCAGTTTGTATATTGTCTGTGGGTCATAAGAAGAAGTATAAATAGTACTGTGGTCTATGAATAGGCCAAGTCTAGCAGGTGCCATTTATCCCCCATCTTATTCCAGTCTCCTAAACAACCCTTGCATTGTTGGCTAGAACTATTAGTATTGATAGTTCATCCTAACTAGCAAAGTGCAGAGACATGATACCTAATGAGCTATTCTTTCAGAAGGTAGGGACTACTTGGTGGCTTGAGAATTGTTTAAAATGCTACTTTGGGAAAGGAAATGGAAGCACCAGTTAGGGATCATTAGTAGGACCAGCTCTGCGAGGAATTAGCAGTAATTGGCACAATGTTGGATGACAAAGGCTGGCCTGCTGTGAAACGGGTCTTCATCATTTCTTTACAGCATTGTGCCATTCGTCTTAATCTCCGGATTGGCCTGAGTATGATCTGTAAATTATTCCTGCAGCTTAAAAAAAATTGATGCTGCAACTACTATTAAAAACAAACTAGCACAACTAAAAGCAGTATTTGATTCTGGACCGGATCCTGTACAGGATGGAAAAGCTCCCTTTCAGCTATTCTCTCCCCAGAGATGGCTGGACCCAGCAAACTTGCATTATTTTTTTCCTTACCTGACATATAAACTATCTTCTTTCTCCATGCCTCCTGGAATATATGTGCATATACCTTTTTTTTTTTTTGCTGTCCTCTCCACTGTCCACAGCTTCAAGACCTAGCTTAAGTTCAGTTTTCTCCATGAAACCATTCCACTTAATTAAACTTACATTGTTCCTTTCCTTCTTTGAACTCCTGTTGCAGTTGTGATAAGTATTGCCTTGTATGGTATTTCACATTCTTTCACATGTGCGTGATTCCTTTTACCATCTAGATCCTACATTCCTTGAGAAGAAGGATCATGTCTTAATATACCTCCTGTATATGCCCCAAAGAGTCTAACAAACTGAAGAGCTCCTGGCAAGTGTTCAATAAATTCTTGTTGCTTGATTGAAGAAAATAAGCTCTTAAGAACAACTTAGAAACTTTATAGGGCTTTATGTTTGACACAGTACTTTCATAATGTTGTTAATACTTAATCCACATAAAAGCCACAGAAAGTAGCTAGAGCCAGTGTAACACTCATTTTCTAAGTAATAAAACTGAGTTTTAAGTTACAGTGTGACTTATACAAGGTCTCCTGGTAAGTAGCATCATTGACTCCACTCCCAGTTTTCACCATTCAGTCCATTCTCTACGAGACTTCCAGAATAATCTTTTTAAATTAAAGATGGGGTCATAACACTCCTCTGTTTAAAACCTTCCAATGGTTTCCCATTTTACTTAGAATGAAATTCCATCAATCCCCCCTAACCCTCTCCCCCAGCCACATACACAGTTGATCTCCTTACACTATACTATAGTTGTATTGGCCTTCTTTTTTTCTATAATTTTTTTATCCTTACCCAAGGATGTATTTATGGATTCCAGAGAGAGAGAAAATTGATGTGAGAGAGAAACAGCAGTTACCTCCTGTCTGCTCCCCGACTGGGGACTGAACCTGCAACCCAAGCGTGTGCCTTCACTTGGAAATCGAACCTGCAACCTTTTGGTTTATAGGACAACACTCTAGCCAGCTGAGCCACATGGGCCAGGGCTATACTGGCCTTCTTACCCTTAAACAGATTTAGCTCGCCAAGCCTGTTGCTAGCCCAGCGCCTCTGCACTTGAATATTCTAGTCCTGGATCTTTACATGGCTGTCCCTCTTGTCACTGAAATCTCAGCTCAAACATCAGCTCCTCAGTGAGGAAATAACACCCATCTAAATTGTTAACTCTCTTCTACAGTCATGCTTCATCACATCATCCTGTTTTATTTTATTTGCGACATTTAATATTATCTCAAATCATCTTGTTCATTTTTTTGTTACTTGTGTGTTATCTTTCCTCGCTAGAATATAGGTCTCATGAGAACAGGGTCTTTGTCCTATTCACATCTGTATTCCAAGTCTCTAATAGAGTGCCTGGCACATGATAAGCTCTTAAGTATTTGTTGAATAAAGTAGCTGAGCCAAAACCAGACTAAAATCATGAGTCTTTTAAGTCCTAATCCAGTGTACTTCCCACCATTCCACTTATCCTGCCTTTCATGAAAGCACTTGTGCCTTTGGAACTGCAGTAAGAATTGATATTCAGAATAATGACATTAACTGTGCTCCGGGATTCTCTGTTATCAAAGAAAATTTTCATTGTGTTCAATAAACTGAACTAATTAAAGCAGAAATGTCATGATATATGATAATATTATATTTATATATTTAGAAAGATTTTGAACTAAAAAGACTTTGTGTTTTTCTTTAGTTAACCAAAAATTTGAATTAATCCAGTGCTCTTTATTCCCCCAAAGTACTTGTTAATTAGTATTGTTCTATAAATCTCTATTATTAGCAGAATCTGTCATTTGTTTCATTACCCTGTTTACTAGGACAGTCTGAGCAGGGTGTCTTTGCTCAGACCCTGGGGTGCATATCCTAGTGAACAGAAAAGAATTCCCTGGATTCTCATTTTTCCCCTGTTCTTTGACACTGGCATACTTCACACTGTTTGTATAATAACTTAGCTTCCTGGTGTCAGTCCCCTATGTAAAGTAGGAGTTATGTTATTGACTTGGCTACTAAGTAAAATGATTATATTTAGTGTCTATTGAAAATAAAAGTATTAGAACTCTACAACATTGTGATAACAGAAGATTGAAAATGACCTAAAAGTCTATCAATAAAGGACCACTTACATAAAGTATAGTGTATCTATACAATGGACTATTATGCAACAATAAAAAATAATGAGGACATTCTATGTTTACCAACATAGCAAGATCTCCGAGTGATAAAGCATGTACAGCCTGCACATTATGGTTTTTTTTTTTTTTTGTTCTTTTTTTTTTAAGGAGAAAAATAAGAATGTGTTTTGTTTTTATATGCATAGAGAAATCTGCAAGGATACACAGAAAAACAATAACAGTGATAACCTGATTGGACTAGAAACCATGTGACTGGGAGATAAGAGCTAAGGGGGAGGCTTTTGGAGCACACCTTCTTATATATTTGTATTTTGAACTACATGTATACACAAGGTTTAATTATCTATTCACAAGGTTAAATTCAAAACACACTAGCAACAACTAAAAGCAATACTTGATTCTGGACTGGATCTTGTATATAAAATATAATTAACAAAATCGGAATATGGAATATAGATTAGATAAAATAGTACTAAGTTTTTTAATTTGGCAGCTATACTATGGTTACCTAAAAGAATATCCTTGTTCTTGGGAAATAAACTTAATGAATTATTAAGGAGTCAGGGCATAATATATGCAACTTACACTCAAATGGCTTAAAAGAATAAATAATAATATGTACATGTATATGGGGAGAATGATAAAGAAAATGTGGCAAACTGTTACGTGAGAGTTCTATGGATTTTTCTTCAAACTTTTCCATTAGTTTATAATGATCTCCAAATAAAAGGTTAATAAAAAACAGGCAAACAAAAATATAAGTACTCTGGAAATTACCTCAATATAAGGAATGGCCAAGGTGCAGGGGCCTCTGTAAAGACTCTTAAGAGTTCTGGTTTTACCTAGTCATGCTTTTCATTCCCTGGTGAAATTTTTTGCCATCACTGTTCTGTCTTTCCCATGGCTGGGGGCAGTGGCAGAGGTGGCAACTGCAGCCCACCCGAAGGCTGAAAACGCCTGCCTTCCTGCCTCTCATCCCGCCATGTGTCTCCTTCAACTATATCTTCTCTACAGTTTGGAGATCACATCAACAAAATAGTAACAACACATAGCATTTTAAAATACCTTGAACAGAATTTCTAAGGCTGTTATTATCATGAGGTTGTGTGTCCACAATGCTAAAATATAGTTGTTTGGCATGGAGTGACTGAATTTTTCTTGCTATTAGTTCTCATTTAGATCCTGTGTCATTTGTATGAACTAACCATCCCAACTATAACTGGTATAGCATTATGGGTGTGTGAGGATGTTTTGATTCTAGCCTGACTGGTCTCTTCAGTGATTAGATAGTGAAGCTTGTACCATAGTGAAGTGAAGAATAAATTATTTATTTGCATAAACTGTCCAGGGAATGTTTGAATTTTTACTATTTTGTATTTTAAATAAGCTGAATTTCATTCTTCTGGATGAAGGTACTTTGAGGGTCTTGTCTAATCAATGACACCAAACAAATCTGATATCAGCTGAATTGTTACTGTTTGCTTTCTGTCTGTCTGTGGAAGCTCACCTTTGTTTGGTCTTATAGAAATCTGGAAAATGAGAATAATAATCATGCCCAGTCCTTTTCATTCTCACTTTTCAAAAAGTTTGGTTAGAAACTTTTGGTGAAAAACAGTAGTTCTGACTTATCTTAATCTTTTAAGTAGAAGTACTTCATCAAAACTAACAGTGTTATTTTTATACAACTAGAGCAAAAAGATATTTTTGCCACTTGTTCCCACAGCTACTCCCTGCCCATTTCATACATAAGAAACAGGTCCCAGCCCTGGCTGATGTAGCTCAGTGGATTGAGTGCGGACCTGTGAACCGAAGGATCATGGTTCGATTCCCAGTCAGGGCACATGCCTGGGTTGCAGGCCAGTTCCCAGCAGGAGACGCATGAGAGGCAGCCACACATTGATATTTCTCTCCCTCTCTCCTTCCCTTCCCCTCTAAAGATAAAATAAATAAAATCTAAAGAAAAAAAGAAAAGAAAAGAAACAGGTCCCAGTGAGAGTCATGGGGCCTCACTGACTGAACAGTGCCCACACCTATAAATGTGTCTTAAGATTTAGTGAGGTTCTTCATATGTTTATACAGTATATTGTCTAGAATGCCATGGAATAGGTCATGCTTGTGAATGCTGTTTAGTTAGTTGTGTGAGGTTCTTTTTTAATAGCTCTGTAAACCAGGTCATCACATTTCAAAAAACTAAGAATGTACCAAAAATATAATTGAACTTAAATATTATTGAACATTGCCCAGCCCTTTTTTAATGATTTAGAACACATTTTAGGATCTTGCAGATGTTGAGGTGTTCTCATAATAGAGCCCTCTAGATATAGAAGGTAACAGAGGCTGGACTGTGTCTATGATGACTTATGACAGCTCTTTTACATTCTTGATGTTCTTATATTTATTGACATTAATATGTACAAAAGGTAGAAAATAATTCTACCTTATTTTTCAGGAAAATATGACACCATATTTGACACCTCAGGATAAGGCAACTCAAAAATCTACACATATGTCCAGAAAAAAAGTACAGTATAAATGCATTCATTTAGAATTTTCTGTGATTAAGACCAAGAAGTCATGATTCTTAAGAACAAAGTTCAAAATAATCTCTTCCATTGGGAATTAGGGTCTATACATAAATAAAGATTTATCCAACCAAAAATCAATAACCAAAGAATTAGATCTAATTGTGACTTACCATTTGTATATAATTATTTTCAAATCTGTAATCCAGTAATTAATTCTTATATTACCTAAAATGTTTTATAGACATGTTATATTATTACATAATATAACCCTATTTTAAATGGTAATAGTATCATTAACTTAGCTCGTTTTACTTATTTAGTGCCTGTTTGTTCTTAGTTTATAGTTGTTAATTCCCTTTATAGTATGACTTGTACTGGGAAGTAATAAAACCAGATTTCTTTATAAATATTTATGGAACAGACCTTTTCCTAAATCAAACTGTAGCCCTTTCCTAATTATTTCCAATAAAGTCTGCTTACATCTTTTATTTATTTATTTATTTTTTTGCCTGTGTAACAGTATCTACCACATACTCCCTAGAAAATTTAATTCTAGATAACTATGCCTTAACTTCCAGTTAATCAAAATCTTGTTAACTGCCATGTAGGTTCTGGTGTTACAAAGGGTGGAAAGTTAGTTACTTAGTTTAAATAGATACTTCCAGTACAGAGGCTTCTTAGAATCTACAGCCATCTGGTCAAAAGGGCTCACCAAGTGAATGAGTCCTCTTCTTGAATATCAGTTCTCCCAAAAGGATCTTTTTTGTCATTTTCAAATCTGTGCTTATCTGCTATTGAAAGTATATTTTAGTAGCAGAAGGCAGACAGTACATGTTTTTTGAGATTTTAGGCTCTTCATTAAGACCTTAATGTTCTCAAGATCTCCTTTTCCCTCCCTCTTGATCTTAGGTGAGATTGAAGTTTACAAGTCTCAGACCACATCTGTCCCCATAAGGGACACATATGTCTGATTTCAGAAGTCCAGCCCCCAATAAAAAGCACTGACCAATCTTCTGCAGATGTCCTCTAGGCCAGATTTCATCACAAGCAACTTCATTCCATTGTCATGTGCCAAGTATAAAGTACTGTACTAGGTTACTCTGTAGTCAAAACAACCAAGCCCTGGTCCAGACTGCTGCAAGACGAGAAGAGCCCATTGCACTATGTCTTTGTTCTGCCCGTGCATTCAGAGGCAGCTTTGCCTTCTGGTTGATACATAGTTTAAAGGAAATAGTGACTCCTTAGTAAAAAGTAACCAGGCCAGGTTATTTGTAATAAGCCAATGAAAATCAGTAATCCTTGACATTGGCATGAAGTGTTGTAACAGAGGATTGTGCCACTGTGATTTTCTGTAGAGAAACACCCAAGATAAATCATTATTTATATTTTTAAAATTTATAGCTCTTTACTGTATCCAAGATTTCACTTCCCAGAATGCAGTCAGGCTTGAAGCATTACTAGAGGTTCATGACTTAATCCTTACAAACACTTCCTTTAGCTTGTAGTTTCTTTTCAAGTATTTGTACTGTCCAAAAAGGTACTGCTGCCATTTACTGTCATTCCCCCAAAATAGGAACTACCTAGGTATGACTCTTAACAAAGCACATACAGCATCTGAATGCTGAAAATTACAAAAAAAAAAAAAAAAAAAAAAGGCATTGCTTACAGGTGACTTTGCACCTTGGTTCCCGAGTACTCATGTACAGAATGTGGAGCTCCTGTTCTGTCTTTTTGAATGATGAATGAACTTCAGGTTCAGTGTATGAGCTTATATATTGAGTATTACAAAGAGAAGTCAGTTTGCCTTTCTTTGGCTCTAATTGCAGAAAGTGAAGTCACTGCTTTTGCTGTCTTGGATCAAGACCAGAAAGAAATTATTGATACCAACGGAGCTGGAGATGCATTTGTTGGAGGTAAAAATTCATTTATTTTATACTTACTTATAAGTTAAACATTTCCTTTAACCCTTGTCTCTACCATATAACCAAGATTTATGAATTTAATAACTTTTAATTTCTTTTAAATAATTAACTCCTAATGGTCTTTCCATATGCTACTATCATTGTAATAGTAGAGGGTATTTTACTATAAGAAAAATATGTATTTTTGGCTTAAAGGTAATTTGCTATTATGCTCTACCCTAGTCATTTCACAAGATTAATTGAGTCTGTCAGAATATTTCATAAACAAGCTGCACCAAGTACAATATATAGTATATTCACAGCCCTCTGGGCTTAAATGTTAACACATTGTTGTCTTTAAAACAAGCAGTGATGAGTATTAAACAGTATGCTACTAATAGCTAAAGATGATGTCTTTGGATTATTTGGTTAAAACATGTGTTTCTAAGACAATAGTTGCATGTTTATTTTATTAGGAAGGGTTAAATTTTTGTCCGGTTCAAGCTCAGTAAGAACTGGCACAATTTATAAGAACCAAATCATTTTTGAAATGAGTACTCAAAAACAAGATTAAAACAATTAGGAGATCTTGGCTTGATGACTTATATTGATCTAAAGTCTGTTTCAAAGATTCTGATACTGAAATACATCTAAAATCCTTTTAGTTAAGTGTAGTTAAACTAGGTTATGGTCTATGTAAAGCTTTAGATTCTTAAATGATAAACCAGAAAAGTCCTTCCTGATCTCTGTTTATTTCTCAAGCATGATAAGAAAAAAAAAAAGACAAATGGAGTTAACCATTGTTCTTCTTCCTTGGAAAATAATTTGAGCCATTGAAAACATTTAAGATTTTGTGATGGTTTTAACTTAGTATTGTTTAAAATAGATATACATACCCACACATACAACTATATACCATGTTTTGCCATGTATAATGTGTTCCCATATATAATATGCATCCTTATTTTTCCCGCAAAAATTTGGGCAAAAGGTGTGCATTACACACAGCAAAATATGATATGTGTATAATATGTATATGAGTATGTATATAAATGGTCTTTTTCAGCAACATAAATTTTTCATATTTCTTCTTTGAAACTATTTGTACCTAGTCTTTTTAAATTTAAACCAAATTTATTGTGGTCACATTGGTTCACAAAACCATACAGGTTTTAAATGCACAACTCAATAAAATATCACCGGCACGCTGCATTGTGCACCTAGTGCCCCAAGCAAAATCTCTGTCCCCATTTCCCTCTGCTTTGCCCACCTCCTCCTACTCCTCACCCCCCACCCCCCTTTCCCTCTGGCTATCACCACAGTGTTGTCTGCATCTGTGTGTGTACATGCACATATACACAAAGGTCTGTCCAGAAAAAAGTCCAGCCATTGTTAATATAACAAGAATGTTTTGCATGACATCGATGTAACCTGGCAACCAAGGAGAGTGGGCTGTAATGTGCATGTGTGAACAATGACAACTTCACTGTACTAGTCAGTAGGGGTGGTAGATACTGTTGAATGAGCTGTGTACTGTGTGGCTATTGCATTTAAAATAACTGAGCAAGTAAAGCAATGAATATGTATCAAATTTTGTGCTAAGCTCAAACATTGCTCCACAGAAACTATTTGAATGATTCAGAAGGCTGCAGCTATGGGCAACTGGTGATTGGCAGCTTCATCACAACAACATACTCACTCATGCATCATGTCTTGCGCAGAGTTTTTTGGCAAAACAGCAAGTCACCCAAGGTGACTTGGCCCCCCCCTACAGAACAGATTTGGTGCACTGTGACTTCTGACTTTTCCCAAAGCTAAAATCGCCTTTGAAAGGGAAGAGATTTCAGACCTTTGATGAGATTCAAGAAAAATATGAAGGAGCAGCTGATAGCAATTGGGAGAACTGTGTGAGGTCCCAAGGTGCCTACTTTGAAGGGGACTTAGGCATCATTGTCCTATGTATAGTGTTTCTTGTATCTTCTTCAATAAATGTCTCCATTTTTCATAGGGCATGGCTGGATACTTTCTGGACAGACCATTTTTCTGTGCGTGTGTTTGCTTAATCTCTTCACCTTCTTTCATCCAGTCCCCCCACCCCCCTCCCCACTGACAGCTGTCAGTCTGTTCCCTGTGACCATGCCTCCATTTCTATTTTGTTCATTAGATTCCAGTATAACTGAGGTCATACGGTATTTTGTCTTTCTCTGACTGGCTTATTTTACTTAGCTTAATAATCTCCAGGTCCATCCATAATGTCACAAAAAGTAAGATTTCCTTTTTATTTTTTTTACAGCCAAGTAGTATTCCATTGTCTAAATGTACCACAAAGTGAGCTGTGAACCATTAGACTGGTAGCATGCTCATGCTCTATTCTTTAATATAAGTACATACCACAGATAATATTCTACTTTACTGTCATTCTTTGCTCTAAAAGGCTTCATCATTAATTAGAGTATTTTGCAGCTATTTTTCCTATTTCATACTGCTTCAGAGCTATATACATTCATGCAAGCTAAAAATATCTTACCCAGAATTGGGTCAACTTCTGTAATACATTAGGGAAATGTTATCGATTTCCTGGTTAGAAATCGGTTAAACCAGGAATAATATAGGAACTTTTAAACTTGTATCCTTGTAGCCTTTTTAAGTAAAATATTTAAAGCATTAAGTATTCTATTTCTCTGATGTTTAGTACAGCAGTATAGATCTCATGGTGACCTAATTAGCCCTTCTTCTCACCCAGGGACGCTGGGGCCCTGGGCTGCCTGGCTCTGCAACAACAGATTCCCTTCCAGACACCCAGTTACCTGTAATGCTTCCAGTACTAGAGAATAGCATACAGACTTTTTGAGGGAGAGTGAAGTCATTTTTAGGATACTGAAGTAGAAACAGCTAGCTACCCACTTGTATCATACTGAAATGATACATGACTACCCCATCAAAAGCACTTGGGTTCTTTGTTACAGGATTTTCAGCCTTTTTAAAAATCCCATTCTACTTACCTACCCTCATTATATATTTATGGTCAAGGTACAGCAAGTAAGTAAAAAGGAAAGATTGTGAAACAGGAACCCATAAACTTTTTTTGTAAAGGGTCAAATAGTGAAAATGTCAAGCTTTACAAGCCATATACAGGCTATATTGTGTAATTTTCTTATTCTGTTTGTTTGCTTACTTGCTTACTTTTCTGTTTTGTTTTTGGTTATTACACTAAAATGTAAATACCTTTCCTAGCCCTCCAGCTGTATAAAAACAGGCCATGGGCCAGATTTGGCCCTCAGTCTATGGTTTGCCAACCCCTTGTGTAGTACATGGCAGCTTCCTCACTCTGTTCACTCTCATCATACCCTGAAGCCAACACTGGATTTCACTTTACAGTTGAAACCAGCGTAGGTACAGCTGAAGGCAGCCTGAAAGTAGATAGGACTTCGCTGGTCATACCTCAGTTACATAACCGTTTTTCTCACTTTACTCTGATCAGTTCCCATGATAGTGAGATATTGAAAGACTGAGTCATACAATGAGATGCATACTCTGCCACCTTAGCAATGGAATTCTCATGTCAACATGTTCAGCACATTCTGTCCATGTAAGTCAACCTATACAGTAATAGCAGTAGATAAATTTACATAGCGCCTATTAGTCAACCACTATCTTAAGTACTTAATATATATTAACTCATTTAATGTTTATAAAAGCTCCTTGAAGTTGGTTATTTGTAACCCCATTTTACTGGTGAGAAAACCGAGACATAGAGGGTTTAGGTAACTCGGCCAACATCTCATAGCTAGAAAATGGCAAAACCAGGAATCAAACTAGGCAGTCTCGTTCCAGAGGCCGTGCTCTCACTCACCGCGGGGTCCTGCTCTGAACTTTCAGGGAAGTCTGATCATCGGGACCGAGAACCAAGACCAGCCTTACTAACAAAAGGGGGCTTTACCAAAGCGAATCTTCCTATTATCTGAACAGATGACTTCATTTATTGAACAGGAGCCTTTGTTATCTGATCGGATTCTCAGGACTCTAGGGTTAGATTGCTGCAAAAGGGAAAGGGCTGTAGTCCCCAGTGAGTCTGAACCAGGACCATTTTTTTCTAAGCAATAGAATTAATTGATTGTACTACAGAGATACAGAAAGCCAGATCATAAACTTGCTTGGTCAGCATGGAATCCAAACACAAGGAGTTACATGAATCGACCGTTGAGTAGCACCAGGCTGATGCATCCGTCTTACAATAGATGTGGTATTGTTAGTTTAAAATACTAAAAAAAAACATTGATTAAAACTTGCTATTCCTATCTCTACACCAAGGAAAGCTTTTCTGTTAGGATTTGAAATACTCCAGCTATTGAAGCATACTCCTCTACCTTGAAAATGGAGGGACAGTGACAACTTTTACATTTATTATATAGTTCCTTTTTCTTTGCTTTGTTGTCTGATAAATGCATCTCCTTTCTGATTGACACATTCTATCTTTAGATAGTTAATATATGCCTCCTATTACTTTCAATTTTTGCTGGCTTAAGAGTGTTTCTGTCTTTTGTGACTTTGCATAACTATTTATCAGTCCTGATTTCAAGTTCTTGGATAAAGCATTATTATGTTACCCACCATGTCCTAATTACCTATCTCAGTACCAGAGTGCCATGTATTCTTATCAGCCACAACATATGACTACATCATAGATTCTCATGTAGAATTTTAAAATGAGTACCCTAAATGTATATACATTAAATTCGTAGTTCCATCTCAAGGATTTAGTGACAGTGACAAATCCCTTTGGCCTCTACAAGCATGCGTCCTTGTTCCATTTGGAGAGCTGAAACACTTTGTAACATTTGCCCTTTGTCACTAGCCAGCGCTGACGGAACTACCCTTTTCAGATTCTCCTACAAAAGCCCAAGTGCTACGATTATACCCTTGGAAATGGAGACAATTCTGTAATCTCTAAGTATGATTTCCTAATTTCCCAGGTCAGAAGAAAATTTCTTCCTGTTGTCCTGCTGCGCTTTGTCACAGCAGGTCTGCCTTTTCACTTGGAACTGGCATAGTAACAAATGGAAACATTGAGAACATTTTGTGACAGGCATTGTCATTGTTCTGGTGAAATCTTTTCCCCTGTGCCTTCCCAGTAAATGAAACTGAGGAGAAACATCATAACAAATACATGGAAGGAGACCTAATCAATATGTTCCCAGTAGGCTGTCAATATCAGCTTGTGCTAATCTAATATGACTTAGTTGAATGTTTTATGGCAGTTGTACAAATATAGTGTAGACCTACACATCATCTTTAGACTAAAAGTGAATATACTTTGGACAGATTTTACATGCAGACACATAGATATAACTTTCAGATAAAAGACAAGAGACCTTACCTATGGACCAACATTCATAGGATTTAAAAAGCTTCATTAAATGTGGTTAAGAGCCATACATAGCTTAGAAGAATTTATTTTGAATGATAGTAAACTAACTGTGCTGCTTCTAATACTTTTTATTTTCAAACTTTTCATAACAACTTTGGCAGAGAAAGAAAATTACCCTAAAAGATATTACCTACAATATGCAAATTATTCTTAAAGCCTCTTGGCAATTGCAATGTAAATAATTGTTTCCCATCTAATAAAAAGGAGCATTAATTTCACTTTCTAATTCATATTCAGATAAGAATTTTTGTTAAAAAAGAAAAGAAAAAAGGGTTTAAGTTTCCAGAATAGGGATGCTACTTCCTTTTCATGTATCCTTTGTCTATACTTTTGACAGGTGTAGAGACGCTCCAAATTATCTTCATATTTTCCATTCTCACCTGTTTGTTTGTTCCCAAACATTCATAGCTTACTCTCCCATTTTTCTTAATTGCTGTTTAACATCATGCTATGCAAAGAAGTGGTGCAGAATTCTTGTGATTTTTTTCTGCACCAACTTCTTCCTTTGCTATCCAATTCAGAAGACTAAAAATAACTTGCTGAGTGTTAAATATATCATTTCTCACACTTCTTCACTTAGAAAACCAAAACCTTCTTATGACCCTGTGTACACAGAGGATTTACTCACGGAGCAGCAGTAACTTTGCATCTTTTAACTCATCTTTTAGGACATCTTGGTGTTTTATTTCTTAAGTAGCAATTTTCCTTAAAACCATCAAGTGAAGTATAGAACTGAATTGGTCATGAAGAATGTGAAATTCACGACAGCAGCTCAAGTTCATGCAGAGGCGGGGGAGAGAGAGTCACACTTTGCAGTCATAGGATACTTTGTGACATACTATTCTAGGGCTACACGTCCAGAGATTTAGATAAGCTGACGCTGAACCAGAATTGCATTTCAAGAGCCTTGCCTAAGATTATTTAAGTCCATGTTGGTTAAAAGAGGTAAAGATGACCCTCAAGCCATTGTAAAAGAGAGAAATAACATTGGTTCACATGGAATACAGAATAATTTTAGGGTAAAGTCTGGAATTTCTCATAAACATGAATGTTCCCTCAAGGAACTAGTACGCTGGCCCTGGCTTGTGTGGCTCAGTTGGTTGGAACATCATCCCATAAACCAAAGGTTGTGAGTTTGACCACAGGTCAAGGGTACATTTGTATGAAAATTTTGTTATACTGCCTTCCGTTAGTATATTGTTTTATCTTCCCCTCCAAGTGAGGAGAAATAGCCAAAGTGGTTGTCTGAACACTAGTCTGTAAACTGGTGCCAGTCTATGACCTAAAGGAAATTTTGTTAGTCATTAACAGCAAAATGAAAAAAGTAAAAAAAAAAGAAAGAAAAAGAAAAAAGTAGAAGCAATATAGTGGAAGCAATTTTCATAAAGCTAAATGTATTCAAATTAAATTTTGTCTCAATGATGTTTGGATTTGTTACATTGTGCCTTATTGACGTTGTAATTAATGTAATCAAAAAATAAAATTACATGTTGGTAATGCTGATGCATAGACTGGCCAACCTTGGGACCCAGAAGAAGTCTTACCCACAGTAATAAGGCATTAGAAACAATTCTCTGAACTATATGAAAATTTGTGTGAGATGTCATGCCTGAATTGTAAGGCTGTTTACTATAAACAGAGTCTGAATAAAACTAATGAAAATTAGCACCACTATTGCTAAATTCATAGCTATTCTTATATAGGATATGTGAATTCCCAAAGCTGGGGTATGAACACAGGCTCTTAATTCATTTTTCATTTAATTATCTAATTAGCACTGACATTTTATAGAGTTAAGATGTGTATATTTTATCTGTAGTCCATGAAATAAATGGAAAATTAAAACCAGTTTCTATCATCAAATGCTCTTAAAATTTTAGAACAACCCTGCTGTGGGGAGTTATCAGTTGATAAAATACAGGTTTTTGATTTGAGTTAAATAGTGACAAAATTAGTTATCTTGCTAATGAATTAGGGCTTAAATAAACTTACTGTCATCTCCTTAATCCAGCAGTTATGACTTTGGACCGATGGGTCTTTAACATGCAGCTTACAATGTTAGTGCTAAAATTGAGTATTTTTAAAGATCACATTTTCTAGTTTTCATGTTTTCAGACTGTTTTCAGTAGTGAAACTATGTTACGAGGTCTTACCTGAATCAGCATGAAATGAGATCAAACAAATCCCCATTTGGCCCTCCCCACATTTTATTTGGTGGCTCATGAAGCAACTCTCTGGAATGAGTTGATGTTCCCTATGAAACTGTTCAAAAGCCCCCATTTGATGGATGAGGAAAGTGAGGTTCAAAGAAAGACAGTAAATGGCAAATATTCAATACTAGAAGCCCGATCTCCTGGCTCATTAATTCATGATCCTGTAATTACACACGTTCATAACCCAAATGAAAGTTGTCAGTTAAGCAGTCTGTTACATAGGCCTCTTGGAATTATATAGGTCAAGAGTCAATATCCCAAATGCATAGAATCCTTTAATATAGGTTTGTTTGGGGTTTTTGTTTGTTTGTTTGTTTGTTGTTGTTGTTTTTTGCCATGTGAGTATCCAAGATGTTTGGCTTTAACAATAAACAGAAACATACGCTAAAATTTTATTTTATTTTGGGAACTACATCAAGAGATCACACATTTAGGTTTAAAATTCAGATGCTAACCTGATGCTGTACATTATTGTTCCATAAGAAAGAATGATCTTTAAAGCAATTTTTTGAAAGAAGCTGGGGTGGAGGAGCATTTTATCTATATGAGTAAAACAGTGCTTAGTGGTACTCTTCAAGAGCTTCTTTCCTGAATTAGGGGCATTTAAAAGTTTCTTTGATTTTTTTTTTTTTAGTTCAAATGCAATGCGCCATGCCCCATTAATAGTATTTGACAGGTTTCCATTTTCAACCACTAGAAAAAGGAAATAAGTTATCCTCATAGCTCTAGCGCTGAGTACTCGCCTGTGTATGGCACTGCATGGCTCAGTTGCTCACTTTGGGTGGGAGGAATGTGGTGCTGAGCCATTGCTGTAGGGGAGCCTTCACTCTGGCTTGACTTCCTGTCCGTGTCAGTCACCGCCCCATCTGACACCACTTAGGCTTTGGTTTTCATTATGCAAATACCTGCTAGGTCAGACCTTACCCTGGCAGGCACAGTAGCTTTTTAAGTTATTTCAAAATTTAATGTCTATTGATTTCCTTTTTCCAGAAAAGTCTGTGCTATTTAACATACAGGTCATGAGTTGTTACTTGAGTTCATGACTGGTTGGTAGTCAATATGAAGTCAAAGCAAAACAAAACAAAATTTTACTAACTAGGCTACATAGAAAATGAAAAAAGTTTACGTCTGAGAACTTTTCAAACGGGGGCGGGGGAACCATTACTTGTCACATCTGGGTAGTCTAAGCTTGCCAAATTGAAGTGGGAATTTCCTGCCAGATGTTAGTTCTTTGAGCAACCTGTGAACATCTAAAGGAAGGTATATGAGTTCTTATTTGGTAGAGCTGTAGCCACTGTGGAGGCTTGCTCCTAATAGGTAGCAGACATTTTTATGTACTACCATGAGTCAGGGGGTCGTGCGGCCTGTCTGAAGCTAACACTGTTTGCTCTTGTAAAATGCATAAATGTGGAAGGCCTAATTTGGAAGGTACAACATCGGGTTGCACAGATATCGTAGCAAGAGTGAACACTGCATTGAAATGACTTCCCAATGTACATGATAAAGTGTTTTGTTTCATTAATAAAAGCAGGTAAGATTGAACCACCACAGGCATTCCAGATAAATTGAATAACATCATTTTATAAAGTCAATGAAGACCAAAGCAAGACTCTAAATATGAAGGAAAATAAAGACTGAAATGGCAGGAACATAGCAAGTATTTACTTGAGCTTCCTATTCCAGATGCATATGGAATTAGGAAGCAAAAATTTCATTAAGGAGAATTGTGCACAAAAAGTAGAAGTGCTTTATCCAATAAAACAAGAAACATTTTTAAGAGGAAAAAAAAGACTTTCTGCATGATCTCACTGTTTTTGTCATCCTCTGTAAGGGAAAATATTGACATTTACCAGACTGTTTGCTCCAGCTTTCTGATCTCCTGCAGTTTATTTTTATAACAACCTTATCGATGGGCCTCTTACCCAGCTCTCTAGGTTTAACTGAGTTGAGTCGATTTGTTACCACAGCTTCAAGGAGCTGTTACAGAACAAGCAAGACATCCTAATAAAGCTGTAAACGTGTTTACTCAAACAGAGTATTGATTTTACTTGGAGAGGGAGAAGCCGGTGGTTAGCAGAGTGTCAGGGTAGATGAATTTCGCTGCAGTTTTTCATTGTCATCTGTCATGGTTGTGAAACACTAAGTAAAGCCATCAGGGATAATTAGAAGTACCAGAAATTTAGCCCCTAAAATCAGTTAACCACTTGGGAGTTTTGTAGCTTAATTAGCTTTTA
This sequence comes from Anoura caudifer, assembly GCA_004027475.1. NCBI lineage: Eukaryota > Metazoa > Chordata > Mammalia > Chiroptera > Phyllostomidae > Anoura > Anoura caudifer. The sequence continues at coordinate 100,077 of PVKU01002656.1, forward strand.
TTAAAAATTTCCTCTAGTAATAATAGTCAAGCACTTTTAATGGTGCTTTCAGGTGGAGCAAGATTTCAAGGTTGTGACTTGTTAAATATATGAATGTAACGGCTAAGGTTTTTTCAGACTTTCTCCCACTCCAGTAATTAGGCTAACACTAGAACACAGTGTAGAGACAGTGATCTTGTGCTCTTATCAGCAGAAGTACATGATTTTTCTGAAAAATCAATTTTAAAGAAGTAGTAAAGCAATTATAAAACATTTAAAACACATCTTTGTAGCAAGAAATCTGGTTATCATCTTTATTAAACTTAAATATTTTTGTAGCACAACATGATCTAGGCACATAACAGTGTCAGTTACCCTTGTTTTTAAATGCCTTCCTTTAATAAAGAAAAATATAAAATATTCTGACTTGCTGTAAGTTAGTCATCATATTAATGATTAAAGTTGATGCACATCTGTGCAGAAGACAAGGGTCACACTGTGGAGTTGCTTACCTTCCACAGAAACTGAATTAGCTATTGAACTTGAAAGGTATTCATATAAACACTCTCTCTATCCTCTTGCAAGTGGCTAGAAAAATGTCACAGTTGAAAAAAAATACCTATGATGATGAACACAAACTAAAAATTCGCTGAAATAGAAGTTTGACCATTATGTTTAAATTAGTCTCCCTCCTTTGTCAACAATCATGTGTTCAGTGCCTTCCAGTAAACTTCCTGTTCCTTCTTGCACCACCGCCCCAGACTGCCTCCATGACTAATAAAAATAATGATGTCTGAGGGACTAGCAGTTCTACGGCCTACTAGTAACAGACTCTTAAAAAAAGGACAGTGAAAGATGTTGAGGGTTTTTTTTGGGGGGCCTTTCAATGCCATGTAAGCCAAATTCTGCCCTGAGTTAAGTGCATAAGCCATGCAGGAGCAGGTTGTAAAATCTTGCATCATAAGAGAGCACCACCGGCGTGCTTTCTTTTAATTTTTCAGAAAGTAGAAGAGGAAATTGTTTTTTCACAGTTGTATTTGGATCTTTATTCTACATTAAAGTATTCAAAGATAGAGATAAAAAATGATATAAATTTATGATATCCTATTTTTATATGCACAGTTTAAAATCCCCACAATATAGTAAGTTAGTTTGTTCTATTCAATTTTTTAAAGAATTACAACTATGTGAAGGAGCTTGGTGGCATGGAAGGTGGGTAAGATATAGCAAGGCAGCCATACTTTGACTTTAAGGCACTTTTTTTATTTTTTTCAGTATTTTTTATTGATTATGCTATTACAGTTTTCCCAATTTTTCCCCCTTTATTCCCCCTCTACCCTGCCCCCAACCCTCCAGCATTTCCTCCTCTCTCAGTTCATGTCCATGGGTTGCACATACAAGTTCTTTGAGTCCTCTGTTTCCTATACCATTTTTATCTCTCCCCATCTATTTTATGCCTACCAGTTATGCTTCTTCTTCCCTGTACCTTTTCCCTGCTATTCCTCCCTTCCCGTTTCCCACTGAAAACCCTCCATGTGATATCCATTTCTCTGATTCTGTTCCTGTTCTGATTGCTTAGTTTTTGTTTTCATTGCTTGTCTTTTCTTTTAGGTTCGTTTGTTGATAGTTGTGTTTGTTGTCACTTTACTGTTAGTATTTTTTATCTTCTTTTTCTTAGATCAGTTCCTTTAATATTTCATATAATAATGGCTTGGTGATGATGAACTCCTTTAACTTGACCTTATCTAGGAAGCACTTTATCTGCCCTTCCATTCTAAATGACAGCTTTGCTGGATAGAGTCATCTTGGCTATAGGTCCTTCAAATGACTTCAGATACTTCTTTCCAGCCCCTTCTTGCCTGCAAGGTTTCTTTTGAGAAATCAACTGATATCCTAATGGACATCCCTTCATAGGTAACTCTCTCTTTTCCTCTTTCTTCTTTTAGGATTTTCTTGTTGTCTTTAACCTTGGGTAACTTAGTGATGATGTACCTTGGTATGTTCCTCTTTGGGTCCAATTTCTTTGGGACTCTTTGGGCTTCCTGGACTTACTGGAAGTCTATTTCCTTTGCCAGATTGGGGGAGTTCTCCTTCATTATTTGTTCAAATAAGTTTTTGATTTCTTGCTGTTGTTCTCCTTCTAGCACCCCTATGATTCAAATATTGGAACATTTCAGGTTGTCCCAGAGAATCCTCAGCCTCTCTTCATTTTTTGGATTCTTGTTTCTTCATTCTGATCCGGTTGGATGTTTATTTCTTCCTTCTGTTCCAAATTGTTGATATGAGTCCTGGTTTCCTTCCTGTCACTGTTGGTTCTCTGAATATTTTGCTTTATTTCATTTTGGGTATCTTTCATTTGTTCTTTCATTTTTCAACCAAGCTCAATCAGTTCTGTGAGTGTTTTGATTACCAAGGCTTTAAATTCTCCATCAGATAGATTGGCTATCTCCTCATGACTTAGCTCTCTTTCTGAAGTTTTGCTCTGTTCTTTCATTTGGGCCATATTTCTTTGTCGCAGTGCACCTGTTAAGTTGTAAGTGGACGGGGACTTAGGAATTCACCAGGGCAGGGCAGCCCTCCTTGCTGCGCAGCAGAGCTGCCTGTGGGGCAGGGGCCAGAGAGAGCACAGTGTGGTCATCTGCTGGGCTCTAGCCACTTTCCAATGAACTCTCATGTGTGATGGAGAAACGCCCACCGCGGCAACCCCAGCCATAGCCCAGTCAGCTCTGAGTCTCTGTTTTCCCCTTAAATCAGTTCCTCCCATGCGGCCCACGAGCTCGGCAGCCAACCCTGCCACTCTGCTGCCTCACCTAGGTTTTCCTGAGTCGGCTCAAACCGTCCACTGCCTTACCAATCTGGTTGTTCTGGTTGATTTTTTCTTTAATTCCTTGGTTGTCAGAGTTCCATGCAGTCTGATTTTCTGGCACTTTTGGTTGTTTATTGATTTTAGATTGGTTGTTATCCTCCTTTTGGTTGTACAAAGAAGTGAAGGGTTTCTACCTATGCATCCATCTTGGTCAGAACTCTAAGGCACTTTTCATCTGACTCCTTTGGTCAAAAGGAAGGGAAACCCATTTCATCTAGCTTAGATATGGATTTTTTTTTTTAAGGAAACACAGGTATTAAGGGAGACATTGTAACATACTGATTAAGATAGTGGATCAAAAGATGTGGGTTTGAGTCCTGGTACTGTCATCAAAGAGTTGTGGGGCTGTGGACAAATAACATCTCTAAGCCTTAGTTTCATCATCTACAAAAATGAGGAAATGAGTACCTACCTACCTCATTTGGGTTATTATAAAAGTCAAATGAGATAATGTTTCATAGTAAGGATTCATTAAGTGTTGACTATTATAAAAGGAATCTCAAACAAGAGACAAACTAAACAAATTTGCACTGAGAGGGAGACAGATGGTAATTCTAGATTGGAATCAGTTCTAGAGGCCCCAGCCGCAGCTATTCGTGGATCTTTACTCCTGTGCTTAACAGGTTAATGCTGCTCAGCTGCACTGCATGTCTGCTTCTCCCCACTTCACAGTCAGCTTCCAGGTCTTTGCTTTACATTCTGGCTCCTGGCAGAGAATACTAGGTTAGCCTGATTCATAAGTAGGACAATGGGGGAGCCATAAGTTGTTTGCTGTTGGGACAGATGCTCTCCCCTTGGTCTAATTATTAATAAGGGTTAATTTACAAGGACAAAATATATCAACTAACCACCCCCTCAGCAATGTTGGAGATGAAGTGATACTTTTTAAAACGTATTAGATGGGTGGGCTCTACAAACATGCATGCTTGCATGCCATGTCTGCACCCTTCTTAAATGTTCCTGCAGCACGACCTGTCTATCACACAATACATGAAGCATTAAACACGCAATATCTCAAGCTAGAAGCCTAGGAGTCATTTCTGACGGCTTCCTTTACCTCTGTCCAAACCTTCAATGAGTCCTTTTGACTCAGTTTTAAGGATATACTCATATTTTATCTCAAATTCATCCACTTTTTTGCCATGACTTTAGCTCAGGCCTGTTTTCTACTTAATACGACAGATTCCTAACTGATCTCCATACCTACCTCCACTCTTTCTTGAACTCCATTCCATTCTCTACACGGTAGCCAAAAATAATAATTTTAGGAAGAAATTGAATTATTTCATTCCTCTGCTTACAATCCTTCAGTGGCTTATAGTTGCACTTAGACTAAAAATCTAAACTCTGTGTGTGGCCTAAGAGGATCAACATGGTCTCCTGTCCCTGCAACTGCATTTCATGCCACTCTCACAGATCAAATTGCTCGGGTGCTGTGGCTCTACTGGTCTTTTCTCAGGCCTTAGCTGTTTTGCACACGAAATTCCCTTTACCTAGAATGTCTCCCCATACTATGACAGCGGGGAGGACAGAGGGAATATAGAATTCAGCACTGTTAGTTTCTGCAAAATATTATATCAGGTTTGCTTTAATTACGTGGTAATGCCTCTGAGAAGAAAGGTAATTACATGATAACTTATGTTACTGCTCCCATATTATCTCTTAATAACTGTATAATTAACTTGTCACTACTATAACAGAGGGTAGTTTGATATTACTCAAGTATAAAGAACATTGATAACTTAAATGAATGAGATGGGGTGGGGCGAAGGATGGAGACAGTCAGGAAATTATAGTGTTTTAGCAATCAAGAATGCAACTGATTCATTAGATCATTGACCCAGCACTCCAGGATCTGAGCCAAAGCTGTGGAGGACACCAGCAGTCTGAGATGAATCATGTAGCTTTCTGAAGACAACAAACATAAAATAAATAACTTTACCAAATAGTGGATTACATAAGTGAGGTGGGGATATAATGCATATACTTTTATTTTTTTAATTATATTTTACTGATTACACTATTACAGTTGTCCTGATTTTTTCTCTTTTGCCCCTCTCCAGCCAAACCCCCCACTCCTTCAGGCAGTCCCCCCACCACTACCATTGTTCATGTCCATGGTCATGTGTATAAGTTCTTTGGCTACTCCATTTGCTATACTATACTTTACATCCCCATGGCTATTCTGTAACTGCCTACTTGTACTTCTTAATTCCCTCACCTCTTTACCCTCCCCTACCCCCATCTGGCAACCTTCAGGTAACTGACTTCATTTCTCTTTATTTTAAGAGTTTCTCTTTATCTTTAACCTTTAGCTTTTTAATAATGATGTGTCTTAGAGTTGACTTCCAGCCAAGATGGAGGCGTAGGTAGACACACTGTGCCTCCCCACACAACCAAAAGAAGGACAACAGCAATTTAGGAAAAAAATAACAACCAGAACTGACAGAAAATTGAACTGTACAGAAGTCTGACAACCAAGAAGTTAAAATAGGCACAGTCATCCAGACCAGTAGGAGGGGTGGGGTAGATCAGCCAGGCAGAGAGGGGTTGCAGCAAAAAAAACAGTGGCTGGCAGACCCCAGGCACAGGGTGCCCAGACCCAGTGAGGCGGAGGATTGTGGAGTGGAATACGGAGCGCAAGGTGGCTGGCAGATCAGGTGGTCCCACAGTCGCGCACAGATAAACCAGGCTAAACTGGGGAGTGAGACATACCATGCAAACCAGGTTCCCAGCACGGGGAAATAAAGCCTCAAAACACTGATTGAAAATACCTGTGGGGGTTGAGATGCTGGGAGAGACTTCCAACCTCACAGGAGAGTTCCTTGGAGAGACCCACAGGGTCCTAAAAGGTTCACAAGCCCACCCACCAGGGAATCAGCACAGGAAGGGCCCAGTTTGCTTGGGAGAAGCGGGGAAAGTGACTGAAATCCAACAGAGAGCAGAGCAAGCACCATTGTTCCCTCTTGGACCCTGCCCCCACATACAGCGTCACAACCCAGTGACTGGGTTGCCCCACCCTGGTGAACACCTAAGGCTCCACCCCTCACTAACAGGTATGTCAAGACAAAAAAAAAAAAATGGCCCAAACAGAAGAACAGATCAAAGCTCCAGAAAAAATACAACTAAGTGACAAAGAGCCAACCTATCAGATGCACAGTTCAAAGCACTGGTGATCAGGATGCTCATGGAATTGGTTGATTTTGGTCGCAAATTAGATGAAAAAATGAAGGCTACTCTAAGTGAAATGAAGAAAAATGCACAGGGAACCAGTAGTGATGAGAAAAAAACTAGGACTCAAATCAATGGAGTGGTCCAGAAGGAAGAAAGAAACAACCAAACAGAAATGAAGGAAGAAACAAGAATTCAATAAAATGAGGAGAGGCTTAGGAACTTCCAGGACATCTTTAAACATCCCAACATCCGAATTATAGGGGTACCAGAGTGGGAAGAGGAAGAGCAACAAGTGGAAAACTTATTTGAACAAATAATAAAGGAGAACCTCCCCAATCTGGCAAAGGAAATAGACTTCCAGGAAATCCAGGAAGCTCAGAGATTCCCAAAGAAGTTGGACTCAAGGAGGAACACACTAAGGCACATCATAATTACATTAGCCAAGATTAAAATGAAGGAGAGAATTCTAGAAGCAGCAAGGGATAAGGGCACAGTCACCTACAAAGCAGTTCCCATCAGACTGTCAGCTGATTTCTCAAAAAAGACCTTCCAGGCAAAAAGGGGTTGGAAAGAAATATTCCAAGTCATGAAAGTCAAGGACCTACATCCAAGACTGCTCTATCCAGCAAAGCTTTCATTTAGAATGGAAGGGCAGATAAAGTGCTTCTCAGATAAGGTCAAGTTAAAGGAGTTCCTCACCACCAAGCCCTCATTATATGAAATGTTAAAGGGACTTATCTAAGAAAAAAGAAGATTAAAACCGTGTATAGTAAAATGATAGCAAACTCACAATTATTAACAACTGCACCTCTAAAACAAAAACAAACTAACCAAACAAGTAAAACAGGAGCAGAACCATAGGAATGCAGATCACATGGAGGGTTAGCAACAGGGGAATGGGAGGAGAAGAGAGGGGGAAAAGGTACAGAGAATAAGTAGCATAGATGGTAGGTAGAAAATAGACAGGTAGGGCAAGAATAGTATGGGGGAAAGTAGTAGCTAAAGAACTTATGACACATGGACATGAACTAAAGGGGGGAATGTGGGTGGGGAGGGGGTATGCAGGGTGGAGGGGAATGAAGGGGGAAAATGGGACAACTGTAATAGCATAATCAATAAAATATATTAAATAATAATAATGATGATGTGTCTTAGAGTGGGCCTCTTTGCATCCATGATAATTGGGACTCTATGTGCTTCCTGGATTTGCATGTCTATCTCCTTCACAAATTAGGGAAGTTTTCTTTCACTATTTTTTCAGATAGATTTCCAATTTCTTGCTCTTTCTCTTCTCCTTCTGGCACCCCCGTGAGGCAAATGTTGGACCTCTAAAGGTGCTTATATCCTCATTTTTTCTTCTTGGTGTTCTATGTGGTTGTTTTTTCTGCTTCCTTATGTTTCAAATCAGTGATTTGATTCTTGGCTTCATCCACTTTACTGTTGTTTCCCTGGAAATTGTTCTTTATTTCAATTAGTGTATCCTTCATTTCTGACTGGGTCTTTTTTATGCTGTTGAGGTCCTCACTAAGTTCCTTGAGCTTCCTTATAACAGTGTTTTGAACTCTGCCTCATAAATTGCTTATCTCCATTTCATTTAACTATTTTTCTAGAGTTTTCATCTGTTCTTTCATTTGAGCCATGTTTCTTTGTCTCTTTGTTTTGGCAGCCTCCCTGTGTTTGTTTCTGTGTATTAGGTAGAGCTGCTTTGACTCTGTGTCTTGGTAGTGTGGTCTAAGGTAGTAGGTGTCCTACAGGGGCCAGTGGCACAGCCTCCCCTATCACTCAGGCTGAGTACTCAAGGTGTGCCCATTGTGTGAGCTGAGTACACCCACCTCTTGTAGTTGAGCCTTAGTTGGTGCTGGAGGATCAATTGGAGGGATTTACTCTGGCCAGTCACCTTCAAGGATTGGGTGTGACCTCTTTCCACCAGCCTCTACCCTCCGTGGAGGATTAGCTGGTGGGGGCAGGGTGGTGGTACTCCACCACCTGTGGTCTGTAGCTCTCCACTGGATGTGTTAACCCTGAGGTTTCCCAGGTGGTGCAGGCCAAGATCAGCCCCCACCTATGTTTTGCCCATGGGGCACCCTGACTGAACTGTAAAGCAATCTGAGATGGCTGCTACTTTTGCTGGGTTTGGAGATTCCCAGGTGAAGCCAAGCTGTGAATCTAAGCTGGCTGCTGCTAGGGCTCACTGAAGCCAGCTTTTGCTTGTTTGATAGGATTTAGGAGCCAAGACCTGCTATTCTTATGGAAAAACAGCTTGGTGGTCCTGTAAATTGGGAGGGGTAGGGCTTCTGTGGATCTCCAAGGTGGGTCACACAGGGTTAGCCAGGTTGATGGAATCTCAGAGATGGCACCAGCCTACCAGCTCTGCCAAACTGTTTTCCAAAGTGGCTGTACATTTTGCATTTCCATCAGCAGTGAATGAGAGCTCCTGGTGCTGCACATCCTCACCACACAGGCCGGATGTCCAAGCTCAAGATAGTAGTAAACTGATATGGGAAGGTTTAGCAAAGGGACGATGGCCTCTGCTTGCCTTGATACCAGACACTTTAGTCTCTCCCTGTGTATGTACCACTGGTTCCCTTCAAGCTGCCACCCCCATACTGGAGTTCAGGAAGAGCAAGTTTGAGTAGGTGAGTCCGTGTATGGGTTACCCCAGATGAACTACTTAGGGCTCCAGTAGCCTCCTCCACTGACTCAATCCCCGCTGGTTTTCACAGCCAGAATTTGTGGGGACTTATCTTCCTGGCAGTGGAATCCTGGAATTGGAGGCCTTGTGTGGGTCTGGGACTCCTCGCTCCTGAGATAGACCTCCTGAATTCTTATCCATGTGAGTGTGGGGCCAGCCCATTCTGCATCCACACCCCTCCTACCACCTGGATGGCTGTGGTTTCTGCAATTCTGTACTTGTCAGACTTCCATTCAACTCAATTCCATGATGGTCAGATTTCCATTCAGCTTGATTTCTGACATTCCTGAGTGATGGTTGTTCTATATTTTAGTTGTAATTTTGATATAGTTATGCAAAGAGGTGAGCCATGTCTGCCTATGTTGCCATCTTGACTGGAAGCCAATGTATATACTTTTAAACACTTTGTTTTGTTTGGGGAATTTTCTCTTTTAAGTAAATATTAAGATTTTTTAAAAATATATTTTATTGATTATGCTATTACAGTTGTCCCATTCCCCACCTTCATTCCCCTCCACCCTGCACACCCCCTCCCACCCACATTCCGCCACTGTAGTTCATGTCCATGTGTCATAAGTTCTTTAGCTTCTACATTTCCCACACTATTCTTGCCCTTCCCGTCTATTTTCTGCCCACCGTCTATGCTACTTATTTTCTGTACCCTTTCCCACTCTCTCCTCCTCCCACTCCCCTGTTGCTAACCCTCCATGTGATCATTCTCCATTTCTGTGTTTCTGCTCCAATTCTAGCTGTTTGCTTAGTTTGCTTTTGTTTGGGGTGTGGTTGTTAATATCAGTGAGTCTGCTGTCTTTTTACTGTCATATTTTTTATCTTCTTTTTCTTAGATAAGTCCCTTTAACATTTCCTATAATAAGGGCTTGGTGATGATGAACTCCTTTAACTTGACCTTATCTGAGAAGCACTTTATCTTCCTTTTCATTCTAAATGAAAGCTTCACTGGATAGAGCAGTCTTGGATGTAGGTCCTTGACTTTCATGACTTGGAATACTTCTTTCCAGCCCCTTCTTGCCTGTAAGGTCTCTTTTGAGAAATCAGCTGACAGTCTGATGGAAACTCCTTTGTAGGTGACCATCCCCTTATCCCTTGCTGCTTCTAGAATTCTCTCCTTCATTTTAATCTTGGCTAATGTAATTATGATGTGCCTTAGTGTGTTCCTCCTTGAGTCCAACTTCTTTGGGAATCTCTGAGCTTCCTGGACTTCCTAGAAGTCTATTTCCTTTGCCAGATTGGGCAAGTTCTCCCTTATTATTTGTTCAAATAAGTTTTCCACTTGTTGCTCTTCCTCTTCCCACTCTGGTACCCCTATAATTCGGATGTTGGGATGTTTAAAGATGTCCTGAAGGTTCCTAAGCCTCTCCTCATTTTATTGAATTCTTGTTTCTTCATTCTTTTCTGTTTGATTGTTTCTTTCTTCCTTCTGGTCCACTCCATTGATTTGATTTCCAGTTTTCTTTCCATCACTATTGGTTCCCTGTGCGTTTTTCTTCATTTCACTTAGAGCAGCCTTCATTTTTTCATCTAATTTGCAACCAAAATCAACCAATTCTGTGAGCTTCCTAATCACCAGTGCTTTGAACTGTGCATCTGATAGGTTGGCTATCTCTTGGTCACTTAGATGAATCAGCTCCGGGGCTTTGATCTGTTCTCTCATTTGAGCCATTTTTGGTTTTGGGTTTTTTTGTTTGTTTGTTTTTGGGTTTTGGGGGGTTTTTTTGGTCTGTTCACAGCTGTTATGTAGTGAGGGGTGGAGCCTTAGGTGTTCACCAGGGCGGGGCAATCCAGTCGCTGGTTTGTGATGCTGGATGTGGGCGCAGGGTCTGAGAGGGAACAATGGCGCTTGCTCCACTGTCTCTCAGATTCCAGTCCCTTCTGCCACTTTACCCAAGCAAACTGGGCTCTTCTGGTGCCGATTTCCGTGTGGGTGCACTTGTGTATGTTCTAGGACCCTGTGGGTCTCTCTAACGATCTCTCCTGTGAGGCTGGGATTCTCTCCTGGCACCTCAACTCCCACAAGTGTTTTCAATTGGTGCTTTTAGGCTCTATTTCCTGGCGCTGGGGCCCTGCGTCACCCAGTCTGTTCTGCTGCCCGTTCTCACCTGGTTTATCTGCACACAAATGTGTGACCATGGTCATCCGCCCTGTGCACCTCACTTGGTCCACTGGCTGCCTCCCCACACTTGGCAACCACCGTTCATACGCCTGGGATGTGCCAACCACCACCTGTGCACCCAGGACCACCAGCCACCACTCCTTCCTGCCTCCACCCTTCTCTGCCAGCTGCAGACTCCACCCCTCTTACAGGTCTGGGTGAATCGTTCTAGGACTTCCGTACATTTCAATTTTCTATCTGTTCTGGTTGGTTTTTTGGGGTTCTATATTTTTGTTGTCCTTAATCTTGGTTGTGAGAGGAGGCACAGTGTGTCCACCTATGCCTCCATATTGGCCAGAAGTCATATTTAAAAAAAAAAAAATGGGGCCTGGGTTGCTGAGTCAGTAAGAGCATCACACGAATTCACCACCATTTGATCCCTGGTCAGGGCACACACAAGAATCAACCAGTGTGTGCATAAAGTGGAACAACACATCAATGTGTGTCTCTCTCTCTCTCTCTGTGTCTCTCTCTCTCTCTCTCTCTCTCTCTCTCTCAAAAATCAGTTTAAAAAATTGAAAAACTATTCTTTCAACCATATCAGTTTACTACTATCTTGAGCTTGGACATGTGGCCTGTGTGGTGAGGATGTGCAGCACCAGGAGCTCTCACTCACTGCTGATGGAAATGCAAAATGTACAGCCGCTTTAGAAGACAGTTTGGCAGTTTCTTAGAAAACACACTTTTACCATATATGATCCAGCAATCATGCTCTGTGTTGCCCAAATGAGTTGAAAACTTATACCCACATAAAATCCTGCACACAAATGTTTATAGTAGCTTTCCATAATTGACAAAACTTGAAAGCAGCCAGGATGTCTTTCAATGGGTTACTGGATAAATAGGCTGTGGTACATTCATGCAATGAAATATTATTCAGCAATAAAAAGAAATGAGCTACCAAGCCATGCAAATACATGGCAGAAGCTTAAACACATAGTGCTAAATCAAAGAAGCTGATCTGAAAAGGCTGTGTACTGTATGATTCCAACTATATGACATTCTGGAAAAGGCAAAAGTATGGAGACAGTAAAAATATCTGTGGTTGTCAAAGGCTCAGGGTGGGAGGTAGGGATGCATAGGTGGAGTACAGGAGAGCTTAAGGGCAGTGAAACTATTCTGTATGAAGTTGGAATGGTAGATAACAGATAACTACACTAAATCTTCAAATCCTATACAAGGGAGAGCTCAAAAAAAAAAACAGGGGTTATCTTCTGAAGGGTGGGCCCCTTGAAGTACAGGGTTCCCCCGCTAGGTGAGTGTTCTAGGAACCCATCTGTCTGTACCAGCTGGTGTTGTGAGAGGCGGTGTTCAGCTTCAGCGAATATTTTTTTGAAGACTGTTCAACGTGTTTGCCCATTTCATGATGGGTGATTTACAAGCGCACCTGCCCACACATCACTGAGAATTCAGCAGTTTTTGACCATAAACTCAGGGGGAAACATTTTGCCAATGTGGAAGAGGTGAAACAAAAAATGACAGAAGCACTAGAGACCTCAAAATTGATGAGTTCAAAAATTGTTTTGGGCAATGGGAAAAAATGTCCCAATAGGTGATTGCATCAAATGGAGAACACTTTGAAGGTGACTAAAGTTTAAACATGTAAGAATAAATATACAAGGAATAAATTCCATTTCTTTGCTTCCCCGTTGTATAATGAACAACACAAAGAATGAACCTTGATGTGAACAGTAGACTTTAGTTGTTAACAGTGAATCAGTATTGGCCCTGGCCAGGTGGTTCAGTTGGTTGGAGAATCAGTTGGTACACCAAAAGTCTGTGGGTTCGATTCCCAGTCACAGCATATACCTAGGTTGCAGGTTCAATCCACAATCACGGCATGTACAGAAGGCAACTCATAGATGTCTTCTCTCTCTCTCAAAATATCCTCAGGTGGGAATTTTTTTGTATTATATACATCTTTTAAAAAATGTATATTTAAAAAAAATGAGTCAATATTGGCTCACCAACTGTATCAAATGTACCACACTAACAGTACATTTGTTAATGTAAGATGTTAATGATAGAGGAAACAGGGATAGTGGGGAGAGAGGATATAAGGGAACTCAGTACTTCCTGCTCACTTTTTCTGTAAGCCTAAAGTTACTCCAAAAAATAGTCTCTTAATTTTTAAAAAGTCAAAGTGGAAAAACCCTTCTTCAACCCATCTCATTTCACCAATATCTTTGGTTTGTGTGGGTGCCCCGTTTCCCAACTTCACAGTGCCCTAAGGTGCTATGGCTTAGACCTGTGTCCTATAGCCAGTGACCTCACAGTTCACACCAAAAAGTTTGTTTTCACTGATAACACATAATAGGCACTCTAAGTACAGTGATCCTTTTTGCTTAATCCTGTCAGGAATTATCCCAGCAATCTCTGCTAGGAAAGCATTGGTCCTTGAATTTTCATTTCAAAAGATGCAGACTGATTTATTTGGTATGTACCTTTCATAGACAAATACTTCATTTGGGGAAGACTGACTGATGTTCCCTCAGAGACTTCCTAAGATGCCTCTTCTAATACTGCCTGTGTTTCCCTGGGCCTAAGAGTAGAAAAAATAGTGATCTTTATATCCTTGAGGAATCTTTGAAAGAAGACTGACTGACCAATTTCAGTGTACTTACACTGATACTTATACTGATTTTACTTGGAGGAGAGCTCTGTTCCCAAGTGGTTACAATTATTAATGAACTCTAACGGCATGAGTGGAAAACTATTAGAACAAACGTCACTTAGATGATATTCTGAAATGAATTATTCTTAACCATTTTAGGATTTTATTACTTATTTTTAGAGAGGGGAAGGGAGGGAGAAAGAGAGGGAATGAAACATCAATGTGTGGTTGCCTCTGACATGCCTCCCCCTCCACAGGGGACCTGGCCCACAACCTAGGCATATGCCCTAGACTGGGAATTGAACTGGCGACCCTTTGGTTCACAGTTGGGCACTCAATCCACTGAGCCACACCAGCCATGGTGTATTTATTTGTTTTTAGACAGAAGGGAAAGGAGGGAGAGAGGGAAAGAAACATCAGTATGTGGTTGCCTCTTGCACACCCCATACTGGGAACCTGGCCCGCAACCCAGGCATGTGCCCTGACTGGGAATCGAACTGGCAACCTTTGGTTTGCAGGCTGGCACTCAATTCACTGAGCCACACTAGCCAGGGCCCATTTTATTCTTTAAAATAATGTTTATTGACCTTTTTATTATAAAAGTAAACTGCTTATTTTAGAATATTTAGGAGATGAAGATAGTAAACAGAAAATGAAAATCATCTCTGAAATTTGGAAATGATAATATAGTCTTTTTAGACACACACAAAATTTTTGCTTTTTTACTATTTTGAATAAACATGTTTCTGTAAGTCTACAATTATTTCAAAATAAACTGTTTAATAGGAACAGGATGATTACTTAATATGGTAGTGGGACAAAAATGCAACTCTCTGGGAAAAATGAAGGTTAGTCACTAACAATCATACTCAATTCCCAGATGGAGTAAAGAGTTAAATGACCATAAATGAACTAAAAAAATAACATATAGGCTAATATTTATCTGATCTCATGGTATTGAAGACCTTTACATTTCTCAGTCTAAATTCAATGGAAAAAATATTTTTTAAAAGATAAATATATCTATATATAACAGTAAAATAAAAGGCAGATGACATAAGGTGACATATTTGTAATATACATAGTAGACAAATGGAATATCCCAAATGGAAAACAAGGTAAAAGTTGTTCAACAAACACTTTATAAAAAGAAGAAATACAAATAGCTAGGAGGCACGTGAACAAAAGGTTTTCAACCTCCCTAATAAACAAAATAATATTTTAAAAGATTTTGCCTTCCACTTTTCAAATTTTCAAACAATTTTTATAGCAAGTATGCTATTGGGAGTGTACATTAATAAGATAGATCTCTTGAAAGGAAGCTTGGGTCCTGACTGGATAGCTGAGTTGATTAGAACATTGTTCTGATACACCAGAGTTGCAGGTTTGATCCCCTGTCAGGGCACATATAAGAATCAACAAATGAATGTAAATAGGTTGAACAACAAATTGATGTTTCTCTCTCTCTCTCTCTGCCTCTCTAAAAAAAGAAGAAAAAGAAGCTTAGCAATATGGATGTGAAGCTTTAAAAATTATTAATTACCTTTAAGGAAATTTACCCTAAGGAAATATGTGCGATGATTAATGTTATAAGAAGGTTATAAAGATATTCATCACAGTGTTATATAAAGTAGTAAAAAACAGAAACCACCTAAATTTCTAATAATAGGATTGAGTAAATTATTCTGTATCCACATTTTAAAAGCATAGTCTCTGAGAATATTTAAAGATACAGGAAATTGTAATATACTTTTTTAAGACTTTAATTTTGTTTTAATTGTATTTATTTTAATTGTAAGTCTGTCTTCATTTATTTTTGGAGAAGAGGGGAATGAGGGGGAAAGAAAGGGAGAGAAACATCAGTTGTTTGCCTCTTGCATGCACCCCAACCAAAACTGAGCCGGCAAACTAGGCAGCGCCCTGGCCTGGAATGGAACCAGCAACTTTTCTCTTTGTAGAATGATGTCCAACCAACAGAACCGCACCAGTCAGGGCCCTAATATACTTTTTATTGTAGAAATAATATCTGCTAGCAGTAGAAAATACAACAGTACAAAAAGGATATATGTAGTAGAAGTAGTATATGTATAATGTATAATGAATAATAAACATTGCTCCCGCCCCAATCCTCTAGGTCCTCTCCCTGAAGAGCTTTGGTTGCTAGTTTCTGTTGAATTCATCCAGAAATACCCTGCGCCTGTACAAGTTTGTGAATATCTGTGTATCCTAGTTTTTTATAAAGTGAGAGTATACTGTGCTTACTGTTCTATATCCTTGATTTCTCCTTTTACTCTTATTTTGGAGATTGTTTTATAGTAGCACATAAAGATCTGCCTCATTTCGGTTAACTGCTCTACATTATTCCATTGCAGGGATTTAACTGGGTCCCCTCTTCAAGTTGTTGGAGGTTTTTTTACCATAAATTATATAACCTTTGCAAGGAGAAATGTAGCAGACATTACCTTAAACAAGTGATCAAACTTAGCATCACCCAGGACAGGACAGACCAACACCATGTACCCCCGAGGATACCCTCAGGACACAGCATCACTTCTGTGACACTCCCTCCAAAATTGTTAAACCTGAATTAATCATGAGGAAACATCAGACAAAGTCAAATTGAGGGACATTATACAAAACAACTTATAGGACTATTTAAAAATGCCAGAGTCTTGAAATGCTGAAGAGGCAGGGGGACTTTTCTAGAGTAAAGAAGGCTAAAGGAACATGACAACTGAATGGAACCTGGATTAGATTCCAGAGCAGAAAAAAATTAATCTGGAAGGGCTATTACTGGGACAATTGGGGATATTTTAATATAGACTGTGTATTAGATAATACTAGAGTACTAACATTTTACTGTTGTTTTTTTTTTTACATATAATACTACAGTGAAATCCTCATGTCTCTGCCTTTGTGCACATATACGCATATATGTGGCTTAGAGGTCATTTCCGTTTCTTAGAAGTAGAGTTGCTGGGCGAAATGCCATGCAAAAAGAGTGCTAATTTACACTCCAGTGTATAAGAATGTTCATTTTTTTTGATAATACAGTATATTAAGTATTTTTATCTTTACTAATCTCTTAAGTGAAAAATGGTGACATATTTAGATATTATTAAATGAGAAAAGCAGGCTGTAAGACAATACCTACATATGATGTTGAGATATGCATATGAGTATATACACGTATACTGTATGTACACAGAGAAAACACACATATATACACATGTGTGCACACATGTATATGCATATGTTCTACATTTATATGAAGTCTGGAAGAATGTACAGAGAAGTGTTAAATATGTTTTTTTCTAATTCTTTAAAAATTTGAAATGACTTGTTTTGTAAATATAGAATACTGTGTAGAAGGTGTAACCAAATGCAAATAATAAAATGAGCATGCCTTTAATTGCAACCCATGAGAAGTAGAACATTTACCAATGCCTTTGAAGCTCCTTACCGTAAAGCCCTGTACACCCCACCCCAGTTGGATCCCCCAACCCCAGCTGTAACTATTTCCCAATTCTCTTCTTACACTCTTTTAAATTTACCACATAGTTATATATCCATAAACAATGTGAGAACTCACTCAGGCTCACATATATAGCTATAATCTATTCAGTTCCATTGAAGGAATATGCTAGAATTAATCCATTTTGCAGTGATGGACAGTTGAGTTGTTTCTAGCTTTTTGCTATTATTATCAATGTGGCTATAAACAATCTTACACATGTGTCCTAGTGGGGCTGGAGTTTTTCTAGGATGTAAACCTAGTTGTGGAAAATGCTTGGTCAACTTTACTAGGTAAAGTCAAGTCATTTACCTGATTCTTGTACCAATGTAAACCCCTGTCCACTCTGTATAAAGCTAACATGGCACCCTCATCATCAGGTGGCACTGCCAGACTTAAATATTTGCTAATCCAGTGGATTTATAGTAGAGTCCCTTTTTGGTTTTAATTTGTAGTCTCCTTCATTAATGAGATGAGCATCTTGTGTTTTCCTTTTGAAATGCCTGTTCAAGATGTTTGCCTATTTTTCTGTTGGGCTGTTTTCTTAACTTATAGAATATCTTTATATATTCTGGAGACTCATCTTTTATAAATATCAGTATAAGTACAGTGAAGTCACTCTTCATAGAGGATTTCTCAAGGATGTGAAGATCTTCACTACTTTTTCTACTCTTGGTATCCAGAAAAAAAAGTTGATTTGTTTTTATCCTCCTCCCTTAAAAAGATATCTTTTGAGGAACCAAAGTTTTTAATTTATTACATTTTAATTTTTTAATCTTTAACTTTATAAGTTGTATTTTTCCTATCTTATTTAAGAAAACTTCATACCTCTGCCACATTAACATATTCTTTATTTTCTTCCAAAGGCCTTACAGTTTTGCCATCCTCATTTAATTCCTTGTTACATCCGAAATTTTATTTTTAATATGGAATGAGGTCATTTTATTTTTTCAAGCCAAAGCTAATTACCTAAACACTATATTCTAAGTAAGCATCCTTCCCCTCTGGATGCACAGTGCTAACTCTGTTGTAACTGAGTTTTCCACATTTGTATAGATACATTTTGTGACTCTTCTTTTCCTTTTTTTTAAAATCTATATCTGTCTATCTATATCTATGCCAGTACCACACTGTGTTGTGTTATAATGTGTTGAATCTGGTAAGGCAAGTCTTTCCTACGTTGTTTTTCTTAGTTAGAAGTGTTTGACTATTCTTGATCCTTTATTTTTTACACACATTTTAGATCAACCTGCCAAATTCCCCAAAATCTTGTTGAGACTTTGATTGAACTTCATTAATGAAATCTTTTTATCCAAGAACTGGGCATATATCTATTTTTTAGATCCTTTAGAAAGTCTTTCAATAAAGGTTTATTATTCTCTTCATCACTGGCATAACTTGTGTGTTTTTTTTAATCTTTTTCAAATTACTTTCCTTTAAGTGTTGCTGTTATACATGTGTATATATAAAAAATATATATGTGCATAATTTTGTATATTTCTCTTGTATCCAACCATCTTTCCAAACTCTGAAGTCCAACAATGAATAGATTCTTTGGAGTTTTCTATATGCAATCATCTTAGCTAAAAATAATGACAAACTTTCATCTTCCCCTACATTTCTTAATTTTGTTTTACATTAATCTCAGTGCCCTTGTTAGGATCTCCATGCTATGTTAAATATCATCAATTATTTTTGTAATGGGACTGTGTGTGTTTTATTTCTTAATTCTACTGTTTTTAAAACTTCTAATACAATTATTAAGTATTTCTTTTACAATAAGAAGAAAACTGTTTCCTTGCTCTCTTAAACACAAACTAAACAGGCTCGTAGTGAAGACCTGACAGGTCATTGTGGGTGTCATACGCATGACTGTGAAGCTGCTGTTGCTTCAGGTCTTGTATGTGACATGTTACTCTATTTCACAGTGTTACTTTTCTCTCACCTTTAAATTATCCATTTTCAATACATATACATTTATATATGTCGCTAGGTAAACAAAGTACTATACTACCTAAATGTGTAATGACTTAAATTTAGTACAAAATGAGGGTTTAAAAGCCATATGTATACATTTATTTATTCCAAAGATGCTTTAAAATGTTTGACTCTACATATGCATATGAGATGTACTGTATATTAAAGTTCTTTGGAGACTGCATAAGAAATAAAGTCTTAGTCATTGGTATATACTTGTGGCAGTATCATTGAGGGAGCAATTTGAATACAGCAAGATGCTAACACTTGTAAAAAATGAATTATTAAAACTTCATTCAATGTGGAACAGCTTTCTTATTTGTCATCCTTTTTGCTGTGAATATTGAATGCACCATAATGGAGCCTACTGGGTTTTTAGTTCCAGCCACCATGCAAACTATTCATGAAGGAACTAGATGTGGAAAAGAAAAAAATTGACTTACAGGCTTTGTTCATTTCCTTCTAAAATATCCCTTACTCTTAAATGTCTCCATTAAGACTTCTATACCTACTGACAGAATTTCTCAATTCTCTGTAAATGACGCTAAGAAGATTCTAGGCATTATATCTCTTCTGCAGTACTGTGTGGAATAGACAACTTAAGTTAGAAAATCACATTGCCTTCTGCCCACACCAGCCATTCCATCTCTGTGTGCTCTGAGGGAGCTAGCTTAGCACTTCCTCCTCTTCTCTGCACAGTTTAAATATATGTTTCAGGACTCATGCCAAACACTCGATTTAGTTATGCTAAAACCAACCACTCTCTTTAACATCAGTGAAAGTCCAAGTGAAATTAACAAGAAGATAATAAGCCCCCACATACAGTGTCACAACTCTGAGACTGGGTTGCCCCACCCTGGTGAACACCTAAGGCTCTGCCTCTCATACGTAGCAGGCGGGACCAGACCAAAAAAAAAGAAAGGAAAGAAAATGGCTCAAATGAAAGAACAAATCAAACCACCAGAGCTAATACTTTTAAGCAACCAAGAGATAGCCAGCCTATCAGATGCACAGTTCAAAGCACTGGTGATCAGGATGCTCACAGAATTGGTTGATTTTGGTCGCAAATTAGATGAACAAATGAAGGCTACACTAAGTGAAATGAAGGAAAATGCACAGGGAACCAATACTGATGGGAAGAAAACTAGGACTCAAATCAATGGAGTGGACCAGAAGGAAGAAAGAAACAACCAAACAGAAATGAAGGAAGAAACAAGAATTCAAAAAAATGAGGAGAGGCTTAGGAACCTCCAGGACATCTTTAAACGTTCCAACATCCAAATTATAGGGGTACCAGAGGGGGAAGAGGCAGAGCAACAAGTGGAAAACTTATTTGAACAAATAATAAAGGAGAACTTCCCCAGTCCAGCAAAGGAAATAGACTTCCAGGAAGTCCAGGAAGCTCAGAGAGTCCCAAAGAAGGTGGACCCAAGGAGGAACACACCAAGGCACATCATAATTATATTACCCAAGATTAAAATGAAGGAGAGAATTCTAAAAGCAGCTAGAGATAAGGGGACAGTCACTTACAAAGGAGTTCCCATCAGACTGTCAGCTGATTTCTCAAAAGAGACCTTCCAGGCAAGAAGGGGCTGGAAAGAAGTATTCCAAGTCATGAAAGTCAAGGACCTACATCCAAGATCATTCTGTCCAGCGAAGCTGTCATTTAGAATGGAAGGGAAGATAAAATGCTTTCAGCTAAGGTCAAGTTAGAGGAGTTCATCATCACCAAGCCCTTATTACATAAAATGTTAAAGGGTCTTATTAAGAAAAAGAAGATAAAAAATATGACAGTAAAAAGACAGCAAACTCACTGATATTAACAACTACACCTAAAACAAAAGCAAACTAAGACAACAAGTAGACCAGGAGCAGAAACACAGAAATGGAGATCACATGGAGGGTTATCAACAGGGGAGTGGGAGGAAGAGAGACAGGGAAAAGTTACAGAGAATAAGTAGCATAGATGGTGGGTAGAAAATAGACAGGGGAAGGGTAAGAATAGTATGGAAAATGTAGAAGCTACAGAACTTATGACACATGGACATGAACTAAAGGGGGGAATGTGGGTGGGAGGGGGTGTGCATGGTGGAGGGGAATGAAGGGGGGGAATGGGACAACTGCAATAACATAATAAAATATATTTTAAAAAGGTAATAAGATGTACAGATTGTTAATGGACAGAGGTTTATTCTGAGAGTTCTAGATCTGTAATTGTTCCAAGATTCAGAGCCAGCCAGCACAAGCCCCAGGAACCAAATGGAGCATCTGTGAGAAGCCTTCACCCACCCTATGCCTCAACAGCTGGAGACCTAAGGTCCATGGCACGGCCTAACGTTGGGAAAAGTCTGAGAGGCCCTGGGATAAGCCCATCTGTGAAAGGATCAGAGAGGAGTTAGAGGTCACAGAGAGAAGGAACCTAGGTGGAAAGGCAACAACGACTGCTCAGCATATGAGCTCCTGATTTGAGAACCTGCGTCGATATTTCTTGCTCTCCATTGTTATGCCTCCTGTTCTCTTGGCCATGTTGAAAGGCATATATGCAGTGCTTTACCCTTCATTTTCAAGATGTACTGACAAGTACCATAAGGTAATGAATGGTACCAGCAAAAACATCTAAATGATGTTTTCACATTAAGCACACATGCCAAGTTAGTTATTTTAAGATTTTGCTTCTTGAATTCTTGGTAGACCCAAAATTTTTACTAAAAGAGAGCAAACTTGTTAAAAATGTATATATATCTGAGCCATATTTACTTCCTATTGTGTTTGTTGGCCATGCTGTTTATAATTCACCATTCAGCAACTAAAATCTGAATAAACACTTTGTTTATACTTGCTGACACAGTATTTGTACATATTAATAACATAGTTATTATTGGTATTTTTTCTTACCTAAAAAAAATACTTTTTTGGAATAGCATCCTAAAAATGCAAAGAACTTTTAAAAATGGGTAGCAGACCAAAAATTCCATTTTAAAAAAAGTAAAAGATAACAAAAATTCACAGAAAGGGATTTGTTCTTAAACATATAAAAAGATGATCAGTCTCACTCATAATAAGAGAAATGCAAATTAAAATTACACTGAGATAACATTTCTAACCCATCAAGTTAGCAAAAAATCAAAAGCTTGCCAGTATACTTTGTTGGTAAGTTTATAAAGAAACAGGCACTCTTAAACATTACTGTAGAAGTACAAAATGGCTCAACTCCTGTAAAATAGAATTTCACAATATCTAACAAAACTACTTATGTATTTACCCTTCAACCCAGAAAGTGTACTTCTAGAAATGTGTGCCAAAGATATACATGCTAACAACATAAAAATACATATGTAAAAGGTTATTCATTGCAGCATTATTTTTAATTGCAAAGCATTGGAAACTATATGAACATCTACACATAGGAAATGGTGTGAGTAAACTATGGTGTATCCATACAAGCAGGTACTATATGGCTGTAGACAAAGAATAAGGAAGATCTCTGTGAATTGATATGCAGTGGTTTCCAAGAGATATCTTTAAGTGAAAAAGCAAAGTGCAAATGAACTCATATACAGTGCTATCTCCTTCTGTGTGAAGAAAGAAGAAAGGAAATTTAAAATGCATATATATTTGCTTACCTTTATGGTAAAAAACATGGGAAGACAAACCAGAAAATAGTGAAATTGGGTACTTGAAATTGGGGCATGTGGGTACAGGGTAAAAGGAAGTAACACTTCTTTGAGTATCCTTTTTTTAGAGTTTTTACTTTTGAAAACATGTTAATATCTACTTACTTTTTTAAAAAAAAAATTACAAAGGTAGAAGGAAAGTATTCAAACTCAAAGCAGACAAAACCCAGCATTTTTTTCAACTTTAAGTAAGATAAGCCACCCTGAAGTGGGGTAAAAAGATTAAGTAGCATACTAAACACAGTATTCGAGTACATGAGAGAACAGCAAACCAAAACAATTATTTTAGTAGATTTATTTTTTTTTCTGTAGAGTTAGGGATGAAGCAATTTTGAAGCTCTTTTTAAGTATATTATAACACTGAACAAAGAAATAAATGCGTATAAGAGTGCATTTGTATCTGTGAGTATGCATACTTCCTAAATGTGTATAAGCGTACATGTGTATCTGTGAGTGCATACATGCATGCTTCCTAGTTCTGTTCACTGACAGGATCCAGAAGCAAAGAATGTACCTACCACCAACACCTTGGTCTCTAATATCATTCTACCCTAATAGGAACCACGTGTCCCTTGAAGAATGGCTGATTCCAGGGCTGGGATAGAGTGGGTGTAAGATGAGCCTGGAACATTATGCCAAATTAAACACTGTAAGGAATTATAAACCATTAATGAAAAAAGAATCTGTGCCTCCTGATTGATAACAAATAGATTAAAACTAATAAATGTGAGAAGGGTTAGCTCTTGCACATAGTGGACAGCCAAGAGCTAACTGGCAAATGGGAAAGGAGTGCTGGAGTCGGGAAACCAGCACAGTAATAAGTCTCTTCAGTAAAGAAGCATGAATCTGGGATAGGACAGGGGGCTTCTGATGAAGAAGAGAATAGTTGTGTGGTCTTAAAGTATCTATCAACAGACCGCTGTTATATGCAAGGGGAAAATAATCAATATACAGCAGAGAAATAAGACAACACCTTCATCAAGTGACCAAAATTAGCATCACTAGTGAACATCACATTAGCATCACTAGCATCATTAGTGACGGTGGCTGTATATAATGTGCCTCCAAGTGTGATATCCTGAGAAGGACAAAACATAATTTTTGTAAAATATAATCTTCCAAAATTCAATAAAGACAAAGCCGAAAGCCTGAACAGACCAATAACAGCATACGAAATTGAAGCAGTAATCAAAAAACTCCCAACACACAAAAGCCCTGGAATGGATGGTTTCACAGGAGAATTCTACGAAGCATTTAAGGAAGAACTAATCCTTCTCCTTCACAGACTATTCCAAAAAGTTCAAGAAGATGGAAGACTCCCAAACTTTTTTCTAATATATTTTATTGATGATGCTATTACAGTTGTCCCAATTCTCCCCTATCATTCCCCTCCACCCTGCACACCCCCTCCCACCCACATTCCCTTTAGTTCCTGTCCATGTGTCATAAGTTCTTTAGCTACTACTTTTCCCACACTATTCTTGCCCTCCCCATGTCTATTTTCTACCCACCACCTATGCTACTTGTTCTCTGCACCTTTTCCCCCTCTCTCCTCCTCCCACTCCCCTGTTGCTAACCCTCCATGTGATCTCCATTTCTGGCAAAATGTGTGTTTCTGTGTTTCCATTTCTATGTTTCTGCTCCTGGTCTACTTGTTGGCTTAGTTTGCTTTTGCTTTAGGTGTAGTTGTTAATATCTGTGAGTCTGCTGTCTTTTTACTGTCCTATTTTTTATCTTCTTTTTCTTAGATATGTCCCTTTAACATTTCCTATAATAAGGGCTTGGTGATGATGAACTCCTTTAACTTGATCTTATCTAAAAGCACTTTATCTCCCCTTCCATTCTAAATGAAAGCTTCACTGGATAGAGCAGTCTTGGATGTAGGTCCTTGACTTTCATGACTTGGAATACTTCTTTCCAGCCCCTTCTTGCCTGGAAGGTCTCTCTTGAGAAATCAGCTGACAGTCTGATGGGAACTCCTTTGTAGGTGACTGTCTCCTTATCCCTTGCTGCTTCTAGAATTCTCTCCTTCATTTTAATCTTGGCTAATGGAATTATGATGTGCCTTGGTGTGTTCCTCCTTGGGTCCAACTTCTTTGGGACTCTGAGCTTCCCGGACTTCCTGGAAGTCTATTTCCTTTGCCAGACTAGGGAAGTTCTCCTTTTTATTTGTTCAAATAAGTTTTCCACTGGTTGCTCTTCCTCTTCCCCCTCTGGTACCCCTATAATTTGGATGTTGGGATGTTTAAAGATGTCCTGGAGGTTCCTAAGCCTCTCCTCATTTTTTTGAATTCTTGTTTCTTCCTTCATTTCTGTTTGGTTGTTTCTTTCTTCCTTCTGGTCCACTCCATTGATTTGAGTCCCAGTTTTCCTCCCATCTCTATTTAATACCCTGTGCATTTTCCTTTATTTCACTTATTGTAGCCTGCATTTTTTCATCTAATTTGCAACCAAAATCAACCAATTCCATGAGCATCCTGATCAGCAGTGCTTTGAACAATGCATCTGATAGGTTGGCTATCTCTTGGTCGCTTAGATGAATTGGCTCTGGGGCTTTGATTTATTCTGTGGTTTGAGCCATTTGGGGGTTTGTTTTTTTTTGGTCTGGTCACGGCTGTTACGTAGTAAGGGGCGGAGCCTTAGGTGTTCCCCAGAGCCGGGCAGCCCAGTCGCTGGATTGTGACGCTGTATGTGGGGGCGGGGTCTGAGAGGGAACAGTGGTGCTTCCTCTGCTCTCTCTGTCTCAGATTCCAGTTCCTTCCTCTGCTTTCCCTTCACCTGGATTATCTGTGCACGAATGTGGGACCGCCTGGTTAGCCAGCCGCCTTGTGAGGCCTCACTGGGTCTGCACAGTTGCCACCCCCTACCCAGGGTCCACTAGCTGCCACCTGTGCACCTGGGGTCTTCTAGCTACTGCTGCCTGCATGCCTGGGTCCACAAACCTCTACTTTTTCTTGCTGGGACTCCACCCCTCTTACCAGTCTGTATGAATGGTTGTTGGACTTCCGGATAGTTCAATTTTTCTATCAGTTCTGGTTGTTTTCTTGTTTCAAAATCTTTGTTGTCCTTAATTTTGGTTGTGTGAGGAGGCACAGTGTGTCCACCTACACCTCCATCTTGGCTGGAAGTCCCTCCCAAACTTTTTTTATGAAGCCAGCATCATCCTGATCCCAAAACTAGATAAAGACACAATAAAGAAAGAAAACTTCAGGCCAATATCGCTGATGAACATAGATGCTGAAATTCTCAACAAAATATTGGCAAACCGCATCCAGCAATACGTTAAAAAGATCATACACCATGACCAAGTGGGATTCATCCCAGAGATGCAAGGATGATACAAATAAAAATAATACATCACATAAACAAAAGCAAAGACAAGAATCACATGATCATATCAATAGATGTCGGAAAAGCATTTGATAAGGTACAGCAGCCATTTATGATAAAACATTCAGCAAAGTGGGAATAGAGGGAACATTCCTCAACGTAATAAAGGCCATATATGAGAGACCTACAGGCAACATCATACTCAATGGACAAAAACTAAAATCTTTCCCATTAAGATCAAGAAGAAGACAAGGTTGTCCACTTTCACCACTTCTATTCAACATAGTATTGGAAGTCCTAGCCACAGTAATCAGACAAGAAAAGGAAATAAAATGCATCCAAATTGGAAAAGAGGAAATAAAACTCATTGTTTGCAGATGACATGATAGTGTACATAGGAAACCCTATATACTCTACCAAAAAAACACTCGATCTAATCAATGAATTTGGCAAAACAGAGGGATACAAAGTCAATATTCAGAAATCAAAGGCATTTTTGTATGCCAATCATGAAACATCAGAAGCAGAAATCAGAAAAAAAATCCCATTTAATATAGCAAAAAGAAAAAAAAAACACCTGGAATAAACCTAACCAAGGAGATAAAAGACCTGTACTCAGAAAACTACACAACGCTGAAGAAAGAATTCAAGGAAGACGGAAACATATACCATATTCATGGATTGGAAGAATTAACAGCATCAAAATGTCTATACTACCCAAAGCAAGTTATAGATTCAATGAAGTACCTATTAAAGTACCAATGGCATATTTCACAGATATAGAACAACTACTTCAAAAATTTATACGGAACCATAAACAACCCCAAGTAGCTGCAGCAATTTTGAGAAAGAAGAGCAAAGTAGGAGGGATCACAATACCTGATATCAAAATGTATTACAAGGCCACTATAATCAAAACAGCCTGGTACTGGCATAAGAACAGACACATAGACCAATGAAACAGAGAGCCCAAAAATAAACCCAAGTCTCTACAGTCAATTAATATTCAACAAAGAGGGCAGCAGCATAAAATGGAGTAAAAATAGCCTCTTCAACCAAATGGTGTTGGGAGAGCTGGACAGCTACATGCAAAAAAGTGAAACTTGAGCACCAACTTACACCATACATAAAATTAAACTCAAGGTGGATAAAATATTTAAATATAGGTCATGACACCATTAAAGTCCTAGAGGAGAACATAAGCAGGAAAATCTCAGATATTCCGTGCAGCAGTATTTTCACGGATATGTTCCCTAAAGCAAGGTACATAAAGGAAAGAATAAACAAATGGGATTTCATCAAAATAAAAAGCTTCTGCACGGCTAAAGAAAACAGTATTAAAATGAAAAGAGAACCAACCATATGGGAAAACATATTTGCAAATGATACCTCAGACAAGGGTTTGATCTCTAACATATATAAAGAACTTACACAACTCCATTCTGAGAAGACAAGCAACCCAATTAAAAAATGGGCAAGGGACTTGAACAGACACTTCTCCAAGGAGGACATACAGAGGATCCAGAGACACATGAAAAGATGCTCAATATCGCTTGTTATCAGAGAGATGCAAATTAAAACCACAATGAGATACCACTTCACACCAGTCAGAATGGCCATCATAAACAAAGCAACAAACAACAAGTGTTGGAGAGGTTGTGGAGAAAAGGGGACCCTAGTTCACTGTTGGTGGAAATGCAGACTGGTGCAGCCACTGCGGAAAACAATATGGAATTTCCTTATAAAACTAAAAATGGAACTGCCTTTTGACCCAGCAATTCCACTGCAGGGATTATATCCTAAGAACCCTGAAACAGCAATCCAAAAGAACCTATGCACCCCAAATTTCATAGCAGCACAATTTACAATAGCCAAGCACTGGAAGCAACCTAAGTGCCCATCAGTAAATGAATGTATCAAAAACCTGTGGTACATTAACACAATGGAATTCTATGCAACAGAAAGAAAGAAGGAGCTCCTACCCTTTGTGACACCATGGATGGAACTGGAAAGCATTATGCTAAGTGAAATAAGCCAGGTGGTGAGGGACAAATACCATATGATCTCACCATTAACTGGAACACAATCAACAAAACAAACAAACAAGCAAAATGTAACCAAAGACACTGAAATTGAAAATAGGCTGATAGTAACCAGAGATGGGAGGGGAGGAGATTATAAGGAAAAGGGTGAAGGGTTTGCAGGAACAATTAATAAAGGACACATGGACATAACAAGTGGGGGTGGAAATGGGAGGGAGGTGAGGAAGGCTAGGGTGGTGGGGAGGAGTGGGGGGGGCAGAAAACTGTACTTGAACAATAAAAAATATTCAAAAATTTAAGAAAACAATTTGTCTAGTATTTTGGAATCTATGCCTCCTTATTGATCATGGATGCGTAATCTGAATTTAATCATGAGGAAATATCAGACAAATGCAAAATGAGAATCACTGTGTTAAAGGAGGAGTAAAAGATGGCTGTATTCTTCAAAAATATTCCTGTCACAAAAATCAAAGTAAGAGTGAGGAAATGTTCAAGATTAAAGAAGACTAAAGATACAATAAATCTTAGACTAGATCCTATTCTAGGAGGAAAATATGCTTTAAAGGACATTGCTGGGTCATTGCAATATGGTCAGTAGATTAGATAACAGTATTATAACAGTGTTACAGAAATTGATGGCTGTGGTTATGTAAGAGAATAACCTCATTCTCAGGAAAGACACAGCAAGGTATTTAAAAGAGACATGATAAATGCAAACTTGCTCTCAATAGTTCAGGGGGAGGGAATTGCATAAAGAAAATAAATGTACACAAAAGGAGCAAAATGTTAATAATAAAAACATCTGGATAAAAGATAAATGAGTGCTTTTTGTATTATTTTCTCTGAATTTGAAATTATTTCCAAATATTTTTAACACTTTAGACCAGCTAATAATTAAAAATATAAACTTAAAAAATTATATATTGGGAAACATTATGCTAAGTGAAATAAGCCAGACACAAAAAGACAAATAGTGGTATGATCCTACCCACAGGAGGTATAGAACAGGCAAACTCATAGAAATAGAAAGTAGAATAGCAGTTACCAGTGGCCGGAAGTAGAGGGAAATGGAAAGTTATTGTTTAATTAGTATGGAGTTTTTTGGAGTATTGGGAAAGTTCTAGAAATTGATAAAGGTAATAGTTACACAACATTGCAAAATATATTTAATGGCATGAATATGCTGAAATGGTTAAAATGGTAAATTTTAGGTTATGTATATTTTACACAATAAAAAATCATCTTGGAGTTATTTGGTTATATTATAAAAGGTTCTCTGTGATTCTTCAACTATAAGTTCCCTTTGTTTATTTAAACCATTTTACACAACTTTTAAGATTCACATCAACTACAGGTTCCAATTATAATTGATTATGTACCATCTGTAGTTCATCTCAGTTGATTTTTAAAAATAGATTATTGAAAAACTGATATTCGCCTGGGACAAAAGTCTTAGCTTTTTTCTGTTTCCCAGTTTTCCAGTTGTCAAAGCAGATGTTTCTCCAGAGTTCTTGCCTTCAGTCATCAGCTAGCTGTTCTCTTAGAGAGAGGATGCTGGTGCCTGTGCTTCACAAAAATATTTCATAAACACGCGCTTTTCCTTTTCTCACAAAGATTATACCAGGAGGAATGAGGAAAACAGATGTTGCTTATAAGGCTCCTAATAGACATGTTTCCATTGTAAGCTGATCTGACTCTGAATTTGGCATCTGCTCCATTCACTATGGTGGGCTGTGCATTTAGTCTCACAGTTTGGCTGAAAGTTAATATTGACCTTTGACTGTTACCTGAACACTCAGTGATAAAATGCTCTTACTAAACCCCTTGAGAGAGTGATTTCACATTCTAAGCAAATATCTTCAAAATAGATCACTCCATTTACCAAATTAATTTTATTCTTTGGTTGGGAATACTTACTTATTTTATCTGATACAGAGCATTTCCCAAATCTGACAGGGGAAAAAAAAGCCTGTGTGGAGTTAGAATGGTACAAGAGAAAGGACATAAATCTGTTATAATGCTCTCTACAGGTCATTATACCACAGCTTCTCAATTAACCTTCACCCACCCCCACCCCCCAGGCTGCCCACGGCCGAGGGGGAAGGCCTAGAAGTCTGGCTACAGAGCCGTTTCTCATCATCATCTGTCCTTCTGAGTATTTGAGTACTGCTGCAGCAGCTCAGGTTTCCTCTGGACGGGAAGTAGTCCCAGATTCTACCTAATAAGTTGTATGGTATTTGTACAACACTTTTCTTCTTTTCTATAATATTACAGTATAACTGATATACAAAAAGTGCATATATTTAAGGTGTACAATATTACAAATGTTGATGTAGGTCTACATCTGTGAAGCCATCGCTATGGACACAGCAATTACACCCATGATTGTCCTGCCCCTTCCTGTGCCCAGTGAGATTGTTTCCAGTTCGGGGCTATAACAGCTAAAGTTGCTGTCAACATTCATTCACACTTGTTTGTGTGAATATATGCTTTTTTACCTCAGGTTAAATATCTAGAAATAAAACAAATGGGCCATATGATAGGTCCATGTTTAAACCCTTTAAGACACTGAAAAATAGTTTTCCACAGTGATCTTATCATTTTATATTCCAGTGATCAGTAGTGTTCCAGTTGGTCCACACCCTTGCCAACACTTGGAGTGGCCACTCTACTGAGTGGGCGGTGGTATTTAGCTGTGGGTTTAATTTGCCATTCTCTAACAAATACGATGGTGAATATCTTTTCATGTGATTATTTGGCATCTTTTTTTAAAATAATTTTATTGTTGTTCAATTACAGTTGTCTGCATTTTTCACCCACCACTCTCCCCCACCCCAGTCAAACCCACCTCCCTCCCTTGCTTCCACCCTCCCCCTTGGTTTTGTCCATGTGTCCTTTATAGTAGTTCCTGAAAATGCTGCTCCCCATTATCCCCTCCCACTTTCCCTCTGGTTACTGTCAGATTATTCTTAATTTCAATGTCTCTGGTTATATGTTGCTTGCTTTTTTCTTTTGTTGATTGTGTTCCAGTTAAAGTGAGATCATATGGTATTTGTCCCTCACCACCTGGCTTATTTCACTTAGCACAGTGCTTTCTAGTTCCATCCATGCTGTTACAAAGGGTAGGAACTCCTTCTTTCTTTCTGCTGCATAGAATTCCATTGTGTTAATGTACCATAGGTTTTTGATACATTCATTTACTGATGGGCACTTAGGTTGCTTCCAGTGCTTGGCTATTGTAAATTGTGCTGCTATGAAAATTGGGGTGCATAGGTTCTTTTGGATTACTGTTTCAGGATTCTTAGGGCATAACCCCAGCAGTGGAATTGCTGAGTCAAAAGGCAGTTCCATTTTTAGTTTTCTGAGGAAATTCCATACTGTTTTCCACAGTGGCTGCACCAGTCTGCATTTCCACCAACAGTGCACTAGGGTTCCCTTTTCTCCACATCTTCTCCAAACCTTGTTTGTTGATTTGTTTATGATGGCCATTCTGACCAGTGTGAAGTGGTATCTCCCTGTGGTTTTTCCCGTCTGTTTATCTTCTTTGCTAAAGTGTTTCTTCAACACTTTTGCCCATTTTTTGTTGGGTTGTTTCTTGTTTTTGAGGTATGAAAGTACTTAACTTGGCAACATCCAAATTATGTTTTCTTTTATAAAAGCTTATATTTTTTTTATGTCTTAGTACCTTTGGCAAATTCAAAAGCACTAAGATTTTTTTCCTATTTTTTTCTCAGAGTTTTATAGTTTCAGCTCTTACATTTAGATCTATGATCAATTTCAAGTTAATTTTTGTAGATGATGTGAGGTAAGGATTGAAGTTTTTGTTTTCTTTACATATGGCTGTTCTAAGACCATTGGTTTAGAAGATTATCCTTTCCCCATAGGCTTGCTTTGATACCTTTGTCAAAAATCAGTTGACTGTACAGAGTAGATTTATTCCTGGGGTCTCCGTTCAGTTGTACTGAACCATTGATCTGTGTCTGTCTTTGTGCCAACACCCTAGTGTCTCAATTACTTTAGTTCTGAAAGTTTTAAAGCAAGTAGTCTTCTTTTTCAGATTTCTGTTTTGACTAATCTAAATCCTTTGCATTTCCACATAAATTTTAGAATCAGCTTATCCATTTCTATAAGCAAATCCTGCTGGGATTTTGACTGGTATTTTGAATCAGTAGAAAAATTTCTGTAGAGCTGATAACAGTATTTTTTTATCCTCACCTGAGAAGACATTTATTCATTTTAGAGAGAAAGGAAGGGAGAGAAAGAAAGAGAAAAATATCAATTGGTTGCCTCCCAACATGCCCCACCCAGCCAGGGATCAAACTCACAACCTTTTGGCAGTGCTCCTGCCAACTGAGCCCTCTGGCCAGGGCCTGGTAACAATACTGAATCCTCTGATATATGAATACTTTATATCTCTATTTATTTAGATTTCTTTTATTTCTCTCAGCATGTTTTGTCATTTTCAGTATGTAGGTCTTATACAACTTTTGTTAGATTTATCAGTGGGTTTTTCCATATTTGATGGTATGGTAAACAGTATTTTTAATATCATTTCTAATTGTTCATTGCTAGTATATACAATTGCTGTATATACACACATTACTAGTATGGAAATTCAGTTGGCTTTTATATAATCATCTATTCTGCACCTTTACCAAACTTACTTAGTAAATTTTTTAAAAATATATTTTATTGATTATGCTTTTATTGATTACAGTTGTCCCATTTCCACCCCTTTATTCCCCTCTACCCTGCACACCCAATCTGACCCACATTCCCCCCTTTTAGTTCATGTCCATGCATCATAAGTTCTTTAGCTTCCGCATTTCCCACACTACTCTTGCCCTTCCTCTGTCTATTTTCTACCTACTGTCTATGATACTTATTCTCTGTACCTTTTCCCCCTCTTTCTTCCTCCTGCTCCCCTGCTCTTAACTCTCCATGTGATCTCCATTTCTGTGATTTCTCTTCCTGTTCTAGCTGTTTGCTTTGTTGTTTTTTAGGTGTTGTTAATGATTGTGAGTCTGCTGTCATTTTCCTGTACATGTTTTTTATCTTCTTTTTCTTAGATAAGTCCCTTTAGCATTTCATATAATAAGGGCTTGGTGATGATGAACTCCTTTAACTTGACCTTATCTGAGAAGCACTTTATCTGCCCTTCCATTCTAAATGACAGCTTCACTGGATAGAGCAATCTTGGATGTAGGTCCTTGCCTTTAATGACTGAATACTTCTTTCCAGCCCCTTCTTGCCTGCAAGGTCTCTTTTGAGAAATCAGCTGACAGTCTGATGGGAACTCCTTTGTAGGTAACTGTCTCCTTTTCTCTTGCTGCTTCTAGGATTCTCTCCTTCATTTTAATCTTGGCTAATGTAATTATAATGTGTCTTGGTGTGTTCCTCCTTGGGTCCAACTTCTTTGGGACTCTCTGAGCTTCCTGGACTTCCTGGAAGTCTATTTCCTTTGCCAGATAGGGGAGGTTCTCCTTCATTATTTGTTCAAATAAGTTTTCAATTTGTTGCTCTTCCTCTTCTCCTTCTTGTACCCCTATAATTCAGATGTTGGAACATTTAAAGATGTCCTGGAGGTTCCTAAGCCTCTCCTCATTTTTTTGAATTCTTGTTTCTTCATTCTATTCTGGTTGAATATTTATTTCTTCCTTCTGGTCCACACTGTTGATTTATGTCCCAGTTTCCTTCCCATCATTGTTGGTTCCCTGTACATTTTCCTTTATTTCACTTAGCATAGCCTTCATTTTTTCATCAAACTTGCAACCATATTCAACCAATTTTGTGAGCATCCTGATTACCAGTGTTTTGAACTGTGCATCTGGTAGGTTGGCTATCTCTTCGTCACTTAGTTGTATTTTTTCTGAAGCTTTGATCTGTTCTTTCATTTGGGCCATTTTTTTTTTATCTTGACTCGCCTATTATGCACAGTAAGAAGTTGAGCCTTAGGTGTTCACCAGGGCAGGTTATGCACGTAGCTGCGTTGTTATGCTGTTTGT
Organism: Anoura caudifer; assembly: GCA_004027475.1. Taxonomy (NCBI): domain Eukaryota; kingdom Metazoa; phylum Chordata; class Mammalia; order Chiroptera; family Phyllostomidae; genus Anoura; species Anoura caudifer. The sequence continues at coordinate 134,114 of PVKU01002656.1, forward strand.
GAGGGAGGGGTTCGAGAGGGAACAATGGCGTTTGCTTGGTTCTCTGCAGTTTTCAGTCACTTTCCCTGCTACCCACAAGCAAATTGGGCCCTTCTGGTGCTGATTCCCAGGTGGATGGGTTTGTGTATTCTAGGACCCTGTGGTTCTCTCCAACAAACTCTCCTGTGAGGCTGGGAGCTTCTCCCGCTGCTGCCTCAACCTCCACAGGAATTTTCAATCAGAGGTTTGAGGCTTCATTTCCCTGCGCTGGAACCCTGGGTTGTGCTGGCTTGTCTTGCTCCCCAGTTATTCCTCCTGGTTCATCTGTGCGCCAGTGTGGGACTGCCCACTCCACCAGCCACCGTCTCGCCATGTCTGCTAGCCACTGCCCGCGAGTCCTCTCCACCCCATCTGCCTATCTCCACCCCTCCTACTGGTCTGGATGAATGTTTCTTCTTTAATTCTTTGGTTGTCAGACTTCCATACAGTTCAATTTTCTGTCAGTTCTGTTGTTTTTTGTTTTTTAATTGTTGATGTCTTTCTTTTGGTTGTGCAAGGAGGCACAGTATGTCTACCTATACCTCCATCTTGGCCAGAAGTTGTTACTTTTTTTCTAGAACTTTTTTCCATAGGATTTTCTACATAGACCAGGATTTCCCCAATATGGGCATTATTGGCATTATAGGATATTTGGCAGCATTCCTAGACTCTAGATGCCAGCAGCACCCCAGGCCCCAGGTATGACAAACAAAACTGGCCGCAGACATTGCCGGATGTGCCCTGGGGGCAGGATTGCCTGCTACTGAGAACCAAAGACATAGACAGTCTTGCCATCTGCATATAAAGGCAGTTTTGCCTCTATTTCAATCTTGACGGCTTTTATTTATTTTTGTTTGCCTGTTGCACTGGCTAGAGTCTCAAGTACAGTGTTTAAGAGCATTCTTAAGAACATTCTTGCCTTCTTAATTCTAAGAGGAAAACACTGTATCATCAAACATTAACAATGATATTAACTGTAAGTTTTTCAGAAATGCCCTTTACCCGGTTGAGGAAGTTTCCTTTTCTTCCTAGTTTGCTGAAAGTTTTTATTAGCAATGGATGTTGAATTTCGTGAAATGTTTTTCAGTATCATTAGGGTGATCTTATGATTTTCTTAGTTAATATGGTAAATTGTGGGGGGGGGTTAATTTTATTTATTGATTTTTAGAGAGAAAGGAAGGAGAGAGAGACACACATGTACATCAGTTTGTTATTCCACTTATTTATGCATTCACTGGTTGATTCTTGTATCTGCCCTGACTGAGGATGGAACCCTCAACCTTGGCCTATTGGGACAATGTGCTAACCAACTGAGCTACCCAGCCTGGGCCACTGATGATGTTTTTTTTTTGAATGTTAAAAGAAACTTGCATTCCTAGGATAAATTCCACCTGAATATGATCTTAATTTATGATCTTTTTAAATAAACTATTGGATTTGATTTGCTAAAATTTTCTTCACAATATATGCATATTTTCTGATTATGTTACCAGAATAATTCTGGCTTCAAAGAATTAGTTGGGAAGTATTTCCTCCTTTTCAGTTTTCTGAAGTATTTGTATAGCATTGATATTATTTTTTCTTCATATATTTGTGACACCATCTGGATCTAAAATTTTCTTTATAGGAAACTTTTGAACTACAAAATCAATATATTGGATAGATACAAAGCTCTTGGGTTATCTATTTCTTCCTGTATGAGCTTTGATAGTTTGCATCTTTCCAGGAATTTGTCCATTTCATCTAACTTGTCAAATCAAGTAGTATAAAGTTGTTAAAAATGTTTCCTTATTATCCTTTTAGGGTGTAGATTCTATAGTGATATCACTTCTCTTATTTCCAGCATTGGTGATTTATGTCATGTCTCTTTTTTCCTGGCCTGTCTGCCTAGATACTCAGTTTTGTCCTATTTGGACTCCCCCTTCTATCTGTCCAACTCAGTAGTACTACTGAGCTCTGCCTGGGTTGTTCCTCCCTGTGTTGTGGACTGAGAACTCTTAATAGTAAGTTAGAGCAATTTTACGGTTTTCTTCATTTGTCCTTTTTTCATGGGTTGTTCATGGCTGATGTACAGTAATTGAAAAACTTTGTTTCATATACTTTGTCTTTATTTTAGTTGTTTCTGGAGAAGAGTGAATCTGGTTCCTTTTTTTCATCTTGGTCAGAAGCAGAAGTCCTTGATACTGTTTTCTACCTTATTATATTTATTTTAGTATCAAGCTGGTCCATGGTGCTTAACTATACAAATTACTTCACTCTTGCTTCTGGGAGTGAAGGGGAGATGTAAAGTCCTTCATAACTTTTTAAAACATTTTTAAGACTTTTATTTATTTTATTTTTAGAGAGAGGGAAAGTGAGGGGGAGACAAAGAGAAACATCAATGTGCAAGACAAACATTGATAGGTTGCCTCAATCCAGCTATGTGCCCTTGGGAATCGAACCGGTAACCTTTCCATTTGCAGGATGATGCCCAACCCGCTGAGCCATGCGAGTCGGGACTGTCCTTCATTTTTCAACTCCTAAGTTTATACTTAGAGAGACATCCAGATGACAGCATTTTGTCCAAAATAACATGCTTGGAATAACAACAGTACAGAGGGAATCCAAAGAAATAGGGAAAAGGATAAGTAATAACTTCTCAGCTGTAAAGACCCAAGAAAATATTATTTAGCTAGTATTTCTTTTTCTCAGTCTTTTAATATCTAAGCTAAAAGGAGAAAGAATAATAGTTTAAGCTTAGATAGTTAGTTGTCATGTCCCATGTTGAGCTCTTTAAAAGAAATACTAGGGAAAGCTCCTGGCGTTTGGGGGAAGATCTCCATAACAGACTGAAGACTGGGGTAGGCATATGGACCATTTTTTGGTCTGACTCAGTGACATTTCTGAGCTGCTACCCAGTGCTCATGTTCTTCCCTTTGTCTGTGTTTCAGGTTTCCTGTCTCAGCTGGTCTCTGAGAAGCCCCTGACTGAATGCATCCGTGCCGGCCACTATGCTGCAAACGTCATAATTAAGCGAACTGGCTGCACCTTTCCTGAGAAGCCAGACTTCCACTAATGGAAGAGCAGGAAACCCAGGCCCAGGAGTACAGACACTGCCTTGATTGCTTCCCAAGAATTCCCATATTAATAAAGAAGAAAATTACCTGCTGTCCTTTCCTATATAATGTTCATTCTTAATTTAGCAGGTATAGTAATGCTCAGTAGACTCTTTATTCTCTCAACAAACTAAAAAAATGATGTTTATTTCCTTAGTGTGATAGTGCCACTTAAATGTCAATTAAACAGGAATATAACATTTCAATAGAAATGTTTATTTCATTTTCAATTACTTTGTAAATTCATGTATATTTAGCATATTGATCAGGTTTTTTACATTTCTGCTTTGAATGCAGATGCAATTTAATATAACAGACATTTTTAAAGGAATTAGCCCTAATACATTAATCTTTAGCTTTTTATATAAGTATATTAATTTAGAGATGTGTGTGTATACATATACACATTCATACATATATGTACCACATGCACACATAATAAATAGCCAAATAAGGTACAGAAATATTTATCTTGCCAAGTAATGCCAAATAATTTCTTCAGAGCATAATGAAATAATAAACTTTAATAATTAAATAACTTGCCAATTATAAGTTATATTACAATATTCTAATCATTATCTTATATTTACTTATGGTACTCTGTAATTTGATACAAATAAAAACTTGTCATGTGGGAATTTTTTCTGTTTTTGTCCTGTGCTCAACAAGCTAAGGAAGAAAGATCATTATTTAATACTGGGCCCTGAAATGATACCAAACTTGGTACTGGAATAGAAAGAACAACATAATACATTGAAAAATAACAATATTGGAGACCAGTAAGTCACTATTTTAAGGAAGACAAAATAGTATAATAGAACCTCTGGAATCAGACTTAATCACTTTTATATGATCTCAGTCAAATTACTCAGTCTCTTTCAGCTTTGATTTTCTTTCTGTAAAATGGGATAATGACCCCTATGCTCAAGGTCATCAAGATGATTTGAGAGAGAAACTGAATTATAAAATGCTTGGTACAATGCCTAATAAGTGCTTAATAAATGCCTGCTATTTTTATCATAATGATCATTGTTGAAGAAGAAAAAGATAATATTTATAAAACTAAGTCACAGAAAAGGGTTCAAGTTTTTGTTTTGTTTTATGTTTAGGTAAACTTTAAGGTCTCCTATGCTTGCTTGACTTTTTTGAATATTATTGAAATATTCATATGGCATAAAATTTTCCATTTTAAAGTATGCAAATCAGTGATTTTAGTTTGTTTGCAAAATTGTGCAGCCATAACCATTATCTAAATCAGGAACTCCCCACAAGAAACCCTGTACATCCCAATTTACCCCTCTCCCATCCCCCGAACTACTGATCTATTTTTTGCCTGTATAAATTTGCCTATTTGGGCATTCATTAAAATAGAGTTACTTATTGTGTGTTCTTTTGTTTGTCTTCTTTCACTAGCATGTGTTCACGGTTCATCCATTTTGCAGCATGTATCAGTACTTCATCTTTTTTTTGCCAAATAATATTCCATTGTATAGACTTACCATGTTTTCTTTATTCATTCATCAGTTGAAGGAATTTGGATTTACACTTTGGCTATTATGAATAATGCTGCTGTCAACATTACTGTACGGACTTTTCGTATGGACTGTGTTTCCAATTTGGGGACGGGCTATATACCAAGGAACACAACTGCTGGATCACATGCTAAGCTTATGTTTACCTTTCTGAGAAACTGCCAAACTCTTTTCCCTTCTCACAGCAAAGTTTGAGGGTTCCAGTTTCCTTACGTCTTCACAATGCTTGATATTATCTGTTTGATTATAGCCAGAGAGTATGCAGTGACATCTGTGGTTGATTTTCATTTCCCTAATGACTAATGATATTGAGCACCTTTTCACTTGCTTTTTGGCCACTTATATTTTCCTTCGGAAAAATGTCAGTTCAGATCCCTTCTTCATTTGTCCTTTTATTGTTGAGTTGTAAGCATCCTTTATATATTGTAGATATATCTATTATTAGACATATGATTTACAAATACTTGTATTTCCATTCTGTGGGTTGTGTTTTTACTTTCTTCATAATATCCTTTGAAGCACAAATGTTTTAATTGGTATGAAGTCTAATTTATATTTTTTTGTCAAGTGGGTTTATGGTTTCATATCTAACAAATCACACCATATCCAAGGTCACAAAGAATTACACCTACATTGCCTTCTGAGAGGTTTATAGTTTTTGCTCTTACATTAAAGTCTCTGATCTGTTTTGAGTTTACTTTGTATGTATGTGAGGAAAGGGGTCTAAATTAATTACCTTGCATATGAATATTCAGCTGTCCCTGCACTTTATTATAAAGATTATTTTCTCCACTATTGAATTATCTTGGCACCCTTGTCAAGAATCAGTTGACCATAAATGTAAGGTTTTATTTCTGGGCTCTCAGTTCCATTTCATTGGTCTGCATGTCTGTCCTTGTGCCCCCCCCCGCCCCAGACTGTCGTGATTACTGGAGCTTTGGCTAAGTTTTGAAATCAGGAAATAATGACTCCTCCAACTTTGTCTCTCATGAAAAAATTAGTTTGACTTCCAGCCAAGATGGAGGTGTAGCTGGACACACTGTGCCTCCTCTCACAACCAAGATTAAGGACAACAAAAATATAGAACAACAACAAAAAAAAGAAAACCCAACCAGGACAGCGAGAAAATTGAATTGCATGGGAGTCTGACAACAACGATTCACCCAGACCAGTAAGAGGGGTGGAGTCAGCGGCGGCAGAGTCCGGGGCCAGCGGAGCCGGATCAAAGCAGGATAAGCCCGTGGTGGTTCCGGGTGCGCAGTCACAGCAGGTGCACAGGTTGCCAAACTCAGGGAGGCCAGGTGGGGCGCACAAGGCAGAGGACTACAGACACACATTCGCACACAGATAAACCAGGTGAAAACAGGCAGCAAGACAGACTGCATGACGCAGGGCCCCAGCGCCAGGAAGCGAAGCCTAAAAGCACCCATTGAAAATACTTGTAGGGGCTGAGGAAATTAGTTGCTGCTCCCATTCTTTTCTCTATCAAAATACATTGCATATTTCCTAATTGTAGTTTATACAATCAGTGTGTAGCATCAGTTGTTTGTTGGTGCATATGTCTTCTTTTAGTAGATGCTGAGTAAATGTTTGCTCAGTGAAGTTCATACACACTTCTCCAGATCTCTACAGTGAGTTAACAGAATGGCAGGTGACCAAGTATTGTAGCTGCCAGAACAGCCTTAATTGTTCCCATTATCTGGTTATACTTCTGCTCACATTCTCCATACTGGCAGTCTTTCTTCTCCATTCTTGGAAGTCAGTCCCCTAAGCGTGCAAGAGAAAAGGGTACCCAGGTTGCCACAGCTGGACCACCTACTTTTCCCCTCTCTAATCACATAATCTACATGCAAATGAATGAAATGTGACCACATGGTATGGTATAAGCTTTTATCCTTTGTGACTTCGATCCTTTTTCAACTCAACAAAAGCTGTGGTGTCAGCAATCTGGAATTGGAGGACTGAGCTCTACTCTAATCCCTGAACTAATAACCTGATCAATGGGGAAGTGATTCCACTGCTCTGGGCATCAGTTTCTCCTCTTTAAAATGACTCAGCATGAGACAGTAGTAAACACTTATGTATAACTATGTTAGTAGTAAGCACAATGTATAACTATGCATCAGTCATTCATTTATGCAACAAATATTCACTGACTGCTTACAGGTATCAAGTAACATGCTATACAAATGTACAGTATATAGCACTCAATAAAAACATGAGTTTGTTTTCTTGCAAGTGTGTTTTGGACTTTGTAATGTTTTTAATATTCTGTATAGGGCTGTTTCTTCCCCACCCTATTCTCCCTCAGCCAAAATAAGTTTTCTCTGAATTTCTCCTTTAAGGTCTGCTAAGTAGCGTATAGTGATGGTTAATGGCCTGGGTTTTAAAGCCAGATTTTCAAGGTTTGAATCCTAGCTATGAAACTTTTTAGCTGTGAGACATTGCGTAAGTCACTAAACTTCTTGATGTTTTGCTTTCTGCATTTCTAAAGCACAAGAATACCTTCCCCATTAGGTTGTTGTGAAGAATAAAGTGTTAATACATGAAAGTCTTACAATGTTACCTGGCATTAAGTAAATGTGTAAGAAGTGATAGTTGTTATTATTTGCTGTCTATAGTTCATAAAATCAATTCCAGCCCAAGTACAAGAAAGAGATTAGAGTCCTCATTTTTAATTTATAATCCTTTAAATAGCTTGGAAATTTCTGATGGACCTGCACTTTCCAATATGGTACTTACTAGCCCCATGTAGCTACTGAGCACTTGAAGTGCAGTGAGTGGAAGAATAATGTTGCAAGTGTGGAGTAAACCAGATTTTAAAGACTTACAGGAGAGACATTAGCGAAAATTACAGAGTAAGGAACACCAAAAGTGCAACCCTCTAAAAGAGCAACTAAAAACTGGCAAAAGTAGTTAGAACCAACTTTTTCAGAACTCTTGTCAGTAATCAAAAACTTGAAGCAACTTTGGAAACATTTTCTAAAGAGAAACAGATGCATCTTGATGAGGACAGTAAGCTTTGTGGCATTTTCATTTACTGTAAGCCCCTCCCCACACCTTAAGGAATGCAACAAACAAGAAAATGTGGCCCATACCTGGAGAAAAAAGCAACAATTATAAAACTGTCCATGAAGAAGTGCAGACATTGGGCTTACTAGACAAAGGCTATAAATCAGCCCTTTAAATATGTTCAGCTAAAAGAAAACGTCTAAAGAACAGGATTGTTTTCTTGATTTCCTGTTAGTTAATTATCAACATATAAAATGCAACTGATTTCTGGATATTAATTTTGTATCATGCTACTTTGCAGAATTCATTTATCAGTTCTAGTAGCTTCTTGTGGAGTCTTTGGGTTTGTCTATGTGCAGTATCATGTCATCTGCAAATAATGAGTTTTACTTCTTTGTTTCCAATTCAGATGAATTTTATTTCTTCTTCTTGTCTGATTGCTGTGGCCAGGACTTCCAGTACTATGTTGAATAAGAGAGGTGAAAGCACACATCTCTGTCTTGTTCCCAATCTTAAGGGGAACACTTGCAGTTTTTGTCTGTTGAATATGATGCTGGCAGTGGGTTTGTCATATATGGCCATTATTATGTTCACGTATGTTCCCTCTATTCCCACTTTGTTGACAGTTTTATTATAAATGGGTGCTGGATTTTTGTCAATTGCTTTCTGTGCATTATTGATATAATCATGTGGTTTTTATCCTTCATTTTGTTTATGGGATGAATCACATTTATTGATTTGCAAATGTTGTACCAGCCTTGCATTCTGAGAATAAATCCCACTGATCATGGTATTATTTTCTTAATACATCGCTATATTCAGTGTTTTCTTAAGAATTTTAGCATCTTTGTTTATCAGGGATATTGACCTATAATTTTCTTTGTAGTGTCTTTTTTAAGAAGATTTTATTTACTTATTTTTAGAGAGAGAGGAAGGGAGGGAGAAAGAGGAGAAAAACATCAATGTGTGGTTGCTTCTGGCATGCCCCATACTAGGGACCTGGCCCTGGCCTGCAACCTAGGTATGTGCCATGACTGGGAATCGAACTGGTGACCCTTTGCTTCAAAGGCTAGCACTGAATCCATTGAGCCACACCAGCAAGGGCAGTAGTGTCTTTATTTGGTTTTGGAATTAGGATAATGCTGGTCTCATAAATGAGCTTGATAGCCGATTTTCTCCTCTTGAATTTTATGAAATAGTTTGAGAAGGCGAGGTGTTAGTTCTTCTCAGAATGTTTGGTAAAATTCACCTGTGAAGCCATCTGATCCAGGGCATCTGTTTTGGGGGAGTTTTTTAAAATTATCACTTCAATTTCACTAGTTGTAATCTGTCTATTCAGATTCTCTGATTTTGTTTTGGAAGATTGTATGTTATTAGGAATTTATCCATTTCATTTAGGTCATCCAGTTTGTTTGCATATAGTTGTGCATAATATTTTATAACAGTCCTTTATATTTCTTTAGTGTCAGTTGTTATTTCTCCTCTTTCATTTCTTTTTTCTTCATTTCTAATTTTTATTCTGAAATGTAAAGCTCTTCTGAATTAAAGCACAGTTGACATACAATATTTATCAGTTTCAAGTGTAGACCATAGTGAGATTTTACATTTATATACCTTACAAAGTGATCACCACAAGAAGTCCGCTATCCATCTGTCACCATACGAAGTTATTGTGATACTGATATTATTAATATTCCTTATGTTGTCCTTTACATCCCCATGACTTATTTATAAGTTTGTACCTCTTAATCCCCTTAGCCTTTTTTCCCATACCCCCACTGCCCAACCCTCTGGCAATTATCAGTTTTCTGTATCTATGGGTCTGTTTGTTCATTTCTTTATTTTTTTTAGATTCCACACCTAAGTGAAATGATACAGTATTTGTCTTTCTCTGATTTAATCTCGCTTAGCATAATACCCTCCAGGTCTATCCATGTTGTCCCAAATGGCAAGATCCGTTTCTTTTCCATGGCTGTGTACTACTCCAGTGTGTGTGTGCATGTGACGTGATGCACACCCAACCACTTCCTCTTTATCCAGTCATCCAGTGGGGAGCACCTTGGCTGCTTCAACAACTTGGCTATTGTAAACAATGCTGCAGTAAACATACAGGTGCATGTATCTTTTTAAATTTTCCTACTTTTGGAATTGCTGAGTCCTTCTTTGTCTCCTATTAAATAGTTTTTTGTTTTAAAGTCTTTTTGTCTGATATAAGTATTGCTGTCCCAGTTTCTTGTTTTTTTATCATTTCCATTTTCATGAAATATCTTTCCCATCCCTTTATTTTAATTTTCTGTGTGTCTTTACTCTGCAGTCTTATGTAGGCAGTATGTGTAGTGGTCTTGTTTTTGCTGTGAATGGATAAAAATCCATTCAGTCATCCTATGTTTTTTCAAGGGAGCGCTTAGTCAACTTCCATGTGAGGTAACTATTAATACGTATTTATTGCCATTTTAATTGTTGTCATGCTACAATTATAAGTGGTTGGTCTACTATCTTTATATGTTCGCCTTTACTGGTGAAATATTTTTTCATATATTTTCTTATTTCTAATTTAGGTCTTTTCTTTTCCACTTAATGAATTCCCTTTAACATTTCTTGTAATGCTAGTTTAGTAGTGATGAACTCCTTTAACTGTTGCTTGTCTGAGAAAATCTTGATCTCTCAATTCTGAATGATAACCATGCTGGGTAGAGTATTCTTGGTCATAGGTTTTTTTCTTTCATCATATTGAATATATCATGCCACTCCTTTCTGGCCTGCAAAGGTTCTGTTGAAAAGTCAGCTGAGAGTCTTATGGGAATACCCTTGTATGTAACTAGTTGTTTTTCTCTTGCTGCTTTTAAAATTCTCTCTTTATCTTTAACTTTTAATAACGTAATTATAATGTGTCTTGCAGTAAGTTTCTTTGGGTTCATCTTGTTTGGGACTCTCTGTGCTTCCTGGACTTAGATATCTGTTCCATTTGCCAAGTTAGAAAAGTTTTCAGCCATTATTTCTTCAAATAGGTTTTCTGTCCCTTTCTCTCTCTCTTCTCCTCCTGGGACCCCTGTGATTCTAATGTTAGTATGCTTGATGTTGTCCCAAAAGTCCTTTATGCTATCTTCATTCTTTTTAATTATTTTTTCTTCTTGATCTTCCAACTGGGTGATTTCCACTCTCCTGTTTTCCTGATTGCTGATCTATTCTTCTGTGTCATCTGTTGTGCTGTTCATTCCCTGCAGTGTATTTTTCATTTCAACTGTTTTATTCTTCAGTTCTGATAGGTCCTTTCTTAGAATTGGTATGTCTTTGTTCAAGTTGTTGAAGTTCTGACTGAATTTTTTCATTTGTCTGGACAGTTGAATCAGCATCTTTATGACTGTAACTTTGAACTCTTCATCTAGTAGACAGCTTACCTCAGTTTCATTTAGTTCTTTTTCTGGGGTTTTGTCCTGTTTTTTGTTTGGAACATATTCTTTTGTATCCTCATTTTGCCCATTTGTTTCTGTGTATTGTGTTAGGTAGATAAACTAAATCTCTTGGTCTTGAAAAAGTGGCCTTATTTTCCTGTGGGGCCCTTATTTCAATGTTCCCCTTGTCACCAGAGCCAAGTGCTCTACAGGGTAGACTAATGTAGCCTCCTGTTGTGGCTGGGCCACAACTTCTATGGACACAGGAGCAGGCAAGGGGCATCTCTGGCCTGCTGGCTGTGAGGCCTGGCCACAACTGTTGCAGGCTCACTGGTGTGCAGGATAAAGCTTTGATGCAGCTGGCTGCAAAGCCCACCCACACACTGTTGTATGCTGGTGCTGAGTGATGCTGACCACTGGGTGTGGCAGGGAAGGAAGTGCTTTGGAGGGGTGCTACCCTGGGTAGATCCTCAGGGAAATGCCAAAGTATGGTGAACAGTGTTAACAAGGTTAATGGACACTGTCAGATGTGGCACTTGCCTGGGTCAGACCAGCTAGGTTGAAGAAAGGGGATAAATGTTGCCCACCAACACCTCTGACATGACCAACTTCCAACAGTCTCTGTCCCTCCAACATACACCCTAAAATTAGTCAATGTATCACCTTCACATACAACCTGGGTGATTTTCAAACTGCTGCCTCTGTGCCAAAACTCAGAAAGAGCACAACCTGGGTTTCCTACAGTCTTTGGCTCTCCCAGATGTAAGCCTGGCTGGTTTTCAAAGCCATATGTTATGAGGGCTCCACTTCCTTGTTCAGGTCGAGCAGGGTGAGGCTCAGACCCTTCACTCTTCAGGTATGATGTCTGCAGTTGTGATAACCTTCCCACTCAGGGGAAGGTCACTGCATGAGGAATGGGAAGTAGGGTAGGTCCTGACTAGGCCTAGTCTCTACCCCTCCTACCCTTTTCAATGTGACTTTTACTTTATATCTGTAGTTGTAGAAAATCTGTTCTGCTAGCCTGCAGGTAGTTCCCAGAGATGGTTGTTCTACATGTAGTTGCAGTTTTGGTGTTAATGACAAGAAGTGAGCTTACGATCTTCCTATCCCACCATCTTGTACTTGAAGCCAAGAGTCTTGCTCTTGAATGCCAATTTAGCTTGACCATGAAAAGTCATTCCTTATGATTGGTGCACCACACCTGCAAGAAACGTGCCTCTGGATGGGATCACCTAAGTCACAGTCCCCACTGCTGTTCATTTCTGATTTTATTTACTTGGGACCTCTCTCTTTTTTTTCTTGATGAGTCTGGTTAAAGGTTTGTTTATCTTTTCAAAGAACGAGCTCTTGGATTCATTGATCCTTTTTATCATTTTTTAGGCACTTCTACAAAGAGGGCATACAGATGGCCAATAGACATATGAGAAGATGCTCAACGTCTTCTCTGATTACGTTATTTCTCTGATTAATTATCAGAGAAATGCAGATTAAAACCACAGTGAGATATCATCTCATACCTGTCAGAATGGCTAGCATCAATAAATCAACAAACAAGTGCTGGCAAGGATGTGGAGAAAGGGGACCCTTTTGCATTGTTGGTGGGAATGCAGATTGATGCAGCCACTGTGCAAAGCAGTATGGAGATACTTCAAAAAATTAAAAATGGATCTGTCTTTTGATCCAGTGATCCCACTTCTGGGAATATATCTGGAGAAACCCAAAACACTAATTCAAAAGAATATAAGCACCCCTATGTTCATTGCAGCATTTTTACCATTGCCAAGATACGGAAGCAACCCAAGTGTCCATCAGTAGATGAGTAAATAAAATAACTATGGGACATTTTACACAATGGAATATTACTTGGCTGTAAAAATGAAAATTTCACCTTTTGTAATAGTATGGATGGACCTGGAGAACATTATGCTAAGTGAAATAAGCCAGTCAGAGAAAGACAAACACAATATAATTTCACTCATATGTGGAATCTAATGAACAAACTGAACTAATAAGCAAAATAGAGACAGACTCATGGATGGAGAGCAGGATGACAGCTATTGGGGTAGAGTGAGATGGAGAGATTGAGCAAAAAGGAAAAAGGGAGAAAGAATTCATGGACAAGTGGCAGGTATAAGGGGACTAAATTGTAATGGAAAAACAATACAATAAAAAAATTAGGAAAAAAACTAATGGAAAGCATTATGTCTCACCAAATAAAGAATAGCAATAGGAGATGGAAAATATTTTTAAAAATAGATACACTGGCCCTGACTGGCTCAATTGGTTGTGCATTGTCTTGCAGATTGAAAAGTCACTGATCTGATTCCCAGTGAGGGCACATGCCTGGGTTGCAGATCCAGCCCCCACTTGGGGCGCATACAAGAGGCAACTAATCGACAGTTCTCTCTCACATTCTTGAGTCTCTCCCTCTCTTTCTCTCTCCTTTTCCCTCTCTCTAAACATAAGTATATAAGGACTTCTGAGACTTCCAGTCACATAGATAAACATGGCTCACTTCCTCACACAGCCACATCAAAATTACAACTAAAATATAGAACAACTATCACTCAGAACCATCAGTAATTGAGTTGAATGGAAGTCTGATAACTATGACATTAAAGAAACCACATTCATCCAGACTAGTAAGAGGGGCAGAGACACAGAACAGACTGATCCCACATCCACATGTGCTGGACAAAAATTCAAAAGGGAAATCTCAGGAACAAGAAGTCCCAGCCCTACTCCAGGCTCCCCAGCCCAGTTCCAGTGTCAGGAAGATAAGTCCTCATAAATTCTGGCTGCAAAAACCAGCAGGGATTGAGTCAGTGGAAGAAAATTCTGGAGCCCCAAGCAGTTCCTCTTAAAGAACCCCCACACAGACTTACTCAGACTCATTCCCTCTGAGCCCCAGCACCTGTGTAGCAGCTTGAAAGGCACCAGTGGCATACAGGGAGGAACTGAAGTGTCTGGCATCAAAGCAGGAGCTGGGGGACAGCTTTCTCTCAGACAGAAAAGCAGGCAGAGGCCACTGTCCCTTTTCTGAGTCTTCCCCCCACCAGAGCTAGACCCAGCAGGCTGGTGCCATATGAGACTCCATCAACCTGGCTAACATTCTTTGCCCCTGGAGATCCCCTGAGATTCCACCCAATTTACAGGCCCACCCAAACTGTTAACCATGACTTTTCCATATGAATAGCTGGTCTTGGTTCATGCTTCACAACTTCCTAAATCCTATCAAATAACATCAGCTTCATTAAGACCCCAGTTCCCATACCTCTTGCTAAATGGCCTCATGTCCGGCACTAGCAGCAGCCAGCTTAGATTCACACCTTGGCTTTACTTGGGAATCTCCAAGCCCAGCACAAGTAGCAGCCATCTCAGATTGCTTTTGAGCTCATGCTCAGTGGTTCAGGCAGAACACAACTGGGGGCTGACCTTGGCCTGCACTGCCCAGGAAACCCCAGAGCCTGTGCACACAGGGGACAGCTACAGACCAGACTGGAGCACAGCCACCTGGCCCCTACACAGCTGATCCTCCACGGAGGGCAGAGGTTAGTGGTCAGTGGTCATAGCCAGTCCTTGCAGCTGACTGGGCTAGGCAAATCCCTCCCATTGACCTACCAACAACAACCAAGGCTCAGCTACAAGAGCAAGGTGTACTCATCCCACAGGAGGGGCACACCTCGAGTACTTAGCTTGGGTGACAGGGGCGGCTGTGCCAATAGACCCTACAGGACACCTACTACATTAGGCCGTGCTACCAAGATAGGGAGTCATAGCAGCTCCACCTAATACATAGAAACAAACACAGGGAGGCTCCCCAAAATGCCAATCTGAAAAGGCTACATACTATATGATTCCAACTGTGTAACATTCTTGAAAAGGCAAAACTATGGAGATGGTAAGAACTTCAGTGGTTGCCAGAGGTTATGGGGTTTCTGGGGGAGGAATGAGTAGCCAGGATACAGAGGATTTGGGGAGCAGTGAAATTATAGTATTATAGCATTATAATTCTATAATAATGGATACATGTCATATATTTGACCAAACCCATAGACTGGACAACACCGCTGTGAATCCTAATGCTAACTATGGACTCTGAGTGATGGTGGCGCATTAATGCAGATTCACCATTGTGACAAATTCACCTCCCTGATGAGGGAGGCTGTGTGCACGGAGGGCAGGCCGGGGTGCGTGTGGTCATTTCACTCAGTTTCAGTGTGAACCTGAAACTTCTCTAAATGTAAAGTCTATTAAAAATTTAAAAAGTTGTGGGATGACATATTCAAGGTGCCAAGAGAAGAAAAACTATTAAAAATCCAGCAAAAATATCCTTCACAATTGAAGGCAGAACTGAGACGTTCCCAGGTAAACTGAACTGAGGGTGCTCCTTGTCAGCCAGCCTGCCCCGAAAGGTGTGCTGGGTGCTGTCCTTCAGGCTGAAGTCAAAGGGCACTAGACGGTGGCTCGAATCCACACGCAGAAATAAAGAACACTGGTCAGGATAGCTACGTGGGTAAAATATAAAAGATTATATGGGTAAATGTAAAAGTATATAATGTATTTTTATTGTATGTCTTCTTTTCATTCTATCTGACTTAAGAAATTAAGTGTCTAAGACAATAATTATAAATATGTTGATGGACACGTTGCATAAAGGTACAATTTGTGACAATAACAAAGAGGGAAAGACAAAGCTATATAGAAGCAAAGATTTTGTATCTTATTGGAATTAAGTTGGAAACGATCGAAGCCAGAGAGGCAGAGAGTAGCTTACTGGTTGCCGGGGATGGAGGAGTGGGGGTTGGGGAAGGGCTGCTGACGGCGGCGGTCGCACAAGCTGAATGTATTAAAGACCACGGAATACACTTTAAAGGGCAAGTTTTGTGACATGTGAGTTGTACATTAATAAGAAATTATGTTGAAACAAACAAAAATAATGCAAATTAATATGTATATGTGCAAGAAATTGAAATTGTAGTTTAAAACAACTTTCCCACAAAGAAAACTTCAGGCCCAAATGGCTTCCCTCCTGAATTCTAGCAGCATTTCAAGAAGAAAGAACGCCATTCCACACAGGCTCTTCCAAAACCATTGAAGACAACAGAATTCTTCCCAACTAATTCTGAGGCCAAGGCCAAAAGCAGATAAGGATATTAGAAGATAATAACAAACCAACATCCTTCATGAAAATTGATTAAAATATTTAAAATATTTTTTAAAAGTTTTCTCAGCAAATTGAATCCAGCAACATATTAAAAGGCTGGCATGGCATGGTCAAGTGGGGTTTATCCCAGTACTAGAGAGCTGGTTTGACATTCAAAATCAATCACTGTTATTCACCATGTTAAAAACTAAATATACATATAGTCATGTTAATACACACACACAAAGCATTTGACAAAATGCAATATCCATTCCTGATTTAAAAAAAAAAAAAACTCTCAGTAAGCTTGGAATAAAAAGGAACTTCCTCAATATATAAAAAGGGAAGCCACAAAAACCAGACAGCCACCATCAGGTTTAATGGTGAAAAGCGGAATAGCTCCTCCCTAAGACTGGGAACAAGACCAGGAGCTGCTCTCCCCATTTCCACAACATAGAACTGCAGGTTCTGGCCACTGACATCAAGCAAGAAAAAGGAAAGAAAGCAGCCATACTGAAGAAGTAAAACTGTCCCTATTTGCAGACATTGCAAACATATATGTTTGCAAATATATGCAGATATAATTATTTCTGTTGAAATCCAATGGGATCTAGAAAAAAAGCTACAACAGTCTTGTAAAGACAGGGATGCGTTCTGAGGATGTGTCGTTAGGTGACATCGTGCCAACCTGAGAGAGCGCACTTCCCCCACATCTCTACGGTACAGCCGCAGAGCCTGTTGCTCCCAGGCCTATACAGCTTGTTTCTGTGCTGAATACTGTAGGCAACTCTAACACAAGGGTAAGTATTTGTATATCCAAACATGCAGACGTGCAGTAAAAAAATGGTATAGAAGATTACAAATGGCACCCCTAAACAGGGCACTCGTCGCGACCGGAGCAACGAGTCGCGACCGGAAGTTGTTGTGAGCGAGTCAGCGAGCGGGTATGAAGGCCGAGCACAGGACTGTGCACCGCGTACTGCAGTTCCAAAACGACTGGACACTAAGGCTTCACTAAGTTTACTTTCTAAAATGTTTTCCTTTCTTCAATAATAAACCTTAGCTTACTGTAACTTCTTTACTTATGAACTTTTCAATTTTTAAAACTTTTTGATGCATATAACAACATTTAGCTGAAAACACAAATGCTGTATAACTGTACAAAATATTTATTTATTTATATCCTTATTTTATAAGCTTTTTTTTCTATTTTAAAATTTTAGTGTCAAAAACTAAAACACCGACACACACATTGGCCTAGACCAGCACGGGGTCGGGATCGTCTGTATCCCTGACTTCCACGCCCACGGTCCCCTGCACGGTCTCTAGGGGCAGTAGCGTGCACTGAGCTCTCATCTCCATGACAACAATGCCTTCTCTTTGTAGCACCTCCTGAGGGGCCCATCTGGGGCTCTTCTTGAGGAGGTGTCACTCTTTTCAGAAATATGTCCACAGTAGTTTGCTTGATTTGTTTTGTTTTTCATCATAGATTTGCTTATAAGCAGATAATGCACCACAAACGTTTCTCCATTAATGAAAACCTTTCGGGGTTGGGAGCCACATTTCAGATTTTTTTAAGGCACTCATTGAGGTCTCCAAACTCTTCTGCTAAACCCTTCACTCTGAATTTTCTTGGGAGAGTTCTTTTTTTCTCTCCTGTTCCCTACCCTCTTGCCTCTTCTTCAGCTATACATTCCTGTTCCAGTTGCAACAACTCCTCTTTAGTTAGTTCCTCAGGAACCACCTCTAGGAGCTCCTCAATGTCATCCTCATCCACACCCAAGTTAAAGTTGTTTGCCGCCTCAACCAAAGCCTTGTTGATTTTTGCAACCTCTCAGCCTTGGCAAATCTCCTGAAGTCAAGGACAAACCTCTTGAGTTTCTTCTTCCATTCATACACTCCTTGGTGACATCATCCCAAGCTCAATCAAGTTTCTGGATGCAGTCATAGATGTTTAAATCCTTCCACAATTGTATTCAGGTCTTCCTCATTGTAGCAATTCACTGGGCAAAGGTCCTCGTCAGGTAGTAGGTCTTAAAAGCTGCTGTTATTCCTTGGTCCACATGTTGGATCAACAAGGTGGTGTCTGGAGGGAGAAACACCACCTTGATACTGGGATGAAGAGCACCAATAAAAGGAGAAAGTCCAGGAACATTATCAATAATAAGCAAAATCTTGAAAAGTATGTTATTCTCCAAACAGCGCTTCTCCATTTTTATGAAGTAGCAGTTCAGGGGGTCTCTTGAAGGAAGAGCTGTGTCACCCATGACTCCCCTTGCTCCTGTAGCTCCTGCTACAGTGTGTGCTTACTGAGGTGCTTGAGGGCCCTGGGGTTCTCACCGTGTCACACCACAAAGGGTTCCATTTGTAGCCAGCAACATGGCCCCCGAGCAAGACTGTTATCCTGTCCTCAAAAGCCTTGAAACCTGGCATTGACTCAGCCTCCTTATGGATGAAAGTCTCTTCATGCATCCATTTCCAAATAGGGAGGTTTCATCCATATGGAGTATTTGCTCTGGCAAGTAATTATCCTCCACAATCAACTTATCTAGTTTCCAAAAATTCTTCAGCTGCCTTCACATCAGCACTTGCAGACTCACCACTCACTTTCACAGTATGTGATGAATAATGATTCTTGAATCATTTAAACCATCCAGAGCTAGCAGTGAATTCAACATTATAGTCAGGTCCAGCCTTTTATTTTTTTCTTCTTAAAAAGATTGTTTTTTTTTTTGTTTTGTTTTGTTTTGTTTTTTAGAGAGAGGGAGAGAGAAAGAGAAAGAGAGAAATATCCATGTGAGAGAGAAACACTGATTGGCTGGTTGCCCCGACAGGGACTTGCCCACAACCCATTTGTGTGCCCCAACCAGGAATCGAACCTGTGGCTTTTGGCTTTGCAGAATGATACCCACCCAGTTGAGCCACACCAGTCAGGACCCAGCCTTTTGTTTCAACACCACGAATTTTTGCCTTAGCCATGATCATCCTGGTGCTGAGAGGGATACACTTCTGTCTGGTCTTCAACCCAGGGCATTAGAAGTTCTGCCATGTCTGATACAGGCCCTTCCCAAATTTTTGTTAGTCTTGCTGCCTTCAATGAAGCAGATCCTTTACCAGCTTCTGTCCCTTTGTTCTTTGTTCTTGTGGTGGGTGGTATGGGACATGCCTGACTGGTGAGCAATAACCACCGACTTTCCACCTTTGCCGTCCTTAATCCCTCTTAATTTTGTTTCCAGGTGAATGACTCAGCATGGCCTCTTACTGGCAACATTAGCCGTGGATTTTGTACTTAGGGGCCACAATGAATAAAACACCTCAGATTAAGTCAAGCACAAGAGAAAATGATGCCTTCAAGGGAGGAGGCAAACACGAGATGTGTGAGGCTACTGCCGTCATAACACAGCACACTGTTTCACAGCAGATGTTTTTTATAAGCAGAAACAGTAAACTCTGAAATAATGATAAAAAGTACAGTATATAAGTGCTCCACTCAAAAGACACAGGGTGGCTGAATTGACAAAAAAAGAAAAAAGAAAGAAAAAACAGGCCTACATGAGACTCATTTAAGATCAAAAGACACACAGAGACTGAAATTAAAAGAACGGGTGGAAAAAGATATTTCATGAAAATCTAAAGCAAAGGTTTTAACAAGAGATGAGGAAGGATTCAGCAATTCTACTTTTGGGCACTTATCTGGAGAAAGCAAAACACTGATTCAAGAAGATAAATGCACCTCTATGTTCATTGCAGTATTACTTACAATAGCCATGATATGGAAGCAACCTAGGTGTCCATCAAAAGATAATGAGTAAAGAAGAAATGACAAGTATATATACATATGTGTGTGATGGAATACTACTCAGCCATGAAAAGAGTGAAAGCTTGCCCTTTGTGACAACCTGGATAAACTTAGAGGGTATTATGCTAAGTGAAATAGTCAGAGAAAGACAAATACTGTATCATTTTACCTATACGTAGACTGTAACACACTAAACAAATGAACAAACAAAACAGACTCATAAATACAAAAAAACTACTGATAGTTGCCAGAGGGTTGGGCAGTAGGAAGATGGGCAAAAAAGATGAAGGGGACTAAGAGGTACAAACTCATAACAAGTCAGTAACTGGGGTGTACACCGCAGCACAGGGAATACAGTCAACATGGTCACGGTAACTTTTTTGGTAACAGATGGTTACTTGACTTCTCATGGTGACCACTTTGTAAGGTCTATAAATGCCAAACCACTATGCTGTACACCTGCCACTAGCATAATACTGTATTTCAACTATACTTTAATTAAAGAGCTTTACGTTCCAGAATGAAAGCAGCATAAATCAGCAACATAGTCATTCGTTAACATTAGTGAATATCATGTGCTGCACATAAACATACATGCTTTCCTTTTACGTGAGTGGCAGCGCGGCAGGTTCGTTTGCACCAGATCGGCACAGACGCAGTGATGCATTCATTGCACGATGGCGTTGGCAAGGCTGTGACATCACCCGGTGGCAGGAATTTTTCAGCTTCATGAAAGCTTATGGGACACCGTCCTGCATGTGGTCTGCTGTGGGCCAGATTGTCCTTATGTGGTGCGTGGCTACAGGACTGATAAGTGACGTTAGCAAGGTTGCAGGATAGAAAAAATTAATTGTATTTCTATATTCTAACAGTGAAAATTAGAAATCAAAATTAACAAAATGCCACTATGAAAGCGTTAAAATATATGAAATGCTTGGGGATAAATGTGGCAAACAGGTGAAAAGTCCTTTATACTAGAAACTAGAAAACACTGCTGAGAGAAATTTTAAAAGATGTAAATAAATAAATAGATAGACCTTCTTCATAGGTCAGAAGACAACAATGTTAAGATATATGTTATCCCCATATGAAAGGATTTAGAACAGGTAAAACAGCTTTGAAAAAGAAGAGCACAGTTGTCCTGGCCAGTGGCTCAGCTGGTTGGAGTGGCATCCCGTACACCAAAAGGTTGGGGGTTCGATTCTTAGTCAGGGCACATACCTAGGTTGCAAGTTCAATCCCCTGTTGGGGCGTATAAGGAAGGCAAACAATCGGTGTTTCTCTGTCACATCCATGCTTCTCCCTCTCTCCCTTACTGTCTCTCTCTAAAATCAATACACATATCCTTAGGTGAGGATTAAAAAAAAGAAGAGCAGAGTCAGAGGGTTCTATGACCTGATTCAAGACATATCATTGCTTTTCTTTTTTATTATATTCACTGTAGTGAATGTGAAGTAGTATCTTAATTTTTTTATTGTGGTAACATAAAATTTAACACAAAATATATATGTAAGATAAAACATGCCATTTTAAGTATACAGTTTTGTGGCACTAATTACAGTCACAGTGTTGTACAACCATCATGGCTATTCCCAAGACTTTCCCATCACCCCAAGCGGAGGCATTAAACGATAAAACCCCATCCCCCTTACTCCCAGCCCCTGGCAACCTCTAATGTACTTTCTGTTGCTATTAATTTGCCCATTCTAGATCTTTCATATGTGTGGAATCATACATTACTAGTTTTTTTTGTCCCTAGCTTACTTCACTCAAAGGTTCCACATGGAATAGCATGTATCAGAATGCCATTACTTTTCATGGCTAAATTCTATTCCATTGTATCTGTTCCCCACATTTTGTTTACCCATTCTTCAGTTGATGGGCACTTGAATTGTTTTCACCTTTTTGCTATTTTGAATAATGCTACAGTGATTATTGTCATATGAGTAGCTGCTCGAGTCCCTGTTTTCGGTTCTTTGGGCTATACAGTTGGCCCTCTGTATCAGCAAGTTCCACATTCACAGATTCGACCAACTGCAATCAACATTATCAGGAAAAAACATTATGTTGTTGCTGACATGTACTCTGTAGTTAGTCCTATGATGGTTGCATCTGTACAGACATTTTTCTTGCAATTATTCCTAAATAACACAGCATACAACTACTTATATAGCATTTACATTGTATTAGGTATTATAAGTAATATAGAGATGATTTGAAGTATACAGGAGTTTGTGTGTAGGTTGTATGCAAATACTATACCATTTTATGTAAGAAACTTGAGCATCCTTGGATTTGGTATCCACAAGGGGTCCTGGAGCCAATCACTGTGGATACTGAGGGATGACTATATATTTAAAAGTGGGGTTGCATGCCCTGGCTGGATTGCTAAATTGGTTGAAGCATCGTCCCATACACCAAAAAGGTGCAGGTTCGATCCTTGGTCAGGGCAAATACCTAGGTTGCAGGTTTGAACCGCAGTTGGGGTGCATATGGGAGCAACTGATTGGTTTCTCTCTCACATCAGTGTTTCTTTCTTCTCTCTCTCTGTCTCTCTCTCTCCCCCATCCCCACTTCTCTCTCTAAAATCAATAAAACATAGCATCAGGTGAGGATTTAAAAAGGGTGGGTTGCAGGGTGTCTGGCTGATCCATGTTACACTTCCACCAGCAATGCACAAACTTTCCAGTCTCTCCACATCCTCATCAACATTTTTTATTTTCTGGCTATGGTTGTTTTTTGGTCTAGATTACACTACAACAATGTAATTTTGTTGTTGTTTTATTACACTAGCCATCCTAGTAGGTACCCTATTGTGGTTTTGATTTGTATTTCTGTAATGAATAATGATGTTGAGCATCTTTTCATAGACTATCAGCCATTTATTTATTTTTTCCTTTTTATTGAATTTATTGGGGCAACACTGGTTAACAAAATTATATAGGTTTCAGATGCACAGTTCCACAGCACATCATCCATACACTGTGTTATGTGTTCACCTCCCCAAGTCACATCTCCTTCCATCACCACTAATCCCCCAGCAACCACCGAACTGTTGTCCTTACCTATGAGGGTTTTCCCCTTTTTTCTTTCTTGCTCAATCCTCCCACCTCCCAACCCCTCACTCCCTCTACCCAACAGTTATCAGCTGGCTCTCTATGAGTCTGTCTCTATTTTGCTTGTTACATAGTCCATTTTGTTCATTAGATTCCACGTATAAGTGAGATCACATGGTAATTGTCTTTCTCTGAATGGCTTATTTCCCTTAGCATCATGCTCTCTAGGCCCATCCATGCTGTTGAAAAGGGTAAGATTCCCTTTTTTCACAGCTGAGTAGTATTCCATTGTGTGAATGTACCACTATTTTTTATCCACTCATCTACTAATGGACACTTGGGCTTCTTCTAAATCTTGGCGATTGTAAATAACACTGCAATGAACATAGGGGTGCACATATTCTTTCAAGTCAGTGTTTCCGATATATTTGGATAAATTCCCAGAAGTGGAATCACTGGATCATAAGGCAGGTCCATTTTAAGGAAATTCCATACTGTTTTCCACAGTGGCTGTACCAGTCTGCATTCCCACCAACAGTGCATGAGGGTTCCATTTTCTCCACATCCTTCCCATGTATCTTGTTTGTATAAGTATACTTTCAAATCCTTAGCTCATTTTTGGGGGGGTTATTTGTTTTGTTATGGTTAAATTGCAAGCTTTTTTAATATATTCTGGATGGAACTCCTTTATCAAGTATATTATCTGCAAGTACTTTCTCCCATTCTGTAGATTATCTCTCCACTTTCTTGATGGTATAATTTGCAACACAAAATGTCTTAATTTTGACATAGATCAATTTTTCCATTTTTCTCTTTTGTCACTTGTGCTTTTTATCTAAGACACCATTGCCTAACCCAAGGTCACTAATGCTTACCTCTTAATTTTCTTCTAAGTATTTTATTGCTTTAGCTCTTACATTTAGGTCTATGGGTTTATTTTGAGCTAATTTCTGTGTCTGGTGTGAGTTTGGGGTCCAACTTCACTCTTTTGCATATGAATGTCCACTTGTTCCAGCTCCGTTTGCTGAAAGACAATAATTGAGTACATTGTCTTTGCATCATAATCGTAATTGTATGGGGTTATTTCTAAAATTTTATTTCTGTGGCAACTGACCTTGTTAAAAGTCCAAAAGCAATTTGTTGGAGAAAGAATAGTTTTTTTCAACAAATGGTGCTGGAACAAGTGGATAGTTCTATGCCAAAACAAACAGAAAACCTTCAATCCATATTTCACAATCTATATCTTATGTATTTGTGTAAAAATATTATCTCAAATTGAACCATAGGCCTAAACACAAAGCCTAAAGCTATAAAACTTTTACAAAAGAAACAGAAGAAAAACTTTGTGGTCAATTAGACAAAAAAATTCTTAGGTATGACACCAAAAGCCTAAACCCAAAAAGAAAAAACAAAAATTTAGACTTCATCAAAATTAAAGGGCTGTGCTCTTCGGAAGACACTGCGAGGCCCCGGCCAAACCCTCAGTCAGAGCCTTGTCCTGTGCACCTGAAGGCTGTGGGTTTGGTTCCCAGTCAGGGCACGTGCCGGAGGCAAACAGTCGATGGTCCTCTCCCATGTCTGTGTTTCTCCCTCTCATGCTCTTCCCCCAACCCTAAAATCATTAAATATATTCCTGAGTGAAAATTAAAATTAAAAAAAGACACCAGTAAGGGTCTTGACAGGGAGCTCAGTTGGTTAGAGAGTCATCCCAATACACCAAGGTTGCAGGTTTGATCTCTGGTCAGGGCACAGACAAGAATCAACCAATGAATGCATAAATAAGCAGAAAAAACTGATGTTTCTCTTTTTCTTTCTCTCTCTTTTTCTCCCTCTAAAATCAATCAGTAAATGAAAAAAAATTAATTAAGAAAAAAGATACTGGTAAGAGAATAAAAAGCTATGCTCCAGGATGAGAATATGTATTAGCAGAAACACATACCTGCTAGAGAACTTGTATTAAGAATGTATAACAAACTCTCAAGACTCAATTTTTTTAAAAAAAGTTTTAAAAATAGACAAAAATTTGAACACATGCTTCACCAAATGAGCACATGAAAAGATGCTTAGCATCACTGCTCGTTAAAAAATGTAAATTAAAACCACAAAGAAGTACTGTATCTCTCACACCTGTTAGAATCAATCGAATTTTAAATGATCATATCAAGTATCGATGAGGATGTGGAAGAACTAGAACTCTCATATATTGCTGGTGGGAATATAAAATGGTACAACCATTTTGGAAAGAAGTTTGGAGTTTGTTTGTTTTGTAATGTAAAATACATTCCTACAACACAATCAAAACATCCCAGTCAGGCATTTACCCAAGAGAACTGAAAGTTCATACAGAGTTGATACATTCACACAAAGACTTGTGCATGAATGTTCATAGCATTTATTTGCAATAGCCCTAACCCAGAAATAACCAAGATTTCAACAGCTAATGAATAAACAAATTGAGGTATATACATACAATAAAATACTACTCACCAATAAAAAAGAATGAATCATTGATATATTTAACAACATGGGTGAATCTTAAAATAATTATGCTCAGTGAAAAAAGCCAGATGAAACAGAGTACATACTGTGTGATTCCATTTGTGTAAAATTCTAGAAAAAGCAAATTAAACCATAGTGACAGAAAGCAGATCAGTGATTTCTCAGAATAATAAAATGATGGAGTAGGGAGAGGTGGGAAGGCTGGATTTCAAAGAGGCATGAGGGAAATTTTGGAGTGATGGATACATTCATTTGGCTTCACAGGTATACACATACATCAAAACTTACCAAATAATATATTTTATATATATGCCATTATATGTCAATTATATCTCAATAAAGCTATTTTTAACTTGCATCTGTGTTGATCATATAAAATGGTGCGGCCATTTGGACACACAGATGAACAGTTCCTCAAAAAGCCAAATGTGGAGTTATTGTCTAATCCAGCAATTCTACTTTTCCATACCTACCCAGGAGAAATGAAAACATATGTCTACACAAAGAAATGCATGTATAAATCCATATAGCAACATTATCCATAATAGCCAAAAATCAGAAGCAAATCAAATTTCCATCCAATATGCTATGTCTGTACAATGAAATATTATTCATCAGTGAAAAGGAATCAAGCACCGATACATACTACAACAAAGACAAACATCAAAAATGTTGTGGCAGTCCTGGCTGGTGTTCCTCACCGGACTGAGCACCAGCCTGTGAACAAAAGGATCACCAGTCTCTTCCCAGTCAGGGCACATGCCTGGGTTGTGGGCCAGGTCCCAGTAGGGGGCGCACGAGAGGCAACCACACTTTGATATTTCTCTCCCTCTCTCTTTTTTTAAGATTTTATTTATTTATCTTTAGAGGGGAAGGGAAGGATAGAGGGAGAGAAATATCAATGTATGGTTGCCTCTCGTGCAACCCAGGCATATGCCCTGACTGGGAATCGAACCGCGATCCTTTGGTTCACAGGCCCATGCTCAATCCACTGAGCTACACCAGCCAGGGCCTTCTCTCCCTCTCTTTTTCCCTCCCTTCCCCTCTCCATAAACAAACAAACAAACAAACAAATAAGATGTTATGCTAAGTGAAAGTGTAATGGGTGTAGATTTAATGGGGTGTAGACTTAAGGAGCAGGAGGCTGAGAGGCCCTAGGATGCCCCTCCCCCCCAGTTTGGGGGCTGGGAAAAGCAGCAATGCAGGAATTGAGAGTTATTTTGCATATCAATAACAGCAGACTGGGCTCCTAGCCTGTTTGGAGCCAGGAAGGTATGCATGACCTTGACCTCTGATGTAGCTGGTAGGCAGTTCCCCAGTTAAAGAGCTTGGAGATGGTTCACTCCATGCCAAGGGCCCACACTTGCCTGCACTAACAATGGCAGCTGAGAAAAGCAGAAGAAACCAGACTACTGACTAGCAGATGTAGCCAATTGTGGAAGGAGTCAGAAATGGGGTTAAGGAGGAAGATCTGCACCAGGATTGAAACCCAGGCCCGGCAGCCTGCTGGCACTAAACCACAAGGTTTTGGGAGCAGAGAGTGGACTCCCTTGACCACGGAGACTTAGGAAGCAGAAAGCAAGATTTAGCAGCCATGCAGAGCTCTCTCAGTGGTTTGAAAAAATGCAGAAGGATTCCCACTGGTTCACATGAGATGAAGTTTTGGATTAGGAACAGGAGTCTAGCGAAGCTATGGACTTCTACTTCCTTTCCTGAGGTACAGTACCCCTGACTGGCCTGGTTTGGCAAGGGGAGGCAGGACTGTGTGTGTGTGTTTGTGGGTGTTTTAAAGGGACTTTGGGATTTAACATAACATTCGCCATTACTCTAAACCTGTATAACTTTTGAATAAATAGTACCTTTCCTTTTGGTTATACTCTGGCATTGAGAGCTACAGTCCTAACACAGTGGGCAAAGACAAACCATAGAACAAAAGACCCTAGGGGGTGGGGGTTGTTGCTGTAACAAAGAGCCATCACAAAACACCACTTATGACTCGAGTTTTTTGAACCTAGTAATTTTATTTTTACTTCAATTTTTTAATTGTTGTTCAAGTACAGTTGTCTCCATTTTCCCCCCACCACTCTCCCCAGTCCCACCAACCCTCACCTCCCACACTCAATCCTCCCCCACTTTGGCTTTGTCCATGTGTCCTTTATTCATGTTCCTTGACAAACCTTCCCCTCCCCCACCCACTATCCCCTCCTACCTCCCCTCTGATCACTGTGAATTTGTTCTTAATTTCAGTGTCTCTGGTTATATTTTGCTTGCTTGTTTATTTGGTTAATTAGGTTCCACTTATAGGTGGGATCATATGGTATTTATTTGTCTTTCACTGCCTGGCTTATTTCACTTAGCGTAATGTTCTCCAGTTCCATCCACACTATTGCAAAGGGTAGGAGCTCCTTCTTTCTTTCTGCTGCATAGAATCCCATTGTGTAAATGTACCATAGTTTTTTGATCCACTCGTTTACTGATGGGCCCTTAAGTTGCTTCCAGCATTTGGCTATCGTAAATTGTGCTGCTATGAACATTGGGGTGCATACGTTCTTTTGAATTGCTGTTTCAGGATTCTTAGGGTATAATCCCAGAAGTGAAATCACTGGGTCATAAGGTAGTTCCATTTTTAGATTCTTGAGAAAATTCCATACTGTTTTCCACAGTGGTTGCACCAGACTTCATTCCCACCAACAGAGCACTAGGGTTCCCTTTTCTCCACAGCCCCATCAACATTTAATTGTTTGTTGATTTGTTTGTGATGGCCGTTCTGACCAATGTGAAGTGGTATCTCATTGTGGTTTTAATTTGCATTTCTCTGATGGCTAGTGATGCTGAGCATCCTTTCAAATGTCTCTGGGCCCTCTGTATGTCCTCCTTGGAGAAGTGTCTGTTCATGCCTCCATTTATATAAGAAATCCCAAACAGAAAGTAGACAGAAAGTAGATCAGTGGTTGCTTAGGCCTGTGGTAGGGGAAGAGCAAAGTGACTGCTTATGGGTACAAGCTTTCTTTTGGGGATGATGAAAAAGTTTTAAAATTAGATTATGGTGATGGTTGTACAACTCTGTAAATATACTAAAAAACATCAATTCATATGCTTTAAACAGATAAACTTCATAGGGTATAAATTATATCTCAAAAAAGCTGCTAAAAATTACATGTGTGGCTGCCATTGTACTTCTGTTGGACAGCGCCACATCGGAAAAACAGCGCTTGGTGCAATATACGGGCCGGCAGTGAGCAGGAGGACATAGCAGTGCTCATTAAATGCCTGCCCTGCATATAATAATTGCTCCATGAATATTGGTTCATTGTTGTCATAGGGCAAATGTTGCAGCCAATAAAAATATATTAGAGGTAATTTTTGACCCCAGGATTTTTTTAAACTATCATGCATAAAAGAATTTAAATGTTCCATTTACATTTGCTAACAAATAATTAAATTCTCTAAAGTTAGCTTAAATATACAAGTTACTTTCAAGTCTTGGGTAGTTTTGTGTTTAAATATTCTGCCGTGATCATGAAGTAGACCATCCAAATCTGCCCCGTTTACACCAGCGTTTCCTACCCATCGCATCAGGTTGCCGCTCTGGGAAGTTCAGGGAGAAGCAAGCTTTCTTACCAAGTGCCACCTAATGGTGTGTTGATAATTGGCTGCCTCAGACCTTACGTCTGCCAAATGAGTTGTACCAAGTTTGATGCCAGAATCAAACAACTTTATAGTCATAAGCTGAAAGCGTGTTGTTTGTGTGCATTTTGAGCATGATGGTGACTGGCAGTTTATTTTTTCTGAAAGGATGGAACTGTCTTCCCCTTCCTCTTTAAGAGAAACGATAAGCCTAAAACATCCTGTTTAGAAAATAAAGAGATGGGAGCTTTGATAAGTACAGTGGCCCCACCGCTGTAAGTATGCCCTAATCCCCGAAACCTGCGGGTATGTTATGTGACGTGGCAAAAGGAACATGGTGGGTATTGTTAAGGTCACAGAATTTGAAATAAGATTATTCTGGATGACCTGGGTGCACCCAGTCTCACCACATGAGCCTTTACAAGCATAGAACTTCCTCCAGTAGGAGGCAGAAGAGATGAAGTGGAAGAGGTCAGACAGATTCCAAGCACGAGAAGGACTCAATGCAGCAGTGCTGGCTATGCAGATGTAAAAGCAAGGTGACAAGGAACATAGGAAACCTTAAGGACTGAGAGGGGCTCCAGGCTGACAGCCAGAAAGGAAACAGGACCACAGCCCTACAACCACGAGGAACTGAACTTAACCAACATACGGAACGAGGTCGTTAGCGGATTTTCCTTCAGGCCCCCAGTAAGGAAGAAAACCTTTGGACACCTCCACTTCAGCATTTTGAGACTGAAGGAGAATACTTTGCCAAATCCACAGACTTCTGACCACAGAACTGGGAGATAACAAATGGATATTGTTTTAAGCTTCCAAGTTTTTGACAATTTGTTACATGGCAATAGAAAACTAATACAAGAGCTATTGGAAGTTCTGGCAAAGACGGAGGCATAGGTAAAAACCCTTCGCTTCCTTGCAAAACCAAAAGGAGTATAACAGCCAATCTAAAATCAATAAACAACCAGAAGTGCCAGAAAATCAAACTGAATGGAACTTTGACAATCACGGAATTAAAGAAATAGTCAGACTTCCAGCCAAGATGGAGGCGTAGGTAGATACACTGTGTCTCCTCACACAACCAAAATTAAGGACAACAAAGATTTAGAAACAAATAAACAAGTAGAACTGATAGAAAATTGAACTGTACTGAAGTCCAACAACCATTCATCCAGACCAGTAAGAGGGGCGGAGTCACAGCAGGAAAAAGTGGAGGTTGGCGGACCCAGGTGCGCAGTCAGCAGTGGCTGGCAGATCCCAGGCGTGCAGGCGGCGGCTAGCGGACCCCTGGCATGGGGTGGCAACAGTGCAGACCCTGTGAGGCTGCGCGTGGCGGCTGGCTGACCAAGTGCTCCCACATTTGCGCCCAGATAATTCAGGTGAAGGGGAAGTGGTGGAAGGGACTGGAATCTGAGAGAGAGAGCAGAGCAAGCGCCATTGTTCCCTCTCGAACCCTGCCCCCACATACAGCATCACTACTCAGCATATGGGCTGCTCTGCCCTAGGGAACACCTAAGGCTCCACCCCTCATATGTATCAGCTGCGACCAGACCAAAAAAAAAAAAAAAAAAAGCAAAAAATGGCTCAAATGGGAGAACAAATCAAAGCCCCAGAGACAATTCATCTAATTGACCAAGAGATAGCCAACCTATCAGATGCATAGTTCAAAGCACCCAGTGATCAGGATGCTCACAGAATTGGATGATTTTGCTCACAAATTAGACGGACAAATGAAGGCTACAATAAGTGAAATGAAGGAAAACGCACAGGGAACCAATAGTGATGGGAGGAAAACTGGGACTCAAATCAATGGAGTGAACCAGAAGGAAGAAAGAAACAACCAAACAGAAACGAATGAAGAAACAATTCAAAAAAATGAGAAGAGGCTTAGGAACCTCCAGGACATCTTTAAACATCCCAATATCCAAATTATAGGGGTACCAGAAGGGGAAGAAGAAGAGCAACAAGTGGAAAACTTATTTGAACAAATAATAAAGGAGAATTTCCCCAATCTGGCAAAGGAAACAGACTTCCAGGAAGTCCAGGAAGCTCAAAGAGTCCCAAAGAAGGTGGACCCAAGGAAGAACACACCAAGGCACATCATAATTACATTAGCCAAGATTAAAATGAAGGAGAGAATTCTAGAAACAGCAAGGGATAAGGGGACAGTCACAAAGAAGTTCCTATCAGACTGTCAGCTGATTTCTCAAAAAAGACTTTCCAGGCAAGAAGGGGCTGGAAAGAAGTATTCCAAGTCATGAAAGGCAAGGACCTACATCCAAGATTACTCTATCCAGCAAAGTTATCATTTAGAATGGAAGGGCAGATAAGGTGCTTCTCAGATAAGGTCAAGTTAAAGGAGTTCATCATCACCAAGCCATTCTTATATGAAATATTAAGGAGACTTACCTAAGAAAACGATCAAAACTATGAACAGTAAAATGACAACAAACTCAAAACTATCAACAAATGAACCTAAAAAAAGAAAGAAAAAAAAAACAATGAAAACAAAAACTAAGCAGACAATAGAATAGGAACAGAATCAGAGAAATGGACATCACATGGCAAGTTTTTAGTGGAGAGGGGGAAGGAGGAATGAGGGGGAAGGTACAGGGAATAAGAAGCATAACTGGTAGGCATAAAATAAATTGTGAGAGGTCAAAAATAGTATAGGAAACAGAGAATTCAAAGAACTTATATGTACAACCCATGGACATGAATTAAGGGGCAGGGAATGCTGGAGGGTTGGGGAATGCAGGAAAGAGGGGGGATAAAGGGGGAAAAATTGGCAAAACTGTAATAGCATAATCAATAAAATATACTTTTAAAAAAAGAGCTATTGGGAAGAGTTTTAACAGCCCTATGTGCTTAAAATATTCTTAGTCAGGGAAGGTGCTCGCACTTAAAAATTGGAAGACACACTTGGGCAAATAAACAAAAACATTGAGAGAAGGAGTATATTATTAATATACCACAGAAGAAGGGCTTCGGACTCACAGATCGGCACTGACACTGGACTCCACAGCAGGCATGGAACTGGCCTGATAGATTTAACTTCAATTGTACGAATTCAGAAAAAAAGCAGAGAAAGGAGACGAGTGCGAGATACTAGACCCTTAATTGTGTCTGACGTCCTGAGGTTCCCTGAGAAAGGAAGAGCAGGATGCTGCTTCTTACCCCGCCACTTGTCGTCATCAAAGCCGTCTACTCACCACATACAAAGCCAGCCAGTCACCCCTGCCCAAAGCATCAGTCCCGCCTCGTACTGGCCACGAGCTTGGACCCGCTCTGGGGTGAGGGTGAACTTGGTGTCCTCTCTGGGAAAGGAGCCAGGCCTTTCAAGAAGTGAACATACAAGGTTGCTATTTCCCCCAAGAGGAACAGGACCAAAGTAAAAGAAATACTTTTCTTGTCATTTGACTTATTGTTGTATAAAGCTCCATTCTGTTCCATTTCCATAAATTCTTTCAAAAGTCTGAGATTCAGGAAACCTGGAGCCATTTCTCAGTTCTGGTGGTTTTCATTTGAGAAAATTAAGCTAACATTCCCACTGCACTCCAAATGAAAACCAACTGTCCCAGCACTAGTTGCCTGAATAATATTTTCACCTCTGATTTTTTAATTGAGATATTATTGGAATATAACATCTCTTTATCTTTCCTGCAATTCTAGTTATTTTGTTGAAGGTATTTTAAAAAACAATCATAAATGTTTTCAAAGTACAATGCCAACAGTAAAAATTGTAAAAAATGCATAGATTTGCCTACATAAAACTTTGCAATTTAATTTGATTTAAGAAATGAAAAGGCAAACCACAAACAAGGATAAAATATTGGCAGTGTGAAAGATAGACAAACACTTAATGTCCTTAACTTTAAAAATACTCTTACAAAACAGAAGGACAAAGACACATACCCTACTAGGAAAAAAGTGAACAAAAAGTAGTTTGGAAAAGAACAAAATGAAAAACATTATTTATCCTCACTAATAAACACAGAAATGCAAGTCAAAATAAGAAGGTATCTCATCATACCTCTCAGATTGACAATAATTTAAATAATGAAAAGTACTGAGAAGCAAAGTTTCCATATACTGTAGAAGGCAGTTAAGCCTTAAAAATGTAGCCTTGAAATGCTGTATCTAAAATTTTCCCTGGAGAAAAGATCGAGTGACATATGTAAAGATTTATGTGCAATTCATTACAGAAATCCTTAAAATATTTTTAAGGAAAATAATTTCGATGTTCTGCAATAGAAAACTGCTTGGTAAGTTATGGTCCAGGCATATGATGGAATATCCCAGAGCCCTTAAAAATCATGCTGAAGAGTGTGTACTGACTTGGTAAACATCCGAGTGTTCAAGCACTGGGCCCTGGAGTCAGCACCAGGTTCACGCCCATCTCTTCCCTGCTTTGGGTCACAAGGCAATCTCCTTAACCGCTCCACGCCTCAGTTTCCATACCTGCCATTTGAATTTCTTGTGGGGGTTAATCAATCACTTTATATGAAGTACTTATAAGCACAGTGCCTGGCCTTCAATGAATATTCACTATTCCTTTTCGTAGTGTGATTGGATTCTAAATCTTAAAGTCAGGGATGCTGGCATACAAAAGACATTTAATAAACGTCTTTGAGTAAATAAAATATGATGAATGTGATGGGGGATTTGACTGAGAAGTTGGGTTAGGTCAAAAATATGTGGCTATAAATTAATGAGACCTTGGTTTTATATGACTTAAACGAAGAATTCAGGAGGAAATACCAAAAGAGAGATTTCAAAAGTATTTTGAACAAAGCAGCATACTGAAATGTACATAACCTCAAAAGGTGAATTCTTTGGAAGATAAGACTCATTCAGATGGAAATGTTCTGTTAAAGTGTATGTTATTTTTTTACGTTGTAATATTATAGCCATTGTCTACCTGGTCCACCTTAAAATACCCTGAGTACTACCTTCAGTCAGCAAATACTTTCTGAGCACCCAGTCTGTGCTAAGCACATGAGGCCTTGAGGTCTTTGCCCTCAGGGGGTGCTTTGTTGCGGGTGGGCAACGCAGTCTCACCTTCCCAAGGTCGCTTCAGAAGGCGCCCAGTGCTAGAGGACCTGGCGCGCCGTTGTCCAGGGAAAGCCCAGGCTTGGCCCTAAGGAACAAGACTGCCTGCCACATGCCCAGCTGCGTGAGCCTGAGCAGCCACACTGTGACCATGGGCCTCATCTACGAAACAAGTTTAGAGCAACGACTTTCATCTCACTTTTTAAATATATCCTACCGGCAGAAAGAAATTGGTAGATGCGCGCACACACACACACACAGCTGAAAGATGTTTCATGAATGCCAAGGCCACTTCCAGCTCTGAAACTTCTGTTTTCCTAGCAGAAAAAGGTCTGGCAAGGAAGCCAAAGCCCTGGTTCACGGTGGCTGCCTGCCTTGTGGGATCTACGACAAATGACTTTACCTCTTCAGGCCCTTCTCTATGAAATCAGTTTCGTGGCCGAGACAATCTTTGAAGTCCCTCCATTTCTAAAAATTCCATTTTGTAATCACTCAATTCTATTCAACAACTGTTGCTGAGCAGCCTGTGCCAGGCACCGTCCAGGCCCAGGGGGGTGACTCAGACACCCCAGATACTGCGTGGGACGGGCTATGTAGCACAAAGATAGGAAGGGGAATGTGTATGTTTTCCAGAGTTTATTTATAACATGCTCAAAGGTCCTTAATAAAAAGGCCACAATCTCACCCTGTCTCTCGTCTGCGTCTCAGCCAGTTTTGTAGTCCAGTGAACAAACGGTCAACCACTGTACAAGGAGTCGCCAAACACACAACTTGCCTGTTCCCACCACCGTCCTGAAGGAGGAGGGCTCTCGGGGGAGAGCCTCTGTCTCTGTGGCCAGAGTGAGCTCGGTGCAAGCTGAGTTGCTCGTCTGAGCAGATCACCAAGGCAAAGGCTGCACGTGGTGCACGTGGTGCACGTGGTGACTGACACGTGTGGTCCGACCTGTGGCCCACTGCCGGTTGCTCATCTGACTACAGCCAGGTGTTGCTGTTTTTCTTCCTCAATCCCCAACCCTGGGGGCTGTTTGCTTTCATCAGCTAGATTTTCAAAATCACTGTCGTGGAAACATAATTATATTCACAGCAACCCAACACCGTTTCCTCGTTTAAGACTCACGGCCGTGTCCATCTGACCACTTTCCATCGGAAGACCCTGTTTGAATTGTCAGCTCAAAAGCTCCCCCTGTCCAGCAAGGCCAAATGCCAACCCCTCCGAGCCAATCAAGTGTATTTCTAATGCCAAACGCAGCTTTAAGAAACAGGCCTAGACAGCACGTGGACCACTGGTGAACAACTGCTTCAGCAGGACCATCCCTTTAAGGGCCAAAGGAGTGAACCTGATCTTCCGTGGGAACAAAACGCCCTGGTTGTGCATGGATGAGAAGGAGCGCAGGTTTACCGTCAGCGGCACAGTCAAAAGTAGACTCTCCCCTCGCTGGCGTGTGAGAGCCCATCTATAAACAGCTTTGACAACTCTGCGGTGCCAGACAGCTGAGCCATTGAAATATAGGACTAGTAAGCACTCCCCACTTCCAGAGCTTACTCTGCGGGCTCAGCGGCTGCAGGGCCTTTGTCCTGCTTCCCTTTTATGTGAGAAAATATCTTGTTCTTCTAGAAGCCCCTGCTCCTGCTCTCTGTCTCTTGCTGCTATTGTTCCACCTTAGCAGCAGCAGAAAGGCAAGAAGTAAAGAGCCAACCACCAAATGGCCCATCCCAGGACCTGGAGGGCAGTGTTCTCTCGGAAGGAACAGCCATTTGGCTGCAAACCCATTACTCAGAAAGAACTCAGAATGGCTTGGGTATACTCTTTCTGAGAAGCCAGAAAACCGCTGTGAACCTCACAGTCCAACGGTGTTCATTGAGACCCAACGTATGCCAGCAGGTTCCAGGCCCTGGGAAAGAGCTCCGTTTGGACCAAGTCCCTGCTCTCAGAGAACATGCATTCAGTGAGGCAAGAGAGATAGCAAATAATCCGGGGTATGTCAGGGGGTGTTCAGGGCAAGGAAGATAAATCAGGACAAGGGGACAGATGCTATTCCATTGGACTACTCAGGGAAGTTTCCTCTGGCAAGGCAATATGCAAATGAGGAAAGAGACTGAATTATGCACGTCTGAGGCCAGAGAGTTTCAGGCGGAAGAAACAGCAAGGCAAAGCCCCTGCACGGAGCAGTGCTTGGTGCGTGTGAGGACCCTGGGATGCACTTCTGAGGAGCCTCTCACAGGAGATACTGACTTCAATGGTGAATAAGGGGCTTCTTGCTAAAACAGCTAGTGATGATGTCTCTGTGTGAATGGAGGAAGATCCTGCCTGTAACTGGAGCTCCTATCTTTGAATCCCTCCATCTGATCTTCTCAACATGTATTTTTTAAAGGGTCAAAGTGGCTGAAATCCAAGCATTTCCACAGGCAAAGCCACAGCAGGATGAAAACAAGAAAAAGAAGTCTGGTCTTAAAAGTAATTGTAGAAAAACAAGGCTTTGGTTATTTTCTGTTGATCATTTCCTAAATCACAAACACATTACATATTTTCTTGCATGTAGGTGTGATCGCACCCTTGAGCAGCCTGGATCAGCACTGGAACCCAGGCTGGCTGACTCCGGAAGCCGTGTTCTTCCCGCCGCAGAGCATCACCTGTGTGCCGCAAGCAGGTGCGCTGGAGACCGCTGACCCCTGCCAGCGCAGCAGCTACAAAGCGTTGTCAAGGTGCAGACGTCCAGATTTGGCCTGAGACTTCGCAGACACCCGGTAATTGACAAGTCGCTTGTATATAGTGGCTGTCGCTTAATTCCTTGAAGTCTCTGCTTCTCTTGAATATGTGCCATGTCTGCATTGAAAATTTGGCAATGCCACAAACCTAGGAGGTGGAGCAAAATGCCATCCTCAGCCCAACCCACGTCTGAAGGGCCACGGGGCCCTATGGTGGCGAGGCGAAGACGGGGAATCCTCAGCTTTCAGAGGCAGGATCGCCACATGCTTTCACAGTGAGCCCGTGCTTTCTTGAAGCCAGGGCCATGTGAGTGGCTGTCAGTCACACAGACAGCGAACCAAGACGTCGATACTCACCGCCCTTGCTCCAAACAGACTTCAGGTGCTTGGAATCACGGAATGTAAGGGTTGCGCGATGAACCGAAAAGTCTTCAGGACCAATCATCCTCCGATGGTTCCCGTCTACCACTCCTTTTTTGCCAAGTTGCCATCCTGTTCGTGCTTGAACCCTCCCGTTTCCAGGGAGCGCATACCTCCAGAGCAGCTATTCTGTCGCTGGGCAGCTCTGGCAGCTTCTTTACACTGTGCCAATATCTCTCCTCCCTCAGACCCTACCCTGTGAAATTATCCACGCTCTTCCGGGACGCTACGCATTATACCTCTAATCCCTGTTGCAAGGAAGCCAAACATTTGCTCTAGACTTGTGTTAATATGCCTAAAGTCACAGCTTTTTTGACACTCACATCATACTGTTGATTTATGCACATCTGAGGCCAGAGAGTTTTTATTACTGTTACTGTTAAGCCATATTCCTGTGTCCTCACTAATGTAGTCGATTTAACAAGCAATTACAAGACTTTACATTTAGCTCTACTGCACTGTTACTAGATGCATATCTGTTGATTACATTTCTCTGGATCTTGATATTATCCGTTTTCTTGCTATTTGTCTCATTTTTACTTCCCCTGTGATTATTTGAGGAAGCATCTGTCGACAGGGTCTCAAAATCACCCCTAACCCTAACCCTCTAGAGACCAAGGAGGGCACACAAGTGGACCCATGGGGCTGGGTGTCAGGGCGCACTCCGGGGGAGTGCTGGGGGCTCAGTGAGCCCACAGCGAACGCCTTTTGGCGTGGGGAACAGCTGCTGCTTACTCCAGCTGACTTTTGGAACCTAGAATTCTGGATTTTCTTTAAATCCTCTTATTTTAAAACATTGACTTTATGTTTTTTTAACAGCATTTGGGACAAAAACGTGACAAAAATGTCAGCGCCTGTGGCGTACACTGGACACCACTCTACAAGGCGTTCTGAATTCATTCGCCAGTGCTCACTGGATGTGGTCCTCCAGCCCGTTAGAGACCACCTCCGTGGGGGGGCACGCAGCCTCCCATTCACTGTCTTGCCCAGATACCCCGGGAACTGCTCCGTGGGGGAAGTGCTGCATCTCAAAGGGGGGTACGTTCAGTGAAGGAGTGCGAAGCTCAAGCTCTGGAGTCACAGTGCTGGGCTCTCGTCTTCCCCTGCCATTTCCTGGCTGTGTGACCTGAGATAAATTTCTTTATTTCTCTGTGCTTTAGTTTTCTCATCCGTAAAATGGGGATATTCACAGTATCTACTTCATAGAGGTGATGTATTTTACAAAATCATGCGTGAAGAATGCTCAGTTCCGGGCCCGACACATAAGAATTACTCAGTAAACTTTACCTATACTTACTACTTTGATGGTTGTTATTATTACGAAGAACCACATTACTTTATGACATCCACTGCAGATGGAGATTGGAAAATGAGAACAGCCCAGTGAGCACAGAAGGGATGATCTTGGAAACACACCCAGCCTTCTTCCTTCACTCATGACCCCTCCACCTGGCAACTGCGACATGTCGATAAAGCACCTCTTAGAGAAAATGCCTCCTAAGGTGAGGTGAGATCCCAGTTTTGCCCTCGGATGATGCACACCAGATCATGCTGCCTTCTCCTTTAAAGCCCTCGATGAGAGTTCCTGTCCTTATAAAATGGAGTTCAGACCCTTTGCCTGTCTTTCAGGTCCTCTCCATGTGGCCCTCGCCCACACCTTCAGCTCTCCTCTCGGGAGGCCCTCCCCAGGAGCCCCACCTTAGGAACTCCACACCTGCGACTTCCCTGGACCTGTCCTGGGCCGTCCACATGCGTCCTGTGACCTCTTCTCCCCCGGGGGGGGCGGGGGGGGGCGGGGGGTGGCCTCACCTCCCTCTTCACTGACTAAACCCCATTCGTCCTTCAAACTCTTGTGAAATTCAAGGCCGCTGTGAGTTCTACCTTTGGAATTCCTTAGCATTTTCTGTTTCTGCTACTTATTTGGCTTTTAGCATATTCTACTTTCTATTGCTGCTTGACTGCTGAGCTGCAGAAGAGGGACTGGGTCTTGGCTATTTTGTGACTTTCCCCTCAACACACTCACCACCCCACATAGCACAAGGCTGAGAACACCGAGAACGCTCAATAAAGAAACATTTTTGGCCCGACTGAATGGCCTGAAGGACTGTTCCTTTCAACAATTATGGCCCAATAAATTACCCCGACATTGCCTCCTGGAGGGAAAGGCTGCACCAAGGCCCCCACAGATGGGAAACTTCTCTGTCTGCCAAAACCAGATGCAGGGCAGCCTGGGCCCTCTTTGGCTGTCTACCTGACTCTGGATTTAACAACTTGGCCTGCAGTTTTACAGCCTGAGTCACCAGGCTCAGCACAAAAGCATGAGTTCTTTGTCTGCAGGCTGGAGCCAGGTGCTAAGGGAACTGGCTATGATGGCTCACCGGCCTGGAGGAGACCTGCAGGTGGGGGAAGGGGTGCCTGTGCCCCACACTGTGAGGCCAGGGGACTTGACTGCAAAAGGACCCTTCATCTGGACCCTAAGCAAGAAAAAAAATGAGGAAAGTTTGGGTGGTACGCTCCGCATTGGAGGCTGAGGTTGGGGGGTGGGGGGCAGGAGGGGAATGTAGAATGACCTTGAAAGTCAGGACTGACCTGAGCAAAGCTGAGAGGGAAGGCCTAGACTCAGAATTTTTTTCCCATGGTTGTAAGAGTTGTATGGCCCTAAGAAGGAGAAAGAATTGAGGTTATATACTTTAAGAGCCAAAGAAATGCACAATCCAAACAAGTGACCTAAGGGGCGAACACCTCCGTAAGTAGAGGTTAGAAGGGTCTCTGGCTATGTTAGCGCTCCCATTTTGGGTGATGAAGTCATCGCTATAGCAACTCTAAACAGAGTTCATGGCAGTGGTGTGCTGGTTGAGGTTTAACAACCAGTTCAACAAAGCCCTAACTTGTAGCAATCACAGATTCCCTTGGTGTAAGTACACGGTACCCACCAAGGCCAATTTCAGGTTGCTACTGTGAGGCCCAGAATATTGGATCGGGAAGAGATTGCATAGCGGCTCTTGCGAACCTGTGTGAGGGGCTCAGGCCCACACTGACTCCCCAAACCCTGTCAAGATCGCCAAGGATCCCATCGGCAGCCCGCTTCTCTGGTACATTTGCAACCTTAAGTAAGTCAATGAGGCAACCTTAAAAACTATATGAGAAGATAAGCCCCAAAATTGTGTGAAATGATATGATAATTCCTTAGTGGGTAAGTATCTTTGAAATGTGGTATGATTTAGAATCTAGCCTTGCAATTTCAATGTTTTAATCAAATGTATTGAGGGTGACACTGGTTGGTAACATTATATAAGTTTCAGGTGTACGATTCTGTGACATGTGACCTGTGTGCTGCATTGCGTGCCAGCACCCAAAGTCGAATCACCGTCCATCACCGTATATTTGACTCCCTTGACCCTTCTCTTTCTACCTTCACACCCCTTCCCTCTGTCTATGAGTTTGCTTGTTTTGTTAGTTCATTTCTCGCCTTTCTGTTTTACACCCTACCTGAGTGAAATCATATGGTTCTTGTGCTTTTCCATCTGACTTACTTCACTTTGCATGATACTCTCAAGATCCACCCACTATGACTATAACAGTTTCAAATGTGCACTCAAAAGCTCTTCCTCTCTCTTCCCTTCCCTTTCCTTCCTGTCAGCCCAAAAGCAATTTGGTGAGGAACGGCAGGGTAGATTCAGTCAATCCTTATTATTATTTGTGGATCCCATATTTATAAATTTGCCTAGTAACTAAAATTTATTTGTAACACCAAAAGTCAACACTTACGATGCTTTCCCAGGCATTTGTGGACAAGCAGAGTGGCAAAAAATTTAAGTACCCAATTGCACCTCCCCAGGTGAGGTTACACAAGGTGATATTCCGCCTTCCTGTTCCAACTCTCCTACTGTAAACAGGTGTCCTTTTCTTGATCTACATGATGGTGGACTCAAAAGTTGGAAAATTTTAGATTAAGTAATAGCTAATAAGCTTAGTAATTATTTTACAATACATGTAAAAGCTATTGTTCCAGGAACTGAAGGTATGACCCACCCTGAGACTCCAGGGGACAGCAAGCAGTTCCACCTCTGTGCCTCAGGAAGACTGTAAGCAATTCGAGATGGTACCTGGGCCATTGTCCTCCAGGGTGAGAAGACCGCAGTCCAGGACACAGCTAAAGACCACCACCCAGGGTGAGAATGCTGCAAGGTTTTTAATCCAATTAACTTTTCCCTGAATTCCCTTACCTACA
This sequence comes from Anoura caudifer, assembly GCA_004027475.1. Lineage (NCBI taxonomy): Eukaryota > Metazoa > Chordata > Mammalia > Chiroptera > Phyllostomidae > Anoura > Anoura caudifer. The sequence goes on from PVKU01002656.1 coordinate 175,699, forward strand.
CTTTGTTCTCCTTATAAAAAAAAAGCCCATTTTAAAATGGAATTTAAGATGAAATTTAATGTTAGGGTACAAACTCGCTGTCTTCTCAGATCACCGGCCATTTGAGTAAAGCACCCATAGAGAGTCAGTCCCCATCTGTGCTGATTGGGTCTGGTAGGTGACAGGCAGCATGAACACTGGCTTTTCCGGTTTTATATATAGTGCCATTTTTTCATATTTTTGTCCTTTTCGTTTCTGATTTTGCTGTCCAAAATAACCTCCAAGTGTAGCCCTGAAGTGCCGTCTACTGTTCCTAAGTGCAAGAAGGCGGCCAGGTGCCTTACAGAAAAAATATATGTGTTAACCTGAAGCTGGTCTCCTCAGCCTACAGCACCAGAGCCAGAAAGGGACCCAGATAACATCCAGCTGTGAAAAGCAGCAGGGTTCCTGTCTGCCAGGGAGAGACGGCTGGAGACTCAGAGAGACACTTAAAGGGCCAACACACAAAATTTCATTTGTAGCCACTTACCCTGGGCTCCAAGAGGGGGAGGGCAAAGTGGACTAGAGAAACTTGAGGAGAATCTGGGCTTGGTGGCTCTGGAGAAGAGAACTGAAGGAACAGCAACCAGTCTCCCTATGGTGCATCATCCGCCATACTGCTGAAGCCATGCTTCTCAGGCAGAGCACTTCTCTCCAAATGGCATCAGCCTGAGGGGAAGCAACAGCACCGCCCGCAAAAATTACTCTGCCCCACCCTGTGGAGCTTAAGCAGGCTGCTGATTATAGTGTGAGGCTATATCGCTGATTAGTTTAACAACAAAGGTGGGTCTCTGGGAGCTCTAAGAAACTTCTGCTGACCCTGCCCAGGGCTCAGTACTGATCAAAGCCAACCTTGGTGCACAGCCAGGTTCCTTCTGCACACAAACAGGCCAAGAAGAAGGAGCCACACACTGTGAATCCCTGATAGCTCAAAAACAGTTGACCAAGGCCAGTCACAAGCAGTGTCTGACAAAGGTCTCTACCAGAGACTCTGCAGATTTACCCAATGCATAGAAACAAATACAAAGAAGCAGCCAAAGTGGGAAGACAAAGAAACAGACTCCAAATGAAAGAACAAGAGAATTCTCCAGAAGAAGAGCTAGATGAAATTGAGGCAGGCAATTTATCAGAGAGTTTAAACTAATGATTATAAAGATACTCAACAGCATGAAAAAAGACACAGAAACCACAAAAAAAGGACCAGTCGGGAATAAAGAATGCAATGTCTTAAATAAATAATACACTGGAAAGAATAAACCATAGGTTACATGAAGCAGAGGATCAAACCAGTGATTTGGAAGACAAAGTAGAAAAAATATCTAGGCAGAGGAACAAAAAGAAAAAAGAATTAAAAAAATGAGGAAAGCTTAAGAAACATTTTAGACAATGTGAAGTATAACAACATATGCATCATGGGAACACCAGAAAGAGAAGTGAGCAAGAAAGTGATCAAGAATCTATTTAATGACTGAAAACTTCCCTGATCTGGTGAAGGAAAAAGACACACAAGTCCAGGAACCTCAGAGAGTGCCAACAAGTTGGACTCAAAGAAGCCTACACTGAGACACATCATAATCAAAATGGCAAGGCTTAAAGACAAGGAGAGAATCCTAAAAGCTGCAAGACAAAGTAGGTAAGTTGCCTACAAGGGAGCACCAATTAGACAGTCATCTGATTTCTCAACAGAATCATTTCAGGCCAGAAGGGAATGATGTGAAATATTCAAGGTGATGAAAACCAAGAACCTACAATCAAGGCTATCACTTAAAATCAAAGGAGAAAGAAGAAGCTTCACAGACAAGGTAAAGCTAAAGGAGTTTGTTCACACCAAACCAGTACTGCAACAAATGTTAAGGGCTTGCTTTCAGAAGGAGAAAGAAAAAAAATAACAGAGAAACATAGTCTAACAATAAAATGACACTAAATACATATCAATCAATAATCACCTTAAATGTAAATGGCTTAAATGCTCCAACCAAAAGACATAGGGTAGCTTAATGGATAAGAAAACAATACCCATCTATATGCTGCCTCCAAAAGACCTATCTGAGATCAAGAAAATACATACAGACTTAAAAGTAAAGGGATGGAAAAAGATATTTCATGCAAATAGAAAGGGGAAAAAGACTGGGGTAGCAGTACTTATATTTGACAAAATAGACTTTAAAACCAAGGCTACAGTAAGAGACAAGGAAGGACACTGCATAACTATAGAGGGAATAATTCAACAAGAGAATATAGCCCTAGTAAACATTTATGCACCCAAAATAGGAGCACCCAAGTATGTGAAGCAAATCCTGATGGACATAAAGGGAGAAATCAACAGCAATACAATTATAGTCAGGGATTTTAAGACCCCAATGACTTCAATGGATAGATCTTCCTGACAGAAAAGCAACAGGAAGACAGTGGCTTGAAACAACACACTAGATCAAATGGATTTAGTTGATATCTTCACAGCATTTCACCTCAAAGCAATAGAATATACATACTTTTCAAGTGCACATGGAACGTTTTCTAGGATAGACCATGTGTTAGGACACAAAACAAGTTTAAATAAATTTAAGCAGATTGAAATCATATCAAGTATCTTCTATGACCACAATACTATGAAACTAGAAATCAATCACAAGAAGAACACTAAAAAGCACAAAAAGATATGGAAGCTAAATCACATGTTATTAAACAATGAGTGGATCAACAATAAGATCAAGGAAGAAATCAAAAGAGACCTTGAAACAAATGAAAATGAGGACACAACAATCCAAAACCTGTGGGACACTGAGAAAGCAATCCTAAGGGGGAAAATCATAGCATCACAAGGCCTATCTCAAAAAATTAAAAAGCTCAAATAAATAATCTAACTTTATGCTTAAAGGACTTAACAAAAACAACAAACAAAGCCCAACATGAGTAGAAGGAAGGAAATAATAAAAATCAGAGCAGAAATAGAGTCTAAAAAGTGATACAAAAGATCAATCAATCAAAGAGGTGGTTCTTTGAAAAGATAAACAAGATTGACAAACCTTTAACCAGATATATTAAGAAAGAAAGAGTACTGAAATAAATAAAATCATAAATGAAAGAAGAAATAACAACTGACACCAAAGAAATACAAAGGATTGTAAGAAAAAATTATGAACAACTACATGCCAGCAAACTGGACAACCTGGACAAAACACATAAATTCTTAGAAACATACAATCTTCCAAAACTAAATCAGGAAGAATTTGAGAATCTGAATAGACAGTTATACCTAGTGAAACTGAAGCAATAGTAAAAAAAAAAAAAAAACCTCCCAGCACACAAAAGCCCTGGACTGGTTGGCTTCACAGGTAAATTTTACCAAACATTCCTGGAAGAAACAACACCTCTCCTTACCAAACTATTTCATAAAATTCAAGAGGCGGGAAACCTCCCAAACTCATTTTACAAGGCCAGAATTATCTTAATTCCAAAACCAGATAAAGATACCATAAAGAAACAAATTTATAGGCCAATATCCATGATGAATATAGACACTAAAATCCTCAACAAAATATCCCCAAAAACAACAATGCATCAAAATGATCATACATCATGATCAAGTAGGATTTATTCTAAGAACACAAGATTGGTACAACTACCACAAATCAATAAATGTGATTCACCACATAAACAAAATGAAGGATAAACACCACATTATCGCATCAATAGATGCAGAAAAAGCATTTGAAAAAATACAGCACTAATTTATGATAAAAACTCTCAGCAAAGTGGGAATGGAGGGAACATACCTAAACATAATAAAAGTCATATATGACAAACCCACTGCCAGCATCATACTCAACAGGCAAAAACTAAAAGCATTCCCCTTAAGGTAACAAACAATATCCAGATGTCTGCTTTCACCTCTCTTATTCCAGTACTGGAAATCTAGCAACAGCAATCAGACAAGAAGAATAAATAAAAGGCATCCAAATTGGAAAGGAAGAAGTAAAAACTGTCATAATTTGCAAATGACATGGTACTGTACATGGAGAATCCCAAAGATTTCACCAAGAAATTACTAGAACTAATCAATGAATTCAGCAAAGTAGCAAGATACAAAATTAATATCCAGATTCAGTGGCATTTTTATATGCCTATATTGAACTAACAGAAAGGGAAATTAAGAAAACAATCCCATTCATCATGATTGCTACAAAAACAATCAAATACCTAGGAATAAACCTAACCAAGGATGGGAAAGACCTGTATTTGGAAAATTATAAGTCACTGAAGAAAGAAACTGAAGAAGATACAAATAAGAGGAAGCACATACTGTGTTCATGGATAGGTAGAATTAACATCATTAAAAAGCCTATACCACCCAAAGCAATCTATAGAGTCAATGCAATTCCTGTCACGATTCCAATGATGTATTTCTTAGAACTACAACAAATATTTCAAAAATTTATATGGAACTACAAAAGGCCCCACATAGCAATAATGATTCTGAGAAAGAAGAAAAGAGTTGGAGGAATCACACTACCTAATATGAACTATACTCTAAGGCCATAGTAATCAAATCAGAATGGTACTGGCATAAAAACAGATACATAGATCAATGGAACAGAATAGAGACCCCAGAAATAAATACACACCTTTATAGTCAATTAATATTTGACAGAGGAAGCAAGTACATGCATGGGCTAAAGAGAGTCTATTCAATAAATGGTGTTGAGAAAATTGGACAGAAACCTGTAGAAAAATGAAACTAGACCACCTTCTTATACCACACACTAGAATAAATTCAAAATGGATCAAAGACTTAAATGTTAGACTTAAAACCATAAAAATGCTAAAAGAAAACATAGGCAGCAAAATCTCAGACATTGTTCATAACAATATTTTATCTCCCCAGGAAAAGGAAACAAAAGAAAAAATAAACAAATGGGACTACATAAAACTAAAAACTTTTTGCACTGCAAAGGAAACCATCAACAATATGAAAAGACAACCCACAGAATAGGAGAACATATTTGCCAATATATCTGATAAGGGATTAATATCCAAAATCTATAAAGCACTTACAAAACTCAACACCAAAAAAATGGACAAAGAACCTGAACAGACACTTGTCCAAAGAGGACATAGAGATGGCCAATAGACATATGAAAAGTTGCTTATCATCAATCATCAGAAATTAAAACCACAGTGAGATACCACTCACTCCTATCAGCATGGCTAGCATCAACAAATCGAGAAACAACAAGTGCTGATGAGGATGTAGAGAAAGGGGAACACTTTTGCTTTGGTGGGAATGCAGATTGGTGCAGCCACTGTGGAAAGCAATGTGGAGGCAACTCAAAAAATTAAAAATGAATCTACATTTCACACCAGCTATCCCAGTTTTGGGAATATATAAAAGGAACCCAAAACACTAATTCAAAAGAACATAAGCACCTCTATGTTCATTGCAGCATTATTTACAATCGCTAAGATATGAAAGCTGCCCAAGTGTCCATAAGTAGATGAGTGGACAAAATAACTATGGAACATTTACACAATGGAATTCTCCTTGGCTTTAGAAAAGAAGAAAGTTTACCCTTTCCGACAGCATGGATGCGCAAGGAGAATATTATGTTAAGTGAAGCCAGTCAGAGAAAGACAAATACCATATGATTTCACTCATATGTGGAAATTAATGAACAAACTGAACTAACAAGGAAAATGGGGACAGACTCATAGATGGAGAGCAGATGACAGCTAAGGGAGGGAGGAGGTAAGAGGGACGGATTGAGCAAAAAAGAGAAAGGACTCGTGGACATGAACAAGAGCCTGGAGATTCCGGGACAAAGAGGGGGGCTAAGGAGGCAAATGGTAATGGGGAGAAATACAATAAAGATTGAAATTAAAACAAAAAAAAATACATTTGTTAGGTGAGCTTCACTGAGGCATGGGATATTGTGCTGCTGGCTATGAGTTCAATGTTAATAATCAACAGTGTCTACTAAATAAGGTACTTTAAGCAGAAATACACATAAAATGAGGTGTTTATTGATTGCTTGACAAAAATGTTGTACCCAGAGGCTCTCAGGAGCCAATCGGGAACCCTGAGAAGCATTGGTTCAGGTCACTAATTCAGTGTTTGAGAACACCACTACATCAAAAGAGAATCAGTCATATCTTCAGAAAGAGTGAGGAGCTGCAGTGGCCCAGGGCTGAGTGTCAGATCCCAAGCAGGATGAGGCGGGACCCCCGCAGCGGAAGGCTCAGGGTGGAGAGCCCGAGTCCCAGCAGGGAAAATAAGGTGGCGTCCCAGGTGGGAGATTAATTCAGTAAGTAGGTATTGATCCAAAAAATAAACATGTTAAGGGTAACGGAAGCCAGGTTTCTCTTTGCTTATGTTCACTGAGCAGACCCAATGTCAATGAGCACACCTAAAACCCAGGTCTTGGCTTCTAAATACAATTTTCCATGGCTCATTGGAGAAATAGATGATTCCAGCACCAGGGCAGGGAAGGTGCATTATAAACCTCAAACATCTCATTGTGCCAGAAAGCGAAGAAGTGTTAAAAAAAATTACGGGGGAATGTCAAAAGAAATGAGCTGGCTGGGTTAGAGGTAATATAAAAATCAAAATAAGGAAGGATAGTAATGGATTATAATCCATTGAGTAAAATAGGAGACATACAGACATAAATACATGAATATGTTGAAGTTTTATTAGAACTTTTCCAAAAATTGAATACTTACATAGCTTCAAAATACAGATTTAGTTACAAAGAAAATAAAAGGTTGAATTTACAGTGAAGACTGGGAGCGATCAAAGCGAGCGTGACTCCTAAGGAGAGAAACTGAGACGCCCACCGGTAGGAAGGGGTGAGGAAAACACAGCGTTGCTTCTGTGCTATTTCTGCCCAAGATGCATAACCTGAATCTAATCGTGAGGATCAGACAGACCCAAAATGAAGAATATTCTGCAAAATATTATAATTGGCCTGCAATCTTAAAAAGTATCAAGGACACGAAAGGCAGAGAAAGGCTGAGGAACTGTTCCAGACTAAAGGAGAGAGAAGACAGGACAACTGAACAAACACGTGATTCTGAACTTGATACCGTTGCTATAAATAACTTCACCAGGACTATAGACAAAGTTTGAATGGGGTCTGAAGGTTAATGGTGGTAACATTGCAGTATCAGCTTCCTGATTTTAATGCCTGTGTGTGGTTATATGGGAGAATGTCCTTGTTTGCAGGAAAACCCTAAAACAGGGGTCCCTGACCTCCAGGCCAAGGACTGAGACCAGTCCGTGCATGCTAGAAACCCAGCAGCACAGAAGGAGGTAAGCATGAATATAATGTGCTTGCATCATCCTGAAACCATCCCCCAACCCTGGTGTGTGGAAAAACTGTCTTCCATGAAACCAGTCCCTGGTGCCAAAGAGGTTGGGGAGCACTGTGAAATATTCAGAGGCGATGGAGCATCAGATTGGCAGCTTACTCTTAAATGGTTCAGAAAAAATTCTTTGTGCTATACCATCAACTTTTCTGTGCGTTTGTATAAAAAATGTGTAATTGAGTAATTGAGTTAGATTTGTGACTTTTAAAGATTTTATTCATTTATTTTTAGAGAGAGGAGAAGGCAGAGAGAAAGAGAGGGAGAAGAACATCAGTCACCTCTGTCGTAGGCGCCCAACTAGGGCCTGAGCCACTGGTCCTGGAACCAGCAACCTTCCGCCCTGCGAGGCAACACTCAACCGACTGAGCCTGAGCCGCACTGGTCAGGGCTGCGAACGGCCTTTTAAAGAGTTGAGGTTATTTAACTGAGTCTGTAAGTGGGACCAAATTATTATTAAAAAGGCCTTTAAAAAAATTGCTAAAGTTTTATAAACTTAGAATAGGGCCTTCAATTGAACTAAGTCTAATGAATATTGACTTTTTAAAATTGGGGTAAATACAAATAGTTTTTTTTTTCTGGGAAATATAGAATCAACAATTAACTAGCATTGCTTCAGCACTAACTTTGTGCCTAGAGCTGCTAGAATAAAAAATATAAAACCTAATCTCTTACCTGCTAAGGAGATCATTGCTAATCAGTGACATGAGATCAACACAGAGGTGACAGTAAAAAAAAATAAAAAATATGGCGCCCTACTGGTGCTGCTCAGTGAGTTCGGGGTCCTCCCGAAAACCAGGTCACCATTTCAATCCCCTGTCAGGGCACATGCCTGCGTTGCAGCCTGGTCCCCCGCTGGGGGTGGGCGAGAGGCAGCCCACCGACGTTTCTCTCACACACTGATGTTTCTCTGTCTCTTTCTCCCTTCCTTCCCCTCTCCCTAAAAATAAATAAATAAAATCTCAAAAAAAAAAAAAACCCACAAAAAAACAATATGGCAAGTGTCCCAAATTGAGATCATGCAGCATATCCTTGCATATGGCAGGGATATCCTTGGAAGGCAGAACTCCAATCAAGAGGAAAATAAATAGAGTCAATTATAATATTCAGCCCTAATACTCAGGACATGATAGCCTACACTACAAGAACAAACAAACCTTGGACTCCCAGAGGCTTAACATGATAGTTTGTATCTTACTCGTGCAAAGTTAAATGTGGGCCACAGGGGCGACTTACCATGCTGAGACTTAGAGACCCGGGCACCTTTCATCTCACAGCTCCCCGGGCTCCAGACAGTGTTTCCAGGGTCGCTGCAACAGGGGGAAAAGAGAATGGAGAACTCACAGTTGCTCTATTTTTTAAATTTGTTTTTCATTTTTATTGGATGTTTTGGGGTGACACTGGTTAAGAAAGTTACAGGTTTCAGGTGCACAGTTCCACAGCCCGTCATCTGTGCGCTGTAATGTGTGCTCACCTCCCCGAGTCAAGTGTCCATCCAACACCACTAATCCCCCCACCCCCTCCTCTGCCTCCCTCCCTCCCCCCACCCCAGGGCAATCACCACACTGCTTTCCATGTCTGTGAGTTTTTCCTCTCTTTTTTTTCTTTCTCACTCAACCCTTATACACCCCCACTGATCCCCACCCCCCACAAAAGCTGTCAGTCTGCTCTCTATCTATTGGTCTGTCTCTAGTTTGTTCATTAGATTCCACACATGAGTAATCATATGGTATTTGTCTTTCTCTGACTGGGTTATTTCACTCAGCATAATGTTCTCCAGATCAATCCATGCTGCCTCAGAGGGTAAAATTTCCTTCTTTTTTACAGCCAAGTAGTATTCAATAGTGCAAATGTACCACAGCTTTTTGATCCACTCATCTACTGATGGATGCTTGGGCTGCTTCCAAATCTTAGCTATTGTAAATAATGCTTCAGTGAACATGGGGGCACATACATTCTTTCGAATTAGTGTTTTGCATTTTTACAGATAAATTCCCAGAAATGAAATCACTGGGTCATCAGGCAATTCCATTTTTAATTTTTTTAACATTTAAAAAATAATTTTTTATCTTAGAGAGAGGGGAAGGTAGAGACAAAGAGAGGGAGGAAAACATCAGTGTGTGAGAGGGCAACATCAACTGGTTGCCTCCCTCACTCGCCCTGACCGGGCACCAGGCCTGCGGCCCAGGCACAGGCCCTGACAGGAATCAAGCAGGAGACATTTTGCTTTGCGGGACAACACCCAACCGAGCCACGCTGGCTTGGGCCATTGTTAATTTTTTGAGGTAACTCCACACTGCTTTCCACAGTGGCTGCACCAGTCCACACTCCCACCCACAGTGCACTAGGGTTCCCTTTTCTCCACATCCTTGCCAGCACTTGTCGTTTGTTGCTTTATTGACAGCCATCACACTTGCTCTTGAATGCCTCATCCTGGAAGTTCTGCTCCCAGCCCATTGGCTACAAACAGTCATGTAGTCTCAGATTATTATGAAGGTGCCAGGAAATGTGGTTCTCCCGTGTGCCCAGAGAGGAAAAGGGAGCCAAATCCATTTCTCTACCACAGAGGCATATTTAACAAGGGTGTAGTAATTAGAAACACAGGCTTTGGATTCAGCTGAACCTGGTTTAAACCTAGATCCACACAGTTAAATTAACGCTATGTGTGACTTTGAACAAATAACTTCTTTGTGCTTCTCTGAAATAGACTAATAATAGCTCTGGTCACATGGCTTGGTTGGTTGAAGAGTTGTCCCATGCACCAAAATGCTGCAGGTTTGATCACTGGTCAGGGCACATACATAGGCTGTAGGTTCAATCCCTGGTCAGAGTGCAAATGGGAGGCAATCAATCGATATTTCTCTCTCTCTATCTATCTCTTTGTCTCCTACCCCTTCTCTCCCTTCTTCTCTCTCTAAAAATCAGTGAACATATCCTTGGGTGAGGATAAAAAATAAAAATAAAAATAAATTAAAAAATAAAATAGAGCCCTGGGTGGTATGGCTCAGTGGATTGAGCACTGGCCTGTGAATCAAAGAGTCACCAGTTTGATTCCCAGTCAGGGCACATACCTGGGATATGGGCCAGGTCCCTAGTTGGGGGTGAGTGAGAGGCAACCACACATTAATGTTTTTCTCCCTCTCTTTCTCTCTCCTTTCTGCTCTCTCTAAAAATTAGTAAATAAAATCTTTAAAAACAAAAACCTAAAAATAAGGGCTTTCCTTATCAAAATAAATAGATGGATAAAATAGATGAGTAATAACTACCTCAGATTGTTGCTGTAAGAATTAAAAGGAGATGATATACCTTACCCCAAAATAAGGGCTCAAAAAGTAATGGTAGTCATCTTGTTATCATTATTATTACCAAGCCATCTACTAATTGAACTTATTATTCAGAAAGCAGCGAGTTTCTCTTACTTGGAGGTTTCTAAAGAGAGATATGGCAACAATTTATCCAGGATTCTTGGGAAAGATTCAAGCTTCAGAGAGTGGGTCAGGCTAGACCTGTAAGGCCCTGTTATGGACATTCTGATCTATTCTAAGTACACTAGAAAATGAAAGAAATTGGCATGGAATGGAGGAGATTAGCCTGGGAAGATGGAAAGAGTTGGCCATGGCTACCATTAGCACTTGCCTTCAGAGTGACTCTTGGTTTTGTGGCCACAGAGGAAAGCATGGAGTCAGAGACTTAGCCGCAGAAGCACACTCCTGCCTCTTTCAAACGTGACGCCCCCTTCTTCACCCAGAGTCTGTGAGCTGCCATTTCAGCCGGTGGTGCTGGCAGCACCAGATGGCCACACGCAGAATAATGGGGACCCTTCTTCACACGCACTGTATGCAAAACTTAACTTGAAATGGATCAAAGACCTACATGTAAGGAATAAAACCATAAATCTCATAGAAGAAAACACAGATATTAATCTTCATGACCCTGGATTAGGTAATACTTCCTTAGATATAGAACTAAAGGCACAAGCAAAAGGAAAATGGACTAGACTTCTTCAAAATTAAAGACTTGTAATTAATGAAATAGGAAGAAATGTTTCAAAGACATATATCTGATAAGGGTCTGGTAACTGGAATAGATAAAGAACTCTTTTAACTAAACAACAAAAAGAAAAACAAATCAATTTGAAAATGGACAAAGAATCAGAATAAATATTTTTCCAAAGAAGACATATAAAGAGTGTGAATAAGCACATGAAAAGATGCTCAGCACCATCAGTCATGAGGGAAGTGCAAACCAACACCACAATGACATACCACTTTGCACCTGTTAATAAAAGTAAAACAATGAAAATAATAAAAAAAGATAAATGAATACATATGTTGATGAGAATGTGGAGAAATTAGAACCCTCACACACTGCTAGAGGCTATGGAAAACCATGCCACCATTCTGGAAGACATTTGGCAGTTCCTCAAAGAGTTAAACATAGTGTTACCGCATAGGACCCATCAATTACACTCTCAGGCATATAAACAAGAGAAATGAAACATATGTCCACACAAAAACTTGTACAGACATTCATAGCCACATTGTTCAAAATAGTCAAAAAGTGGTAATAACCCCCGTGCTCACCAACTGGTGATTGAATAAACAAAGTACAGTACACTACACCATGGAATATTATTTGGCCATTAAACAAATAATGTATTGATAAAAGCTACAACATGGATGAACCTTAAAAAGTTATGCCAAATGAAAGAAGCCAGTACAAAAGATCACATATTTTATGTTTCCGCTTATATGGGATGTCCAGCATAGACAAATACAGAAACAAAAAGTGCATTCGTGGTTGCTAGAGCTGAGGTGTCGGAGGGAGCTGGGGAGTGACTGCCAGTAGCCTGGAGTTTCTTTTCGAGGTGATGAAAATATTCTGAAGTTGATTGTGGTTACGTTTGCACAATTCTGAACACATTTTAAAAGGGTGAATTTTATGGTGTGTGAATTATATCTCAATAAAGCTGCTATATTTAGAAATATTGCAAAACACATACCTGATAAAGGAATTATATCCAGAATATTAAAAAGCTCTTAAAACTCAACAATAAGAAAACCACCCAATTTTTAAATGGCAAAAGATCTGAACAGCCCTCACCAAAGAAGTTATGCAGATGGCAAATAAGCATATGACAACGTGCCCAATGTCATTTGTCATTAAGGAATTGCAAATGAAAACACTACACACCTGTTAAAAGGACCCAAATCCAAAGAATGGGCAGCACCGAGTGCTGGCAAGGATGTGGAGCCACAGGAACTCCGAGTCATTGCTGGTGGGAACGCAAGATGGCGTGGCCACTTTGGGATAAGATTTGGCAGTTTTTTACAAAGTTAAACACGGTCTAACCATACAATCTGCGTGGAGCTGCAAGATATTTAAACAAGTGACTTGAGAACTTCTGTCCACACAGAAACCTGCATGTGAACATTTATAGCAGCTTTACTCATAATTGCTAAAAACTGGATGTCACCAAGATGTCCTTTGAAAGGTGAACAGATAGACAAATTGTGGTGATCCATACAATGGAATTTTATTTAATGGTAAACAGAAATGATCTCTCAAGCTACAAAAATACATAAAGGAACCTTAACTGCATAGTGCTTGTTAAAAGCAGCCAAGTGGAGAAGGCTACACACTATATGATTCCAACTATAAGACATTCTGGATGAGGCAAAACTATGGAGCCAGTAGTAAGGTCAGGGGCTGCCAGGGGTTTGAGGGAAGGAGTGAGAGGTGAGTAAGTGGAGTACAAAGGATGTTTAAGCCAGTGAAACTTTCTGTATGATACTGTGATGGTGGATACATGACATTATGCATTTGTCAAATTCCACAGAAGACATACAACGCAAAGAGTGAACTCTAATGTAAATTATGGACATTAGTTTTTTTTGTTTTGTTTTCTTCAAAATTAATGCTTATTATTGAAAATCCAAAAGAAAGAAAATCTTAAAAAACCATAATTCCATCACTCAGTGATAACCATTGTTGATATTTTATGTATTATTACTTTTTCTGTATTTAAAATATAAATATGTATTTTTATCTTTACAAAAATTAGTTAATAATAATGTATCACTCTGGCTAGTGTGGCTGAATGGATTGAGAGCCGGACTGAGAATCAAAGGGTTGCTGGTTCAATTCCCAGTCAGGGCACATGCCTGGGTTGCAGGCCAGGTCCCCAGCAAGGGGCATGGGACAGGCAACCACACACCGATGTTTTTCCCCCTCTCTTTCTCCCTCCCTTCCCCTCCCTAAAATAAATAAAATCTAAAATAATAATAATGTATGAATATTTGCTTATCAGTTTTAACAAATATATACCACAATGATGCAAGCTGTTAATAATCCATGAAACTGTGTGTTGGGAAGACGTATATGGAAATTCTTCCCACTATCTGCTCAATTTAGTGTAAACCTGAAACTGCTCTACAAAAGAATCTATTGATTACAAAATGAAGGAAAAGAATATGGCAAACAGAAGGCAGATAAAAAATACACAAGGCTGTGTAACACACATTAAGCAAAAAAAAAAAAAATGGTACTCTTTAAATAAAAATATTTTTTAAGAAACCTTAGGAGTAGGTGTGTTTGCCAGCTACAGTGTCTGTTCCCTTGCAAAGCACGAACGATGTCGCCGCACTGAGTGTCCCCGCCACCGCTCTGATGTTCAGAACAAGACCCGTGCCACAGGCAGCAGATGCTCTCCTGACAGCCACAGATAGCCAGGGAGACCTCTGCTCCACACATTTAATTTGAGGGAAAAAAAAGTGTCCTCTGCTTCTATCCCAAATCTGATAGTCACTAAGAATGATCCTGTGTCACGTGACTTGCGTTGTTTTTCAGTGTGTGTCCGTTAGGAATGTGAGCGCTTAGAGAAGCAGCATCAGGGGCTCGCACAGGAACCAGGTCCATCTCCTTGCTCTGCCAAGGCTGGGGGGTGGGGGAAGCTGCCCCTGGCAGACAGGGATAAACCAGAACGTGCTTAGGTCCAAACTGAGAGAAGAGTAAGAGCTACACACACCACCACTCTGCTCTGCTTAGACTCACTTGGGAGCCTGTCAAAATCACAGATGCCTGGCCCCACCCTACTCATTCATTCAATAAATATTTATTAAGTATCTTTTTTTGGTGCCAGGCACTGTTCTGTTTACTTGGAACACAAAACTGACCAAAAATTAAAAAAAGGACAAAATTCCCTGCTTTTGTGAAGCTAGTGTTTTAGTGGAGAGAGAAAGCAACAATAAACACAGTAACTCAGTAAATGATATGGATGTTCCAAGGAGTTAAGTGCTGTGGAGGGAATATATAAGGCAAGGGAGACAGAGCATTAAAGAAGGTAAGAGGAGCTGGTTGCAATTTTAAATTTAAACGGCAGGCAGACCTCACTGGCAGGACTCCATATGCCTACAGACCTGATGATGGGGAGTTAGCCCCCGCTGGAGGCAGAGGGAGGAGCATTCGAGGCTGAGGGAATGGGGCCAGGTCTGTTGGAGGACCTGTAAGGACTGGCGTCAGCTGGAACCCAGGTCTGTACTCTGCCGCTGACAGATGGCCCCACCTGGCTTCCTGTTCTCTGTCCTGGGGTTTGAGAGGTGGGTGTGTGACTTCCAGGGGCTCTTGTAACTTGAAACTCTGGGGACTAGGATGAGAAAGATTGGAGGGTTGGACGTCCGCAGAAACACCATTTTTGACTTTTCAAAGTGAGCGCGAGTGGAAACGAAGGAGCTCCATGCAGGCACCGTTGCAGAGACCTGTGGACACAGGGTCAGAACTGAGCAGTGGACCAAGCATGTGGTGTGAAGACAGAAACATCTGTGGGGGAAGGTGAACTCAGGGGTGAGTGTGGTCCCCACCTAACTCATTCCCTCATTAAGTGTGGAACATGCTCCCATTTCACAAAAGTTAGCTTTGTGTAAAATATGCAATATCAATGTGCATATATTTTCAACCATTGTTTAAAGGAAACCTATTGCTCTGGGGAATTGTATCTATCAAATTCATGGAAACGGATATGTCAGCTCTTTACTTACACGAACCCAATGCATGTCTGAAATACAAAAGGTGCTAAATACGACTTCACACTAGTAGGGTGCTAGTCAAGATGAGATGTGCTGCAAACAACCCAAACCTTAGTGGTTTCTAACTGTTAACAGAAGTTTGTCACTCAAGCTCTGTGTCTGTCAGGAGTTACTCAGGCCACTTCTTTCTGTCTCCTCATTCTGGGACCCAGGTTGGGGAAGCAGCTGTCATCTCACACATTGCCAGTCACCAGAGCAAAGGAAAAGAGCTCTCCGAAGAGCCTTGCCCTGGAATTAAATGCTTCAGTCCAAGCACAATACTTCCACTCAGGACTCGTGAGCTAGAACGAGTTACATGGCTTCACCCAGCCACAAGGGGGCCAAGAGACGCCGGTCTACCAAGTCCTGGGAAGGCAGAGAGCTAGAAGTATTTGGTGAATGGTGGGGATGACCACCCTGAGCTATCAGAGCTGATAGTATTCAGACAACTTACCCCAAACAAACCCAGCCAATCAGAGCTCGGCCCACAGCACCCCCTTGTGGTTGTTGTGAGAAGTAAGCTAGGATTACTCCTTGAGGTAATACAATCCAGGTGTGTCCAACCTGCGGCATGCAGGCCACATGCAGCCCGGGATGGCAGCACAACACAAAATCATAAATTTACTTAAAACATTATGAGATTTTTGTGTGTGTGTGATTACCTGTTGCAATGTGTTTAATGTGTGGCCCAAGACAAGTCTTCTTCCGGTGTGGCACAGAGATGCCAAAAGGTTGGACACCGCTGTTAGAGAAAAAATAATATGGTTCTGTTAATCACAAAAGACCATCTCCAAACAGGAAAGAACAGAACAAGAGTAAACTTTGCATCACGTTATGTAAAAAGACAAAAGCATGTGACAGCCAGGCTCCGCCGGCTCTCGGAGATGAGCACAATCACCTAAGTGTCTCAGAAGTGGAAACTCAGGAGGAAAACAACCCTTTCTGTTTTGGATGTACCAAACTGTGGGGAAACAGTGGGATGTCTATAGAAGGCTGGACTGAGCAGACAGGTACCAATGTACCTGTGTCTGTCGTGAGTGATTCAGGCCACTTCTTTCTGTCTCCTCATTCTGGGGCCCAGGTTGGGGAAGCAGCTGTCATCTCAAACATTGCCAGTCACCAGAGCAAAGGAAAAGAGCTCTCCGTCTTTTCAGGTGAAAAGATGGGGCTTAGAGATACATTGAGAAGTCACCTGCATCAAGGCAGGAGCCAAACCAGGAAGAACAAGAAGGTCAAAGACAAATCCTTGCCAGAGCTGTTGGATGTTGAAAAAGAGACCAGCATGTCAGAGGAACAGAAGGGTAACCACCTTGAAAGCTGAGAGAAGACTGCCTCCAGGAGAAAGGTTTGGAGGGAGGGGCTGGTCCCAGAGGTTGCAGGGGGTGGTCCAGGCAGAGGTAATACACATGAGCCAATGCCAGGGATCTCAGCTCAGACACTGCAGCCCTAGGAAGTGTCCCTTGACTTCCCTAAACTGCATCAGAGTCCCCCCTTGCAGGATGCCCTTCCCTCTTCCTTGTCCCTCCTCTTGGATGGTGGGCTGCTTGGCACCCGGGACGGTGTTTTGTTTACTGTGACCTCCCCAGTCCAGTGCCTGACACTTGGAAGGCACATGCTAAATGTTTTTCAACAAATAAAGGATTGAATGACTGGAAAGACAGGGTATATCCAGAAACTCATGAAGACAGAAGCTAAAGGTTCAAACAGGGGAAAATAGAAAAAACAGGGTGGCAAAGGTAAGTTCAATTTGGCCTAATTCAAGAAATAATGTACTTGGTGCTTCTGGGGATTTTGGGGGGTGGATGCAGGATGTCAAATGTCAAAGGCCCTGCTTTCAAGTTGTACACAGCCCAGGGCATACAGACCACAGGCTACACATAAGTCTAATGTTACAGAGTGAAGGAAGATCTAGAAGAAATGCCCAAAGTGCTATGGATATTTAAGGTAGGGAGAAATGGAAAAGCAGCCTGAAAGAGATGGCATTTGAGATGGGCTTTCCAGGTAGGAGATGAAACAGAATGACAAAAGGCACCAGGCGGGAAACCAGAGCCTCCCCGGCACAGGGGATGTTGGCATCTAGTGTCGGGAGAAGCGATGACTGGTATGTTAGCAAGCGGAGAGCGAATTCTTCTTCCTGGGATGATTCTGTGTGAACTTGAAAATGTGAGTACGTGGGGATGACTCAGACCGAAAGCAGAGTCTCTGCTGTCCTTCGTGTGGTCGCTGAGCTGCTGTCACTGAAGAACAGAAACGCTCAGAAGGACAAATTGAAACAGAAGGTGTCAAGCAGCACCTTCCTTCCCCTTCACACCCACTTGAGAAGACCTACACAGGGAAGCAAACACCACCTTATTATTGACTTCATGGGAGCCCTAAGAGAAACGCTGCTGGCTAATATTCTTTCAAAGAGTCTAGATGGAAATTTCATACTTTATATTTCAAAATTAGTGACTATGATTTATTTGCCATAGTCACTTGTCAGTTTAGGATAGTGACAAAGTAACCAGCCACTCAGATTGGCCAGAGGACCTGTCTCTCTCACAAGGACCTTTAAAGTTCTTCTAATTCTGCAGGAGGCAAGGACCAAAGTTACTGACTGATATTCATGCCTACTTCATGCCAGAACCGAACTGTGGTGACCACAGCTAGGAAGTAGGGGCAGAGCCCAGGTGGGACCTCTGGGGGCCTCACCTACAGGTGGAGGACACACCTGCAAGCAGGCTTCAGCTGTACCCTAGCAGAGCACAGGACAATGGGTACCCAGCTGTCTATCACTTGGCCGTTCTTAGCATCGCAGAAGGAGAGGGGCCTTCCAGTTTTCAACAATGCTTACTCATGTGGTCTCAGGCAAATGTCCCCAGTTTCTCCTTGTAAAACAGCCTTCTATAGCTGTGGGAAGTGGCAGGATCAAAAAGTGTCTCTACCCTCTCCAAAAACGGACCAAAATCCCTCCTCAATCTAAAAAAGTTATTTAACAAGTTTTCAGTTAATTTAGAGAAAGGATTTGCATCCAATTCAACAATCTACCTGCCAAAAAGGTGCTTTATGGAACTAAAACAGAGTTAGGAAAGCTCTCAACAAACTTGTTTATAATGGAAATTACAAACCAGCAGCTATGATGTAATTATGAAGGATATTTTATAAGGAAAAAACATTCTCCTAGCATGGTAGAGACATTTTGTGTTCCATAACGTAAACCATGAATCCTGGGCTGATTGAAAACAACCTCATGGTATGGAATAATGAATGACACATTTTTTTTCCTGGTGGGTCTGAGTATCCACCTGGGCTCTTACCCTATTCCTTCTGGATAATTGGATTAACAAATCACAAAACTCTAATGCCTTGCACTCAGAGGCAGGTCATGGCAGCCTTACCCAGAGGCGGGCATCAAAGAGATGCAATGGAATAAGGACAATCAAGGACCAAGCCGTAAGGGCATCAAAGCCTGACAGGCTCTGCTGGACAATCCTTAGTTGATCCTAAGTAAATTCAAATCAAGTGAAACCAAAGAAATCATTTTTCGTAGGACACAATATCTCAGCCCTTGGGAAGGGAAAAATCAGAAATTCTCATATTTTTGATGACGAGTGTATTGTATGGGGAAAGTGCTGAATGAAAAGTAATGTGTCCCAAAAGTATGGTACCCAAGATCACTTAGGGAATGCCTAAAGGAATCTTTTTTAGAATTTAGAACATTAATATGTGTATGTTAATGAATAAAGACGAGAGATACTGGCATTCCTACTTAAGATACTGATATAAAATTTTCACCCTGGCTGGTGTGGCTCAGTTGATTGAGTGCTGGCCTGTGAACCAAAGGGTTGCCAGTTCAATTGCCAGTCAGGACACATGCTCGAGTTGTGGGCCAGGTCCCCAGTGGGAGGCACACAGGAAGCAAACACACATTGCTGTTCCTCTTCCTCTCTTTCTCCCTCCTTTCCCCTCTGTCTAAAAAATAAACAAATAAAATCTTTAAAAAAATAAAACAGAATTTCCCTTTTCACTATGTTTCTAAACCATCAAATTTATGTAAATAAAACTTTTTTTTTTACTTTGCAGGACTGTCCAACCTTTTGGCATCTCTATACCACACTGGAAAAAGAGTTGTCTTGGGTCACACATTAAATACATTGTGATACATATTCACAAAAAAATCTCATGGTTTAAGTAAATTTATGATTTTGTATTGGGCCACATTCACAGCCATCCTGGGCTACATATGACCCATGAGCTGCAGGTTGGACACCCCTGCTAGAAAGATAGAAAGGGAGAAAGAGAGAGAAACATCGATTTCTTGTTCCACTTTACTTATGCATTCATTGGTTGATTCTTGTATATGCCTCGACCAGGGATCAAACTCACAACCTTGTATATTGGGATGATGCTTTAACCAACTGAGCTACTTGGCCAGGGTATAAATAAAACCCTGAGAGCAGCTAATGGTAAGATAATGATCCTGATACCCCATCATGAGGTTACAGAAACATTGAACAGAGACAGGTGTCCTGAGCCCACTGGGCACTTCTTTCTGTCTCAGTGGGATATTCATTCATTCATTCCTTTGACTTTTAGCAAATGTCTAAGACCCTGGCATCTGATGGTGAACAAGACATGTCCCTTATCCTTGAGGAACACATTATCAGGGGAAACAGACCATTGAAAAGAAAGGGACTGTATGCCATGGTAAGTAAATCTTTAAAGTTCTTGTCATACAAAAAAATTCTGTAACTATGTAGGGTGATGTATGTTAACCAGACTTATTGTGATGATCATTTTGCTATATATGCAAATATCAAATCATATTGTACACCTGAAACTAACATGCCTCAATTTTTTTTAAAAAAAAAGGAATTTTATCTTGAGGGGGAAAAAAGAAATGAGAGAAAGAGCAAATTAAATTGGAAGTAAGCAGAAAGAAATAAATAATAAAAATCAGAGCAGAAATAAATGAAATAGAGAATAGAAAAATAACAGAGAAAATTAACAACCCAATAGTTCTTTGAAAAAATAAACAAAATAGACAAATATTTAGCTAGACTAATCTAGAAAAAAGAAATAATATTCAAATTATTAAAATAAGGAATCAAAGATAGTATGTCATTAGTAA
Source organism: Anoura caudifer (assembly GCA_004027475.1). Lineage (NCBI taxonomy): Eukaryota > Metazoa > Chordata > Mammalia > Chiroptera > Phyllostomidae > Anoura > Anoura caudifer. The sequence goes on from PVKU01002656.1 coordinate 196,252, forward strand.
GTGTACAAAAAGAGTATGCTGTGAAGAACTGAATACCAACAAATCAGACAACCTAGATGACATCAACATATTTATAGGAAGAATAAACTACTGAATTGGATTCAAGAAGAAATAGAACATCTGAATAGACCTACAACAAGTAGAGAGACTTACTTAGTCATCAAAAACCTTCTAATAGCCCCAGCCAGCATAGCTCAGTTGGTTGGAGTGGCGTCCCATACCAAAAAGTCACTGGTTTGATTCCCAGTCAGGGCACATGCCTAGTTTGCTGGCTTGATCTCCAGTTGGGGCCCATGAAAAAGGCAGCCAGTTGGTGTTTCTCTCTCACATTAATGTATTTAAAAAAACAAAACCAAAAAAAGAACAAAAAAAAAATTCTAACAAAGTAAAGCCCAGGAACAGATGGTTTCATTGGTGAATTCTGCTAAGTGTTTAAAGAATTAACACCAATACTTCACAAACCTTTCCAAAAAATAACTAAAAAATAGAAGAGGAGGGATTACTTCCCAAGTCATTCTATAAGATTTACCCTCTACCAAAACCAGACAAAAAGAAAAGTACAGACCAGAATATCCCTTAAGAATACAGATGCAAAAATCCTCAGCAAAATAGTAGCAAGTCAAGTTTAGTGGCATACTGAAGGATTATACTCCACAATCAAGTAGAATTTTTCTGAGGAATCCAAGGTTGGTTTTACATACAAAAATCAACCAATGTAACTCACTGTATTTATAGACTAAAGGACAAAAAAAAAAAAAAACCAATATTTCAAATGATGCAGTAAAAACATTTGACAATATCTACAGTCCTTTCATGATACAAATACTCTAGTAACTTCCTCAACCTGATAAAGGGCATCTATGAAAAACTCACAGCTAACATCATACTTCATGGTGAAAGTTTGAAAGCTTTCCCTCTTACATCAGGAACAAGACAAAGATATCTGTTCTTGCCACTTGTGTTCAATATTGTACTGGAGGTTTTAGCCAGGACAATTAGGCAACAAAAGAAATAAAAGTCATCCAGGACTTCTGGCCAAGATGGAGGCGTAGGTGGATGCACTGTGCCTCCTTTCACAACCAAAATTAAGGACAACAAAAATATAGAACCAAAAAAAAAAAAACAATCAGAACAGATAGAAAACTGAACTGTATGGAAGTCCAAGAACAATTCACCCAGACTGGTAAGAGGGATGGAGTTAGTGGCCAGTGGAGAGGGGTTGTGGTGGGAGAAGGCAGTGGCTGGTGGTATTGGGCATACAGACCCCAGTAAACACACCCCAGGCACACAGGCGGCGGCTACCAAGGGCGGGAAGGCAATGAGCAGACCAAGCGAGGTGTACAAGGCGGCTGACTGTGGTCACACATTTGCATGCAGATCAACCATGCGAAAACAAGCAGCAAGACAGACTGCACAATGCAGAGCCCCAGTGCCTGGAAATAAGGCCTAAAAGCACCTATTGAAAACACTTGTGGGGGTTGAGGTGCCAGGAGAGAATCCCAGCCTCACGGGAGAGTTTGTTGGAGAGACCCACAGGGTCCTAGAACATGCACAAGCCCACCCACATGGAAATCAGCACCAGAAGGGCCCAATTTGCTTGGGGAAAGCAGTGGAAGGAACTGGAATCTGAGAGAGAGTAGAGCAAGCGCCATTGTTCCCTCTCAGACCCTGCCCCCACATCCAGCATCACAACCCAGTGACCAGGTTGCCCCACCCTGGTGAACACCTAAGGCTCCGCCCCTCACTACATAACAGCCCTGCCCAGACCAACAACAAAAAACAAACAAACAAACAAAAAACAAAAATGGCGCAAATGGGAAAACAGATCAAAGCCCCAGAGCTAATTCATCTAAGCAACCAAGAGATAGCCAACCCATCAGATGCCCAGCTCAAAGCACTGGTAGCCAACCTATCAGATGCACAGTTCAAAGCTCTGTGATTAGGAAGCTCACAGAATTGGTTGATGTTGGTTGCAAGTTAGATGAACAAATGAAGGCTACAATAAGTGAAATGAAGAAAAATGCACAGGAAACCAATAGTGATGGGAGGAAAACTGGGACTCATATCAATGGAGTGGACCAGAAGGAAGAAAGAAACAACCAAACAGAAAGAATGAAGTAACAAGATTTCAAAAAAATGAGGAGAGGCTTAGGAACCTCCAGGACATCTTTAAACGTCCCAACATCCAAATTATAGGGGCACCAGAAGGGGAAGAAGAAGAGAAACAAGTGGAAAACTTATTTGAACAAATAATAAGGGAGAACTTACACAATCTGGCAAAGGAAATAGACTTCCAGGAAGTCCAGGAAGCTCAGAGAGTCCCAAAGAAGGTGGACCCAAGGAGGAACACACCAAGGCACATCATAATTACATTACCCAAGATTAAAGTGAAGGAGATAATTCTACAAGCAGCAAGGGATAAGGGCACAGTCACCTACAAAGGAGTTCCCATCAGACTGTCAGCTGATTTCTCAAAAGAGACCTTGCAGGCAAGAAGGGGCTGAAAAGAAGTATTCCAAGTCATGAAAGTCAAGGACCTACATCCAAGATTGCTCTATCCAGCAAAGCTGTCATTTAGAATGGAAGGGAAGATAAAGTGCTTCTCAGATAAGGTCAAGTTAAAGGAGTTCATCATCACCAAGCCATTATTATAGGAAATTTTAAAGGGACTTATCTAAGAAAAAGAAGATAAAAAATATGACAGTAAAAAGATAGCAGACTCACTGATATTAACAACCACATCTAAAACAAAAGCAAACTAAGCAAACAAGTAGAAGAGGAACAGAAACACAGAAATGGAGATCACATGGAAAGTTAGCAAGAGGGAGTGGGAGGAGGAGAGAAGGGGAAAAGGTACAGAGAATAAGTAGCATAGACAGTGCGTAGAAAATAGACAGGGGGAGGGCAAGAATAGTGTGGGAAAATTAGAAGCTAAAGAACTTACGACACGTGGACATGAACTAAAGTAGAGGAATGTGGGTGGGAGGGGATGTACAGGGTGGAGGGGAATAAGGGGGGAGAAATGAGACAACTGTAATAGCATAATCAATAAAATATAATTTAAAAAATAAAAGTCATCCAGATTTGGAAAGGAAGAAGTAAAACAATCTCTTTCACAGATGACATGATCTCATACATGGAAAACCTATGGGATTCCCCCCACACAGGTAGAACTGATCAAAAGTTTAGCCAGGCTTCAGGGTACAAGACAAATACACTGGCATTGACCAACCCAAAAATGAGCTTCAGAAAGCGATCAAATTTACAACTTACAATTTTATTTAAAAAGAATTAAATACTTAGGAATAAATTAACAAAAGAAATGCAATCAGAATACATTAAAAGCTACAAAATATTATTAACTTACTAACAAAAAGATAAATGACCTAACTAAAAACAAGCAAAGCCTCTGAATAGACATTTTTCCAAAGAAGATATACAAATGGCCAGTAAGCACATGAAAACACCATCAGCCATCATGAGAATGTGAGTCAAAACCACAGTGAAATACCACTTTATACCCACTAGGATGGTTATAATAAAAAAGACAGATAATAACAAATGTTGACAAGACCATAAGGAAATCGGAATTCTTGTACATTGATGATGGGAATGTAAATGACATAGCCACTTTAGAGAAGTTACCATATGACACAGCCACTTCTAGGCAGATATCAAGAAAAATGTGAACAGGCCTTGCAGACGCCACCGCTGCCTCGGACCTTCCCGCGTCCAGCCACAGTCAGCCCCACCATATTCTTTGATGCTCCAAAAACAGCAGAAAATTTTCGTGCTCTGATCACGGGGGAGAAAGGATTTGGTTATAAAGGCTCCTGCTGTCACAGAATTATTCCGGGATTTATGTGCCAGGGTGGTGATTTCACACACCACAACGGCACAGGCGGCAAGTCCATTTATGGGGAGAAATTTGATGATGAGAATTTCGTACTGAAGCACACAGGTCCTGGCATCTTGTCCATGGCAAACGCTGGACCCAACACAAATGGTTCCCAGCTTTTCATCCGCACTGTCAAGACCGAGTGGCCGGACGGCAAGCATGCGGGCTCCCCCAGGTGAAAGCCTGCACGACGTTGTGACAGCCGTGCCACTACAGGTCCAGGAATGGCAAGGCCAGCAAGATCACCATTGCTGACTGTGGACAACTCTCATACATTTGACTTGTGTTTTACCTTAATCACCAGACCATTCCTTCAGTAGCTCAGGAGAGCACCCCTTCACCCCCATCTGCTTGGAATGTTCTATAATCTTTGTGTTCTCGCTGCAGTTCATTGGGTTCCATGTTTTCCCTACCCCTCCCAAGTCCAGCTGGATTGCAGGGTTAAGTTTATGATTATGAAATGAAAACTAAACAACAACAAAAAAGAAATATGAGAACATACATTCACCTAAAAAACTTGCACATGAACTTTATAACAGCATTCTTCATTATAGCCAAAAGCCAGTTTATGTATTTAGTGTAAAAAATAGTGTTCTTTATGTGAGTGTTTCATTTGCACTGCCTATAGAAAAAATCTGTAGCCCACAAATGCAAGTACCATGTCTGATTTTGCTCATTGTTGTTATGTCCTCCATGAAGCAGAGGGCTCAACATAGGGGAGGTAGTCAATAAATAGTCTAATCAATGAACAAATAACATACAAAGAATACCCAAATAATATGGCTAGCACCTACTCTCCTTTAAGAAACTAATTTCTGTTTGGAAATTGGTTGGTGGAATAGGAACAAGAGGAGTTAGTTATGAAAATCTGATATTCTATTGAAAAGTTTTGGGTTTTTAAAATATTTTATTTATTTATTTTTAGAGAGAAGGGGGATGGAGAGAGGGAGAGAAACATCAATGTGTGGCTGCCTCTCATGCGCCCCCTACTGGGGACCTGGCCTGCAACCCAGGCATGTGCCCTGACTGGGAATTGAACTGACGACCCTTTGGTTCATAGTCCAGCGCTCTATCCACTGAGCCACACCAGCCAGGGCCTACTGAAAAATTTTAAAGTGACATACCACATATATACAGGACTCCCCTTCACAGAATATAAACGGAAATTGGAACAAAACAGAGATTATTATAGTCTGCTATACTCATGGAACATACATATGTATAAATGTAAAATTTATCTCAATGAATTGTCACAAAATGAAATAACCTTGGAACCACCCCCCACTCAAAAAAAATCCAACACTCCTATTTCCAAGAAGGTCCCTTCCATGACCCCTTCCAATGACTACCTTCTCCCTCCTCCCCACACTAAACACTTTCATGGCTTCTAACACAGATTTGTTTGGTTGATTTTTAATGTATATAAGTGAAATAATACAGTATGTATTTTTTTGTGTGCGTCTGGCTGTTTTGATTCATCATTTATCGGTGATGTTGTATGTAGCTGTAGTTAATTTATTTTCATTGCCATATAGTACTCCAACATGAATACACTGCAGTTTATGTATCTGTTCTCTTTTGTTAAAAAAAGGTTTTATTTATTGGTTTGAAAGAGAGAGAGAGACATCGATTTGTTGTTCCACTTATTTATGCGTTCATTGGTTGCTTCTTGTATGTGCCCTGACTGGGGATCGAAACTGCAACCTTGGTACATCAGGAAGGTGCTCTAACCAACTGAACTATCTGGTTAGGGCCGGTATCTGTTATTCTCTGTCCTTTATTTTTTGAAAAATTTTATTTATTCATTTTTAGAGAGAAGGGAAGGGAGGGAGAGAGGGAGAGGAACATCAATGTGTGAGAGAAACATGGTTCTGTTGCATCTCTCACACCCCCAACAGAGGGCCTGGCCTGCAACCCAGGCACATGCCCTGGCGGGGAACCCAACCAGTGACCCTTGGCTTTGCAGAGCAATGCCCAGCCCACTGAGCCACACCAGTCAGGGCTCTTTTCTTCTCTTGATGGACATTTGGGTTGTTTCCAGCTTAGAGCTATTATGAATAATGCTGCTATAAATATTGTTGTATGTATCTTTTGAGGTCTTGCACATGCATTCCTGTTAGTTCTATCCCCGAGAGTGGAATTACTGAATCCCAGGACAGGATCTGTTCAGCTTTAATGATGCTGACAGACAGTTTTTCAAGAATGCCAATCACTCCACACACTTGCCAGCACTTAGTGGCCTTTGGTGCTTCGATATTTAGTAGCTGATGCCTCCCTTTCAGAAAAGGTTGGCCTTTTAGCTATAGCAACTGCAACCACTTCCTGCCGGGACAGGTCCTCTCCAGCACTTGTTCCTGCACAGGTTAGCATAGCCAGTCGGACTGTTTTGGGCTCATTTATCCCTTTCTTCTGAAGTTATGAAACATTTAAAGTCTACGCAAAAAAGAGAAAATAATAGAATTGATGCCACATCTCACCTCTTAGTTTTGTCAAGTCTCAAGTTTTTGTAATATTTGATTCTGATCAATTTTTAAAAACAATTGTAATTTGTAAAAAGAAAACAATTGCAATTATGCCCTCACCCAAAACCAGAGATAATTACTGTCCTAAATTTATCATTCCTTTAGTTTTCATAATTTTACTACACGTATATGTATATATAAACTATATATATTATTACTTTACATGTCTTAAAACACTATATAGACAATATTCTATTATAAGTCTCCTTCTGCATTATGATTTTATTGGTTACTATGATTCTGAGATTCAGCCATGTTTACTCACTCTTGGCGTTCTGGATATATTAGTAAACAAAGCTGACAAAGTCTCGGCCCTTCCGAGACTTTTATGCAAGCAGGGAAAGACAGCAGGTAAACATTAAGTACATGTGAAGTATATTGTATATCATTTGTCGTTTGAAAGGAGATCTTGCTTGGAGAAAGGAAAGGCAGAGCAGCACAGGTGGGCTCAGGAGCATCAAGGGGAAAGGCACTTGCGGTTGTGATTTGTAAACCAAGTGGCTGAGGAGGGCTTCAGAGTGAAGGTGACATCTGAGCTAAGACTTGATGGGGGTGAAGCAGGGAGCCATGGAGAGCACTCCAGGCAGTGTCAGAAAAATAGTAGGTGGGGTGGAGGATGCCGGAAATAGAGGGACTTGTAGTCCATTGTGAGGACTTTGTTTTCATTGGAATGAAATTGGGACCCATTGAAGAGTTTAGAGCAGAGGAGAGGTGGGATCTGACTTACATTTCTAAATGTTGATACATGTAACTCTAATTCATTTTTTTTTAACTTTTGCATGGTGTTCTACTGTAGGATCACACACTTACTGATTCATTTCTACTAGGAGAAATTTATATTGTCTCCCTTTTTGTTACATACAGTGCTGTAGAGGACATTTTTGTATTTGTCCCATGGAGCATATATGGGAGAATTATTCTAGGAGGGCAATTATTGGATTGTGAGGTATTTGCATCTTAAATGTTATTAGCTATTGCCAAAGAGCCTGTCCCACTTTACACTGGTACCAGTGTGTACAGAAGTTTCCATTGCTGCACAGCCTCGCCAGCCCTGGAAACGTCTCCGTGTGGTTTTGATTTGCATTTCCCTATCCTTGGTAAGGTTGAACACCTTTCACATGTTTATCTGCGGTTTCGTCTTTTTTTCTAATTGCTTACTCATGCTCTTTAATCATTATCCTATGGAGATAGTTCTTTTTTAAACTTAATTTTCAGAAGTTCTTTATACTATATTCTAGATAGTGATCTTTTGTTGATTATACACAATCTGTTGTTGATTATATGTAATGCAAATATCTTCTCCCCTTCTGTGGCTTTTCTTCACTTTTTTAAAGGACAGCTTTTGTTGTACAGAAGTTTTTAATTTTTACATAGTTGAATGTTTGAATCTTTTTCTTTTAAGGCTTGTGCTTTTTGCATCTTATTTTAAAAATGCTTCTCCATGCCAATGTCATAGCATTTTCTTCTATTCACTCTTCCTTTATATTTGCTAATGCAATCAGTCTGGTTAGTGCTAACAGGGGAGGGGGAGACTGATCTGTCCCTTTCATGGTGACATATCTTGCCTGTATTCTTTAATATTTTCAAATTCTTTAATGTTGACTTCATGGTTTAACTCTCTGTAGGCAATTATATTCACTTGTTTTCAAGTTCCAGAGAAAGCTTTACTTTGAAAGGTCCAAACCCTAGGCAGATTTTTATTTAATGGGACTAAGAATCTGCATTTTGATATGCAACTCCGATGATTTTGAAGTGAAAGGTTTCCTTTATACTACTAAGTAGTGCTTAATCACCCTTCCAGGTGCTTGCTGGCTTGAGAATAAATTCACTTTTGGTAGCTGATGATTTAGCCCCACTCTGCCTCTAGTTCCTCTTTGGTACAAGTTCATTCCTGGAAGAGTTCATCCATGAATGGCAAGTTCCATGATGAGTCCCAGGTGGAAAGGCTTAGCGTGGGCCTGGCATGTGGTACAACTCAGTGGATGTTCATTAACCTTGAAGTTCTCAAGCTCTTGGGTGAGCTGGCCCTGCCTCTCCCCTGGACTCATTTCCCACTGTGGTCCCCATCTTGGGCAAGTCTCTTAATTCCTCAGAGGCTCAATTTTATCATCTGTAAACTGGTATTAATAACTCTTTGCTTTGTAAGGTTGTTGTAAGGATTATAAATGACATATAGAATGTCCAGGACAGTGCCCAGGGTCTGTACAAGCTGAGCAGTTATGTTTTTCATTCCGGGTAACCTGAAACTTGAAATTCAGAAGCTCTTCTCACTGGGGAGCTAAAGCCCAGGTTAGTCTTGAGGAATCTCCTATGTCCCCTCCTAGTGCCTAGAATAATCCTGGACATACAAGTGTTCAGTAAGGTTTTGATAAATTAATGTTTCCTTCCAGTGTAGTACATGATTCTTGTATTTCATTTTTTTAGATTTTATTTATTCATTTTTAGAGAGAGGGGAATTGAAGGAGAAAGAGAGGGAGAGAAATATCAGTGTGTGGTTGCCTCTCAAGTGCCCTGTACTAGGGACCTGGCCCACAACCCAGGCATGTGCCCGGACTGGGAATCAAACTGGCAACCCTTTTGTTTACAGCCCACACTCAATCCACTGAGCTACACAAGTCAGGGCCAATTTTATATTTCATTACCACCTCCAAAGAAGCCACAAAATTGTAAACCATGTTTTATTATTTTATTTAACAGGTACACATACAGAGCTTACGTTATGTTAGGCCCCATTCTAAGTGCTTTATATTAATTAATTCATTGACTCTTCATAACAACCCTACAAGGTAGATACTATTATTATTATTCACATTTTATAGATGGGAAAACTGATCTAAGTAGTAACCCTATGCAGAGTGAATTGAACCCTCCAAGTGTGCTGCATTCAGTGTACTGGGATTAGACACATGGAAAAGAAAAGTAATTCAAATATTCATCCTTCCCAGATGTTTCTACCTCTCATTGCAGTGGTTTAAATGGAGGGAAGAATCTTTTGAATTAAAAATCATACATCTGACACTTCCAGTCAAGGTGAGGCGTAAGGAGACACACTTTGCCTCCTCATGCAACCACAGAAAGAATTACAACTAAATCTCAAAACAAATAACACCCAGAACTGTCAGAAAGTCAAACTATATGGAATTCCACAACCAAGGATTTAAAGAAGCCACATTCATCCAGACAGGTGGGAGGGGCAGAGAGGTGAGCAGATGTGGTGTGGTACAGAGAGGTGGTGGTAGCAGTGGCAGAATGGGCAGGGGTGGTCCCACACCACATGTGATAGATAAAAATCAGGAAAGATACCTTGGGAGTGAGTGAGCCAAACCCCAGGCCAGACTGCACAGCCCAGGGTTCCAGCACCTGGAAGATAAACATCATAATTTCTGGCTGTAAAAACCAGTGGGGTTGGAGTGGCAAAAGAAACTGCAGGATTTTTAGGAAACAACACTTAAAGGTCCCATGTGGTCTTAAAATGTATGCAAACCCACCCACTCTGGGATTCAACACCAGGGTAACAGCTGGGAGGGCACCAGTCACATATGGGGAGTGGGTAAAGTGAGTGGAAATGGGGTGAGTACAGGGCAAACACCCAGAAGCCAGGCAGCAGCACAGTTCCCTCTTGTGAGCCCTGCCCCCACACAGAGCCACAAAGCCAGTGAAGCAGATTGCCCCACCCTGGTGATTACCTAAGGCTCTGCCCCACACAATTTACAGGTGCCATTTACAGGGAGGCAAAGCAGCTCTACCTAATACACAGAAACAAACACAGGGAGGCTGCCAAACTGAGGAGACAAAGAAATATGGTCCAAATGAAAGAACAAAACAAATCTCCAGAAACAGAACTAAATGAAACTGAGATAGCCAACCTGTTAGATGCAGAGTTTAAAACACTGGTGATCAGGATGCTCAAAGAACTCATTGAGTACAGCAACAACATAAAGGAAGAAATGAAGGTTATATTAAGTGAAATAAAGAAAAATCTACAGAGAACCAACAGTGAAGGGAAAGAAGCTGAGATTCAAACCAATGATTTAGAACATAAGGAAATAAACATTCAACCAGAACAGAGACAAGAAACAAGAATTCAAAAAAAAAAGAGGATTCTATAAGAAGACTCTAGGACATCTGCAAATGTACCAACATGCAAATCATAGGGATGCCAGAAAGAGAAGAGAAAGAGCAAGAGATTTAAATTTTATTTGAAAAAATAATGAAAGAAAACTTCCCTTATTTGGTGAAGGAAATAGACATGCAAGTCCAGGAGGCACAGAGAGTCCCAAACAAGTTAGGCCCAAAGAGGGCCACTCTGAGACACATCATAATTAAAATGCCAAAGGTTAAATGCCATAAGAAGAGAATCTTAAAAGCAGCAAGAGAAAAGCAGAGAGTTACCTAAAAAGGAGTTCCCATAAGACTCTCAGCTGATTTCTCAAAGGAAACTTTGTAGGCAGGAGGGGACTGGCAAGAAGTATTCAAAGTAATGAAAAGCAAGGACCTACAACCAAGGTTACTCTATCCATCAAAGCTATCATTTAAAATGGAAGGGCAGATAAACTGCAACAAATATACAACTATCAACAACTAAATCAGAAAAACAAACTAACTAACTAAGCAAACAACCAGAACAGAAACAGAATCATAGAAATGGAGATCACATGGAGGGTAATCAGCTGGGAGGGGAAAGGGAGAGAATGGTGGAAAAGGTGCAGGAATTAAAAAGCATTGGTAGTACAAAAAAGACAGGGGGATGTTAAGAATAGTATAGGAGATAGAGAAGCCAAAGAACTCATATGTACAACCCATGGACATGAACTAACAAGGGGATTGCTGGAGTGAAGGGAGGTATCAAGGCAGAAGGGGCGAAGGGAGAAAAATTGCGACAGCTGTAATAACAATCAATAAAATATACTTTAAAATCATATATCCTTGAGCACTATTAATTGTAAATAAATTTTGTATTTTAAAACCCATCCTACCATTTCACACCCATTAAGATGATTACTATAAAAACAACATAACAAGTGTTGACAAGGATGTGGAAAGGACAAGGAAATTGGAGCCATTATGGTATACTGTTAGTGAGAGTAAAATAGTGCAGTCACTATGGAAAACAGTATGGCACTTCCTCAATAAATTAAAAATAGAACTGCCTATGATCCAACAACTCCACTTCTGGGTATATAACCAAGGACTCGAAAGCAGGGATTCATAGAATATTTGTACACTTATGTTCATGGCACCATTACCACAATAGCCAAAAGGTGGAAACAACCCAAGAAAATATGGAATATACAGTTGACCCCTGAACCAAGTAGAAGATAGGGGCACTGACACTACACACATACACATCTGTTTATTATTTTTAATTCCCCCCAAACTTAACTAATAGACTACTAGGGTTTTGTTTTTTTGTTTTTTTTTTTAAGATTTTATTTATTTATTTTTAGAGAGAGGAGAAGGAAAGGAAAAAGAGGGAAAGAAACATCAATGTGTGGTTGCCTCTCATGCGCCTCCTACTGGGTACCTGGCCCATAACCCAGGCACATGCCCTGACTGGGCATCGAACCGGCGAACCCTTGATTCACAGGTTGGCACTCAATCCACTGAGCCACACCAGCCAGGGAATAGACTGTTGTTGACTACTGTTGACTGGAAGCCTTATTGATAACATAAACAGTTATTAACATTATTTTTGTTATACGTATTATGTACTATATTCTTACAATAATGTAAGATAGAGAAAAGAAAATGTTATTGAAAAAAACATGAGGAAGAGAAAATATACTTATAATACTGTAAGTATTTATTGAAAAAAATCTACATATAAGTGGATCCATGCAGTTCAAACTTGTTCCTCAAGAGTCAACTGTACACATAATGGAATGTTATTTCAGCCTTAAAAAGGAAGAAAATTTTGACACATGCTGCAACATAGATGAACCTTAAGGACTGTATGCTAAGTGAAATAAGCCAGGCATGACAGGAAAAACACTGTATGGTTCTACTTATATTAGGTACCTAGCATAATCAAATTGGGAGACAGAAAGAATGGTGGTTGCCAGGGGCTGGCAGGTGGGGTAGAATAGGAAGTTATTATTTAATAGGTACAGTTTCAGTCTCTCAAGAAATAAATATAATTATTCCCACAAAACTGTACACTTAAAAATGGTTAGAGTAATACATTCTATATGTATTTTTGCCACAATAAAAATAATATTTTTAAAGAACAACACAAACAAACAAAACTATTTATGTGATGGTGGAAGAATGAACTATACATAGGCTTCAGGAAACCAGTCACCTGTCTATTCTATTCATTATTGTGTGTATTCAATACCTGTGCTTGTTGTAGGTACTTAAAGAAATTGGATGAACAAGTGAATATAAATTTAAAAAATCTTCCTGCTAACCCTTATAACCAAATAGAGAAACTTACAGGAAATGAAAAATGGTGTTAGGAGGAATGGAGAGGAAAATGAGGAACCAAGGTGGAAGTCATTGTTCAAGCCCATATGAGCTCCACAAAAGCCAGCCCCAGGGCAGCCACAGAGCTCTAAGGGGAAAGTGAATGGAATGTGGCACCACTCAGGAATCCGATCTCTGTCTGATTCTGTTCATGGCCACACCAGCCTCACGGGTCCTTTGAGGAAGATCTGAGATGTTACCTGGGACTCCTCTCTCACCTCCCCACTACCCAACAGTTGCCATGATTTGTCACAAGACCTACATCCCATCTCTAACTGACCCTTGCTTTCCACCTAATTGCCATTGACCTGTAGGAGAATGGTTTCTGGTTGGTCTCCGCACCTCTGTCAAAGAATCAAAAAAAGGCACTGGAGCAAGGAGCAGTTTGTAAACCAAGCAGACACAGCCTTGGACAGAAACCAAAAGTGTGCTCAGTCAAGACAAAGATGGTCACCTTTCAAAAGAAAATTTTTCCAGGCACAGTTCCCATTTTGGCCAGTTTCATGTAAATGAGGTTTCCAAATTGTACAGTTCTGATTGGTCTAAATCCTGCAGTTCTGCTTGATCAGTATAGATGCAAATGAGGATATAATCTGCATAGTTCTGATTGGACAATGCAAGTCTTAGTCTGTTAATCAAAAGACAAAACCAGGGCTTCCCTGCAAGGATTGATTCAGACTGCATAACCCAGCAGGACATAAATTGTATGTGTGAGGTCAGGGAGTTGGTGGGTGTACAGGCAGTGGAGAGTTCAGTCTGAGGTTCTTCCTGGTATGTAGAGTACCTGAGGGGCCCCTTTCAGCAAATGGCCACTCAGCTGTTAGTATTCACAAAATTGGGCTCTTGGTTGGCCATGGCGAGTCCAACTCAGCAGAGCAATTCCTTCTTGGGGTTCACATCAAGTCTTTCTTCTTGGGGTCTACACCTCTAATCCTTCTCTCTTTCAACCCAAATTATACAAAGTAATCTCTCTAAAAATAAGTTTTCATACTTTTAAAAAGTCAATGAGCCTCCCTCTCTATCCACTAAATTCTAAACTTAGATGCTGAAAGAACTCCAAAGAATTCTGTCCTTTCACATTGATGTACAGGCTGTGCTTGCTCTTTTTGTATCTGTCCTGGGATTGTTTTGTATTTTGCTTTTTACATTTTATTATGAAATAATATATACAAAAGCAGAAAGTACAAGGGACCCTCATGTACTGTGTCCACAGCTTCAGCAGATGTCAACATATGGTCAATCTTGTTGCATCTGGACACCCACCAACTCCCTGACCTCACATATACAATTTTTTTTATTATGGCCCTTTTAAATCTTTGTTTTTTAAAAAATGATTTTCAAATAATATTTCTTATAAAAATTTCAAGCATCATGAATTGTAGAACAAAGAATGTGGAAGCCTCCCATAATCCAACATTATTTGTTCATAGTTTAGGGTAGGTTTTTTCAGATTTTTTTTTTGCTGTTTATATTTTAACATATAAACTAATTAATGTTTTCAAAATCTTAATAACCATATTTAATTCATTTTGCAAATTGCTTTTTCCATTTAACAATGTATCTTGAATATTTGCCATATTAGATCATGCAGATCTACCTTGTTCTTTTAACAGCCAGGTTGTGTTACGCCACCTGTGGTTCCATCACCTATTTAACCTGCCCCTATCTGTAGACACTGAGTGATCAGTTTCTATCTTTTCATTGTTACAAAATGGTTACAGTGGTGTGGTGATTGTTGGGGGACTGGGAATGGAGGTAGGAGAGGGTACCAGAGAGATAAATGGTAATGGGAAAAATACAATTAAAAATAATTTTTAAAAAGGTTAGAGTGAACATCTTTTTTTCTGTATTTGTGCAAGTATTTCTATAGGAAAGAGTCCATGAAGTGGAATTGCTTGGTCCACAGGTAGAAGCATTTGAAGTTTAAACAGATGCTGTAAAATGTAGGAAAAGTATGTAAATGTACTTCTCTTGCCACATTCCTGGGTATAATTAATTGATCACTCTTTGCCAATCTGATAAACTGAAACTGACATTTTATTGTAATTCAAATTTGTTTAATTCACTGTAAGTTTGAGCATTTTTCCGTATGCTAACCAAACAGAACTCCAGAGAGAGGGGCAGAGGAGGCTGTGTTACTGTCAGAGGAATAATGGAGAGGGAGCATCTTCTTAGACAGGACGATGATCTCAAGGTCTGGCAGTTCTAAATGTTATTTCTTTTAAAAAATTATTATTGTTATTAATTGTTAATGTTATTTTTAATCCTTACCTGAGGATTTGTTTCTATTGATTTTAGAGAGAGGATGGGAAGGAGGGAGGGAGAGGGAGGAGGGAAGAGAGAGAGAGAAATTGATGTGAGAGAAACATCGATTGGATGCCTCCCCTAGGCGCACTGACCAGAGAGGGATTGAACCTGCGACCTAGGTATGTGCCCTGACTGGGAATCAAACCCACAGCCTTTTGGTGTACAGGATACCAGGAAACTGCTCCAACCAGATGAGACCCTGGCCAGGGCTAAAAATTATTTCTTGCTAAATATTAAAATGTAGCACAGGAGATGCAGCTGTAAACAGGATGGCTGACAGGAACTCAACAGGATAAATGGAGCCAACTGCAAAGAATAATTCCACATGTAATTGACCAAATAATGTATATAAGCCAAGGCTAAGCCTCCCTTTGAGGAGGCAGAGCTTTGCGTATGAATCCCCTGTCTCCTTTACTTGCTTCAAGTAAATAAAACTACCTTGCTACAACCATGTCTCATTTTTTGAGATCAGCACCCCAAGCAGTGAACCCGTTGAGTTCTGTAATAATCAGCCTGCAGAGGTGGCCTGGCTCTAGATGGTAAGTGCCTTGAGCATCAGGCTGACGTGGCTGGACCATATTAAAAACTTGAAAGGTTTAAACCAAAGACTGACTAGGTCAGATTCTCTACTTTCAAACCCGGTGTCCTCCAGTAGAACTGGAAAGCCTGCCTCTGCCTACTGCCTGTTTCTGGGAGGAGCCTTTCCCCAGAGAAGCCTGGATTCAGGCCAACCACCTGTACCCCAAGCTCTCCCCCTTTAAGTACACGTGCTCTAGTAGGGTTTTAGTCCATGATTTGGGGACTTCGGGCTCATCGGAAGATTGAGACACCTAAATCATTAGTGGAAGAAATTTTTGTAAACCTGTAATACTTAAATTCTTACACTTCTCAATGTGTACAATAATTAGTAGCAACCAAAATTATTTCCTGCATAGAACCTGAATTCAGAAAATTCAGCATGTTAGCCACTAAATTCATTCACGGAGTCCACATTGTTTCCTGAAGGCTTGCTGAGGTTTGCCAGGGATTGTTGCTAGACACAGGGATGCAAGGAGAACAAGAGAGACTTGGTCTGGGGGGAAAGATGTCTTAATTTAAAAATAAACTGTCAACATCCAAATATTATAAAGAGATTCAAAAAAACAGATCTAATAGAAATAGGGTGAGCTAGAAAGAAGGACTCCCTGATCTATGTTCAAATGAATAAACACTAAATTAAAAAAATTATTTTACCATGTTCAAAGATTACCAAAGGAGACAGTACAAAAATGGAAAAAATAATGTTTTAGAAAGTAGCTGCAAATGAATGTAAACTAATGAAAAAATCTGTTTCAAAATGTGACTCATCTGATAATTTAGTTATAATATACACAAATCATGAGGAATTAAAATTAGTTTTTATCAAACATGCATAATCTGAATGTAATCATGAGAAAACATCAGACAAACCCAAACTAAAGGAAATTCTACAAAACAACTGGCCTGTAATCTTTAAAAACATCAAGGTCATGAAGACCAGGTTGAAGAACTCTTCTAGATGAAAGGAAATTAAGAAGACAAACAACTAAATGCAACCAGGATTAGGTCCTGGTCTGGAAAAGAAAGCTAAAGGGGCTTTACTGGGACAATTAGTGAAATTTGAATATGAACTACAGATTAGACAGAAGTAATTTAACAATATTAAATTTTCTGAAAGATAATTTTATTATAATTATTTAAGAGTATGTCCTTAATGTTAGCAGCAAAGATGGAACTATTTGGGGGTGAAAGTCTACAATTTGCTCATAAATAATTCATTAAAAGGATGATGGTATACTTGTATATTGTATACTGTGATAAAGCAAATGTAGCAAACAATAACAACTAGTGAATCTAAGTGAGGAGTATGTCAGTTCACCACATTGTTTTTGCAATTTTTCTGTAAACTTGTTGTTTTTCAACATAGAAAGTTGAGAATAAAGAAAGCCTTGAAGAGTCCTGACCAGTGTGGCTCAGCTGGTTGGGCGTCATCCCCCAAAGCAGAAGGTCTCTGGTTCAATTCCCAGTCAGGCACATGCCTAGGTTGCAGGTTCAGTCCTGGGCACCTGCGCTGACCGGAAATCGAAATGGTGACCCTTCTGTTTGCAGGACAAAGCCCACCCCACTGAGCCACACCAGTCAGGGCTTGGTTAGGAATTTTTTACCTTCGAACCACCCTTTGTGATTACTTTGGTTTCTGGATTTGTACAGCTCACCATGTGGACCCCCTGAGCTTGTCAGGTTTTTTATGCAGCCCTTTTTTTGTCCACAACATTGCAGGCATCTGGTATGATTGGAGTCATTGTCTAGAGTGACTCCGTCATGCTCTCTGGGAGGAGGGGGCTAACTATGTGAGTAGAGCAGAGTGTTAGATGCTTGAATACAGCCTCCTGATGTCACATCGACTTCCCTTGTGAAAGGATAAAGCCAGCACCATTTGCTATTGTGGCACCGTTTGCCAAGCAGGCCTATGACCTTGTTAAACACGACTGCCATTTTACTCTTCTGAGCTTATGTCCCCAGGACTGGAAATTACTGGAAAACAAGAACAGAATGTGACTAATCGCTCCCTTCAGCCACAAGCAGAAGATAACATTGGAACAAACTGCAGCCTCCTATCACCACCCAGAAAGCCCAGGGGCCACACGACAGCAACCCCCACACCCTTTTTAAATTCAATTATAATCCAGTAAAAGCTCAAAGCTTTTACAACCTTCAATGTTGGTATATCCCTCCATATTGTGCCCCTCTCCTTAATTGGAGAATGAATAAAAGCTTTACTCTATCCCTGGCTGGTGTAGCTCAGTGGATTGAGCCTGGGCCTGTGAACCAAGGAATCATGGTTCGATTCCCAGTCAGGGCACATGCCTGGGTTGCAGGCCAGTTCCCAGCAAGGGACACTAGAGGCAACCATACATTGATGTTTCTCTCCCTCTCTCCTGCCTTTCCCCTCTAAAGATAAATAAATAAAATGTTTTTTTTTAAAAAAGCTTTACTCTAGACTTTCTTCTCTTTATGACTTCTTTCACAGCCCACATCACCGACTGCCCTAACACCTAGCTCATGGAATGTGTCTCTTAGGAAAACAATACCATGACCAAGCTCCAAAGTGAAATTAGCTTTGGGTTTAACTTTGTACCTCTGCCCACTTTTGCCCCTTGAACATCAAGCAATATATGAGACTCTGGCAACAATAACTAGCCTGACCCATCTCCCCTAAAGGCTGAGTATTCTCTTCTTTTTTTAAAATTATATTTTATTGATTATGCTATTACAGTTGTCCCATTTCTCCCCCATCATTCCCCTCCACCCTGCACACCCCCTCCTACCCACATTCCCCCCTTTAGTTCATATCCACATGTCATAAGTTCTTTAGCTTCTACTTTTCCCACACTATTCTTGCCCTCCCCCTGTCTATTTTCTACCCACCGTCTATGCTACTTATTCTCTGTACCTTTTCCCCTCTCTCCTCCTCCCACTCCCCTGTTG